>OY856413.1:222805924-223158424 GCA_963693085.1 Alisma plantago-aquatica
GTATCATACATAACATATAACAACAAAAACCATAAGTTGCATATAATATTTCATCCTTCCTCATTATCTTACCATGCAACACTATGATGAGCCTTAAAAAACTCTTACTTTCTTCATATATCTTATATAACAACAATTAATAACATAGCCATGGTGAAGTAAGTTTGCTATTTCTTAACCTTTTTTACAATACTCTAAATTCGATATCTTTCAAGATATAAATTCATTAATATGACAATAATACTTTAATACACTAACTTTCAAAGATTTTGATATCAAGTGTAGCATATGATACATGAAACTCTGATCACTACAACAAACACTCACATTAGTGGCCTTTTAGAAACGCCACTGAAAAAAAAATAAACACCACTAAACATGTTTAGTGGTATTCGTTGACACTTAAAAAAACGCCTCTAGTACCAGTGCCACTAGAAAGATAGTGACGTAAGTTGTAAACGCCACTAAACATTTGGCTTTAGTGGCTTCCAAAAAATGCCAAATAAAGTCCACTAAAACATCATTTGGCATTTATAAAAAATCCACTATCCATCAATTGGATTTTAAACAAATGTCACTATTTTATATTATGTTGTCGTATGAAATGGTTCTTATTGAGTGTAATGGCTTGTTTAAAAAGCCACTAATGACATACTAGTTCTGTATTACTACTTTTTCATGGTTTTTAGTCATTCAATTTTAAGTTCATTATCAGGTTTTCTAATTGAATGCCAATTGCATCCAAACTCAGTTTTTTGAAAGTATGAATATTTTTTATTTATAAACAACTAACAATTACATGGGGATGACATTTTACCTTGCCTGTTATATTGAATATAACACCAATGACATACTTTCAGACAACAATTTTCTATTCAGTACAATAACTTCTGATTCAAGGAACTTGTCTTCAACAGAACAAATAGAATATGCCACCATACTTGCAACCTACATGAAATCTTCCACGTCTTCAAATGTCTCTTTCTAGTAGATTCTCCCTCAACCACCCAGCCTCCACCTGCAAGCCAGCTTGTCATTTTGGGCACCAAGTTACCTTCTTCCTGGCCAATTGTGCCTCAAGGGTTGTCGTCTACTTTGCATAGTTCAGTAAATGTACAAGGAGTAGTGGCTAACGCCAATCAAAAACAATTACACAGATTGAGTATAGCATAGTTGCTTCAACAACCCATTCAGCCAACACCTTCTCATTCTGGATTATGTAGACCTACCAAGGGACTGAATCAAGTTTCTCAATGGCCTCCCTTCATAATGAACCTCTACAAAATACAAAGTGAGTATTAACAAAAAGAAGTATCAACCACTTCATTTTACCATCAAAATAACGCCATACATGCTATGGTGCCTATGATAAGCACACTACCCTCAATTTCAAGTGTAGAAGGATCTGTGTTGCTCTACTTTCAGTTGAAGTTGGAAGATGTGAAGCACCATACCAAAGTAGGAATTCCAACACTGACTTCAGTTGCTAGCTAAAGATAATGTAGATTAATTAGGAAAAAGCAACCACAAACTATAAATTAGAGAATAAAGACTTGTTGAGATTGAGAAACTCTACATAACGTTTCTATGGAATGATACTGAAGAGTCGAAACACTTCCATACTATTAAATGGGATGACATCTGCAAGCCTAATCTGGAAGGAGGCCTTGGCATCTGGAAAGTTGAAGATTGGTCTAAGGCAAGCATGATGACGACCCTTTGGAACATTACAAATCGAAACGACTCGGTCTAGATAAGATGGATACACTCTAAATACATTAGGAATGATACTCTGTGGACCTGCCGCACCCAACAATATCATAGTTGTTTTTTTTGGTCTGTGCTCAAGTTTAGAGATCAATTCTTACCCCTGGTCCGAGTGAGAATAGGCAGTGGTGGATATCTCTCTCTCTGGTTAGATCCATGGGTTGATGGTAAGTTCCTTATGGACTGTTTTGATTCAAGGCTCTCTATGAGGAATGGATTAACTAGGGACAAGTAGCTCAGTGCTATAATTCATAATGGTGTGTGGAGACTACCCTAGGGTAGAGGATGTGATGCCCTATCCAACATCTGTGCCAATATCAACATCGGTGATGATGTGGATCTGATCTACTTCAAAGATGTTCTTCCTTTCTCACTGAAAGTAGCTTGGAATGCCTATAGAAGACATGTTGATGAGCCACCATGGGCAAGATGGACCTGGAAATCAAAGGCCCCACAGAGATTTAAACTTCATTATTGGCTCCTGATGCGAGGGAAGTTGGTTACTGAGGAGTTCATGAAGAACAGAGGTTATCAGCTGGCATCAAGATGCACTCTATGCCACGAACAGGAAGAGAATGATTCTCACATGTTCTGGTACTGCAAATTCTCCTACGAACTTTGGGAGAGAGCTAGAATTACCCTTCCAGTTGTTCCCACCTACAAAGAAGACATTCTAAATATAAAAGGAGAAAAAGAAAAGATTCTGACAAACACTATTCTATATTATATTTGGTTTAGTCGAAATCAAACCACTTTTAATGATGTTACCATCACTGCAAATGCAATGTGGAATAGAATAATGAGTGATAGCAAAAACTTATATAGATAGGTTTTGTTCTTTACTATGAGATGATCCCCATCTCACCCCCTCCCACTTGTATAGATTTATTTTATGGATTAATAGAAGGAGTAGCACGCTTAATGATAGAAAAGGCTCATGGCCATCCTACAGAAATGAAATGGGAATATCAACTGACAAAATTGTTTTGCTGTACTTGTTGTCAATAACAAATTAACACTAACATTATGTGCCAAATGGTAGATTGACAAACTGATGGTATCGAATTCACGTATAGAACTTTATGTTTATTATTGCATACCTCTACTGTCTGTGTGGTCTGCAAGTTGGAAGCCTCTCTAAAGCCCATGACCAACTTTCCTTCAGGATCTATCCGGCTAAAGGTCACTGAAGAGTGGAAATTATAAGCATCAGCTAGAACATTCAAATCTGAATAACAAATTGATCGATGTATAGCCATTTGATTTAGAAAAAGAAATAAAAAGTCAGCTAGAAACCAGCATCTAGAATAACAAATCAGCTGGAAACCAACATCTAGAATAACAAATAAGCTGGAAAACCAACATCTACAAATGCAGCAAAAAAAGAAGGGATCTAGCACATGAAGATACCTCTACTGATTGGAATGACTTTTGCTTATCAGGGAGCTCAATAGTAGTTAGCCCCCCAGATTTCATTCTTACATGGTAGCAAAGGGTAGATTATGGATAAACAAGCAGCCATTCTCAAGAACTTGCTCATTTTCATCTTGTAAATCCATTAGAGCCTACAACATCAAACCGCCACTATCAATATCAAGATTATCACATTTAGCACCATGCATAGGAAATAAACAAAAAAAATCCATACCTATAAATCAAACTATTGGGCTCGGACATCCCCCATTTTCATTCTTGAGCTTCATTCACATCATCACGAGGTGTTTGCACTCACTACAACCTTCCTTGAATAGTACAAATTTGTTGATAATCACACCACTAACATAGAAATATACCACATATGCTTAATTAATAGATGTGTAGAAACAAATGTGATGATCTTTGTTACATATAACTTCTTACAAAGGGATAATTTCACTCCTTTACTATAACAGTATAGCTATGAAATTAATATGCTTGATAGAAAAGTTGAACATATATTCAGATGTGATTATTTGTTTGAAGAAAGTATTATATGGCACAAAATTAGAATATATGATGCATTAATAACCTTCACTAAATCTTATATTTGTCAAATAGAATCATGCCAGCTACTTTTTCTTAGCTTAGATAATTTTGGGGCCCCTTATTGATTTATATATTGTTGTTCAATCATAACAAGAATGCCTTCCACTACTTTTCTAGATTACTTATATATTTCTATTTAAAACATGAGGGAAATAAGTTACCTAAAGCATATTCTTTTAGTTTTATGGGTAACATAATGAATAGTTAAATATGATAAGATATAATGATCACTATATTATTTGGAGACTTTCTAAGATGTTGTTAGTAGTAAGGGGGGTGTACATGTTAGAATCATCGATCATTTCTTATTGAAGCTAATGACAATTGCTGACACTAACACACAGGTACAAAGACATGTGAAGTGTGATATAGATGAGGATTAGGGAAAAACACATATATGTAATTGGCACAAAGCGGATTTGCTATTCCGAATTAAATAAGGAGTAGGCTGCACCTTGTTTTAGATATTTCCAGGCTACAAGATAAAGTCATAATTATAAGTTTAACTACAAAAGAGGCTTATCAACTAAATTGACTTTACATAAGAAAAAAACTGAACTGACTTGTCATAAATAGATTAGTTAAACCACAACGCAAATAAAAGAAGCATGATTATAATGAGATTTCTAATTTTAGTTTTAGAAAGGATTACCAATATTTTATATGCTCTATTAAAAAATAACAAGCATCACATCAGGTGTAAAAATACAAAATAGGAATATAAACTTAATTCTTATTCAGTGATTAAACATGTAGTCGCTCCCATCTGCATCACTAAACCACCATATTTGACATACCTCAAATCATAAGGAATCTTCATGGATTGGCAACTGGATTTCTTCACCTCCAATAGTAATTTGAGACTCACTTGAAAGATCGTTGCTGAATAATCTTTGTATTTCCTAAACCCTAGAGACTGAAGTTCTGGAGAGTAAAGACACAAACAATTAGGGAGAATATTACCACGTTTGATAAAATGGTTACAAATAAGTAATTCGTCCATAATGGAATGGTAGCACTCATGGTATAGGGAGAATATTACCACATTTGATAAAATGGTTAACTTCATATCTCATATATTGGTACTTAGTACTTTGACTATTTTCACAAATCACATGATGAGAATTAGCTAGATCATGTACCTACATTGCACAACATTTTGTGAAGTTAGATAGGAAATCCTATCCTTCCAATTTATACGGTGTCAAATAGAGAATATAGCAGAAAAGGCTAGATTTTAAGCAATTGGAAAATTAATGTGAATGATCTTTAAATTCATCTTCCAATTAAACACATCAAATTCATGATGCAGTGAGTTTAGAAGAGTTTCAATCTTTAATGGTACCATATAAAACAATTTTATGAACTTTAAGTAGGAGAAAAACAATTGATCTTAATGGAGAATCTCATTCACCTTCATTCCTTTCTTCAAGGTAGAATATATGGCATGTATACAGTAAAATGAGCACTCAAAGTTTGTTCTTTGATCCAAATCCATATTTCAATCCTCTGCATTTGTACAACCACACCTTGTACAACCACACTCTAATGATCTGGCTACTTTCTGAAATCATATTCAAGAGATCCACTTGAAGACATTGAGCCTTTTCAATTTCTTATTCAAACTTCTAGCTTGGAAAGATATCAACAAATTTAAGCACACAATAGTATTTTTTGAGTATCATTCACTATCTATATTTATACTTCAACACTTACCATTGATATTCATAGAATCCAGAGAAGTGTTTTAACAGTTTATATTATTGAGGAGCACTTGATTTAGCTTCATCATGTCTGAATGTAGTTGTAACATATTCCTCCAATCCACCCTCGGGATAGATATATATATCCTTCTTGCAACTGAAATAGAAGTATGTATATCAGAATTATTAAAATGACTAGATTGAAAAAAAAATTACTATTTAGAAATACTACATGCAACAACAAGAAAACAAAATTTGCAAATTGTGGCATTGAGGAAAACATTTAAATACAACCTACTAATAACTGTTGTTGTCTTCTAGGATAGAGATCAAAGTAGCTCTATATTGGAATAGAAGTTGTATAGATGACCATCCTTCTTAAAGCTTGCATGCATTCAAAGTGTAGGGTTGATCACATATGGTACTAGAGGTTGCAGGCATTCAAAGTGCAAGGTTAATCTCAAGTGTAAAGACAAGGAGAAGACACACAATGGTCAACCTACATGTCACAAGGTGATCCCATGATATGGTTTACATAACCACATTAGGTGTTATAATCAACAATAGCAAAAAAATAGGAAAATAGTCTTCTTGACTCCTTTAGGAGGAGAAAGAGCACATAGTACAAGACATTTTGCATAGGTTGGGAAACCAATAAATAAATCAATTTCATGGACCTAGTTGGGTACCTTTTGTGTCATATTTAACAACTTTTTCAAATTTGACTTCAAATCTTACCTGCTATGAAAAGATCTGCATTAGGGGACTATGTCCTCAGTTCACATAGAATCTGAATGAATCTACATCAAGGTGCAAAATCATATGCCCATCAATATAATTGTTAAACCATATTAAATGCATTAGATTCAATTATTAGGTACCTGGTGTTAAGCCATTTATATATATATAGAAGGATTGCAGAGCTCAACTACATGAGAATTTTTATCTCCCTTAAATGTGTGTGTTTCCATAGCCACCATGGAGTAGTTGTGGTTTATGAAAAAAAACACCACAATATGTATTATTATCAACAATATCAACAACATTGAAAATAGCCTTCTTGACTCCCTTAGGCCGAGAAAGAGAACATACTACAAGATATTTTGCATAGGCTGGGAAACCAATAAATAAATCAATTTCATGGACCTAGTTGGGTACCTTTTATGTCATATTTAACCATTCATTAAAATATGTGTTCAAATTTTACCCTTTTATGAAAAGATATGCATTAGGGGGCAATGTCCTCATTTCACACTGAATCTAAATGAATCTGCATCAAGGTGCCAAATAACATGCCCATCTGTATAATTGTTAAACCATATTGAATGCATTAGATCCAATTATTAGGTACCTGGTGTTAAGCCATTTATATGTATAGAAGGATTGTAGATCTCAGCTACATGAGGATGCTGATCTCCCTTAAATGTGTGTTTCCATAGCCACCATGGAGTAGTTGTGGTTTCTGAAAATAGCAGCACAACAGGTGTTATTATCAACACTAGCAACAACATTGGAAATAACCTTCTTGACTCCTTTAGGAGGAGAAAAAGCACATAGTACAAGACATTTTGCATATGCTGGGAGTTTTTCAACAAAAACAACCAAACTTTCATTCCCATAGCCACCAACCTGAGATTGATCATGACAATAAAAACAAATAGAATTTGTAATATGGAGTCTTTGGTTCATTATGTACATTGACACATTGGCATGCTAAAAAGACCATCTTGACAAACTGAGCCACAAACAATCCAACAGAAGAAGAAACTAAATAACAACAAGAAAGATTAACTTAATCTGTCAAAAAAAATTTACATCAACATTAGAAAGCATATCTTTGTTGAAACACTGCCAACCACACATGCCTTCCTTAACCCATTGAACCAAATGACTTGTCTATTTTTATCCTTGATGACCTGTAGCTGATTCCCACTAGAACGTATCTGACTTCATAAAGCTTTGTGGGTGTCAAATTCTATGGTGAGATAGGAGAACATACTCCACTACCTTCCAACTGAAATAGTAGGTGAACACAATGTAGGCTAAATGGGTTTTTATATAGATGGTTCAACAATAAACAAGTTAACCATATAATAAAATGTTAAATACACTATAGTCATAGAATATATTAATAAGTCAACTTGTTCATATAGTGCAAAGTACACTATGAAGTTTGTAAAGACTTTTTCAATCATTATCTAGAGTGATTTTAGAGTTAAAGGCCCACTCATGGCATTTCAAAGTCGCCTTGATAGTCTGTAATCCCTGAACATTGCTGATCATGACTGAAGAGGGATAAGACATCATGTAGCAGGTGGGCAAATAAATGGAGTAGAAGAGGGAGTGAAACACCATAATCATGAACTAGACCATCTACCTTATGAACTATACCATCTATCTTATGAAGACCGTTGTTAGCATAGAATGCCCTGTAAGTATCACATTAAAGCATATAACAGAGAAATAACACACTTTCACTATAGATATAGGTTTTGAGAACCTAACCCAGAAGCTCAAACATTGCTCATATGTAAATCTCACAACCAAGAAGCTCAAACACTGCTCATAGCTAAAAATCACAAAATAATCACAATTCGTGTATTGTCCATAATACTAAGATTCTCCATAACAAAATTAAAAGTAGGTAAAAAAATAGGATTGTCATTTGGCAACATTGTCAATGCCATGCAAGTATGAAACTGAAACATCTAACACAAAAATAACACACTTTCACTATAGATCTAGTTTTTGAAAACCTAACCCAGAAACTCAAACATTGCTCAAATGTAAATCTCACAAACAAGATGCTCAAACATTTCTCATATCTAAAAACCACAAACCATTCATAGTGAATGTATTGTCCATAATACTAAGATTCTCCATAGCAAAATCAAAAGCAGGTCAAAACAAAATAGGATTGTCATTTGTCAACATTGTCTATGACAATGGACATGAAACACCATTATTTGGATCGTCATGTACTAATAAAAAATTAGATTAAAGAAAAATAACTATATATGTCATCTCTTTAGACAGTATCCAAGAATGCAATTATCTTTAAACTTCATGTCCTGTAGCAAATGGAAACGAATTTAGATACTACTTTTGTTTTCAATTATGTAATATTATAAGCAATACTTTATGCCCACCTTTGCAATAAATGTGTTTTCATCCATGCTATGATGTTGACAACAACATCATCAATAGATTGATATTGATCATAAGGTCTCACTAGAGGATCATTGTACAACAACACAACCTCTATAAAAACACCAACAAATGATGAGCCTAAAATTGCACCTCCCACCCTTTTCATCGGGTCAACCTCAGATACTCGACCGAATGCAATTCTAGCATCTGGATCTGTGAAACTTAGCAGATACGCATCCGAGAAACAAAATACAATTTACATAACAAATTTATATAAACATAAAAAGACGTGCAATTTACACAAATACAAACACACTTGTCCCTTCTTAAATGATGAATGTCTTATATGGAGTGGAGTTTTCATTGATAAGTTTGTCTGCACAATTATTTTATTTTTGTCATAAGTCCATAAAAGTCAACATGGAAAATAATTGATACCACACATCTTGTATAAAATGTATTCATACTTGGCCAGTGCCAACAGGTTGTTCTTGATTGTTTCCTGCTCTAGTTAAGGTAAGTAACTCCTCTAATTTTTGGTTGAATTCATCCTTTTGTTCTTGAAGTTTTGCATCAAATTCCAACCATTGTTCTTCAAGCTTATCTTGGAAATGCTTCCTTTGTGCTTCTTCAGCTTTTCGGGATTTACGTTCTTTCCTTAAATATTAGAAGGTGATGGTCCAAGTCCATAACCATTAACATATCTTGGTCTCTCTTCTCCCATAACATGCTTATAAATTTCATCTGAAGTAACATCAGGTTGTTTTCTTCACAGCTCTTCTCCTACCTCAGAAATTTTTTCCTACATACAACAACTCATAGGAGATGAATTTTATACCAAATATATACCTCTTTCCAATTAGTATATGTAACATAATACTATAGGATAAGATGTGTTGTACCAAAATGTTGGCGGATTCAACATCAACTATGCTCCCATCTTTTTTACGATGAGTTTTCTCAAAAAATATTATGGGATCCACTTCTCCGCATGTTTCCTTCTCCATCTTTATCATTCAAACAAGGTTATTGTAAACATCAAATAAATGGATGTCATCAAATTGTCCAAATGGATCACAAAATTACTAACTTACATCATATTTTAGACATGCAAATGACTTGGTTCCTATTGTGTGGCTAACCTTTTGAAATTTTCTGCTTGTCTTGTTAGTTATAGACTTCCTCTGTTACAAATATTGTAGTATTATGCATAGTAATTATCTGTGAGGTAATTTAAGTATCAATGAATAGAAAAAAAAGTATTACCTTTCCTATATTACTTCTCCAATAATCCACAAGAAATTTCCAATGAGACTTGTCCACACAGGGAACAACTTGTTCAAGTTGTTGTTCATATGGACTATCTTCTAGGAAGTATAGTCTGCTTAACTCCCACTTGTGGTCCTTCCATTTCTTTCCTAGTCTCTTCATTGTCCACTCCTTTAGATCTGAATCCATTGTGAATTTACTCTATCGACATAATGAATATCAATTAGAAGCTTCATTTAACCATTTAAAACTAAAATTTAATAATATACCTTCACAAAATTCCATATAGAATATTTTTTATTTGCTAAAAATTGTCTCTAGTCCTTGTAGTTTAGTGGAAAAAGATTGGGATCTCTTGCAATGGTTATCAGAAAACTTGATAAGTGACATTGGTTTTCACCTACAGGTTGTCCAAATTGATTTTTCTCAATGGGAATTGGATCGTCAGGCTTTCTTTTCCAGACTTTCAAACATTGTGTTTGGCCATGTGCTCGATATTTTTGACCTAAGCATTCATTCATAATGGATAAAATATATATGGAAAATTATATATAATTAAATGCATCACTATAAATGCAATGATATGAATAAAATGATTACCTATCCCATCAGAAGGCGTTGTTGTAACATTCAATGACTCAACATGGTGATCAGAGATGTCATTTTGGTCCATATTATCAGGAAATGCATTTCTATTTTGGTTATTGGTAGTGCTATTATCTACATTTCTAGAATGAATAGACACATAATCATTGACATTAGGCACACATGATAGTTGTGAATTTATTAATCTTGTAACTTTATCACCACTTTCTTTGTTGTGATGATTCTGAAACCTTGTTCCCATCTCCTTTTTAGTTGTGCATGTTTGAGAGGATTTCGAACCACCAATCATATTAGAGTTTTGGGGAGACGTGGCTGATTGGGTATTTTTGCAGAGCTAGTAGCAATTTTATTGAATTTCTTTTCTCTACCATTTTGAATTTCAGTTGGAAGGGAAGCTAAATTTTTTTTGGAGTGATTTGAGGATGACATGTTCAAAGATTGCCAACAACCATGTCGCGTAATGCTAGGTAAATGAGTCGCCGTACAAGAGTCATTGCTGTTGTTCTTATCATTCCTTGTGTCTGTCTTGTTATGGCAGTTGTCACTGTACTGTTCTCTCATCCTTAGTATATCAAGTCACATAAAAATGAAGACATTTAAAAAATATTGAACAACATAATTACAATTTTATAATTAATATTTAAAAATGAAACAAAAATATTTAATCAAATATAATTATAAAAAATAGCAGAGATAAGGATAAATTTGATTAAGAAGAATGTCAGACAGGCAAAATGCATACACCTAGCTAGAGCACAATGTGAGACAGGAAATTAAAGAGATACATTGAGCCAAAAAAGGCTTATTTAAGTCAAATAATAATGACAAACTAAAAGAAACATTGGCTACTATTTTGTAATCTTCTCATTCAAAGCTGTCATCATCATCACTTTGAGATACACTTTCATCATCCAACTGAATTTGGGATTGATCTTTTTCAATTGTTGAACTATCAACAGTAATTCCTTCCATATCCAATGTATCTATGTCACAATCAATATCTTCATCCTCTAATGTCATTGATGGCCGATCTCTAGTTTCACCTTGCACATAAGTTTTGACATTCTCAATACAAGATTGTTCTTCCATGTTGAACATATCTCGTGGGGCAATCTTTACAGCAAAATACCACCCTTTTGCAGTGACATCTTCTACATAAAATACATGTCCAACTTGAGATGCCACTATAAACGGTTCTCCTGTAGTTTGAAGTCATCTCAAATTTACAAGAGACAACCCATGTTCATCATGCTTGATTCCCCTCTTCGAGTAGATGTCCACCCAATCACACTTAAATAATGTCACCTTAAAGTGTTCATAATAATTGAGCACAATAACATCCTTCAAAACACCATAGTAGGTAACATCTCTAGTAATTGGATTGCGGTCAGTGGTTTTAGAATAACAATCAGTCTTAGCTACCAAAAAGACTCCACAATTTTGTGTTGTTTGATTTGCATCTTTTGCCTTGGTATGAAATCTGTGAGCATTTACAACATAGCCCTTGTACTTAATGGCCAGTTGATGTGGACCTTGAGAAAGAAACTTGATTTTATCATCCACCATCTCTGTTCTTAGGAGAGTCTCAATCTAAGAAAAGAAAAGTTTGTTAGACTTTATTCATTAAGCATAACAAATTTAATTACCACAACTAAACTTACATGTTCCTTAAACCATCCATCAAATGAGTTACTATGTATTCTCTGAACCTCCTTTAAGGACTTTCGGGGATGTTTTTGCCTAATGATATCATAGTGCTTCCTGAATACAAAATATGTGCAATATGTCATTGGAATATGTTATAGCATTTTATTAATAGAAGACAATTGTCACTAACTTACTTAATGTAGGGTTCAATTGCTTCACAATTGAATAGTACATGCTTATGGGATTGTTGCAATGTATCTTCGTCCAAGACACATGTTACCATTTTACCAACACTACGACCTACTATCGAGAAAATAGACCAATCATCACTGTCATGTGTTGGCTCATTTTCCAAATTTGCTTCGTTAGTATCATTTCAATTTGGCTAATTTAATTTTGTTTCAACTCCATTCAAGTATCTTGAACAAAAATTTAGACACTCTTTGGCTATACATCCTTCTGCTACTGATCCTTCTGGATATCTTTTATTATGAACATATCCTTTTAGGGTCATCAGATACCTGATAACAAAGTTGAGGAAAATATTATGACAACTTACATTCCAATAGGTAAAGTCATCACGACGTATGAAGGGTTACCTTTCAACTGGATACATCCAACGATACTAAACAAGGCCGACTATCTTAGCTTCATAAGCGAGATGGACCGATAGATGCACCGTTATGTCAAAAAAACATGGAGGGAATACCTTGTCCATCTCACAAAGTGTCATAGCTATTGCATTTTCCAATCCAGTAAAATCATTTAGATCTATGACTTTAGTGCACAACCTTTGAAAATAGTGACAAAGATTAATAATACATGACTTAGTATTCTTACTGGGGCAAAGACACAATGATAGCTAATGGCAGAAGTTGTTGCATCATCACGTGATAATCGTGACTTTTCATTGATAGCCTCTTCTGATCCTTCAGACGTGCACATCTAGATATATTAGACGCATACCCATATGGAAATTTGACAGATTTTAGGAGGTTGCAAAATAATATTTTTTCATCTTTTCTCATTGTATATTAATCTGGAGGTAGGATGGTATATTTACCAATAGTTTTTGGATTAAGCGGAAATCTGATTTCCATATCCTCCAAATCCATCCTTGCATTCAAGTTGTCCTTATGTTTATCCTTCAAACCTAGCAATGTTCCAACAATACTCTCACATATATTCTTCTCAAAGTGCATGACATCAAGATTGTGCCTTACAATGTTAGATTTCCAATATGGTAACTCAAAAAATATGCTTTTCGTATCCCAATTGTGTGTTGAATCTTTACCTCTTGGCCTTTTCTTACCAATTACAGTTCTTCTCTCCTCCAATTGTGACAAGATTTGAGCTCCAGAAGGAGGTTTAGGTGGACACCTAAATTCTTGCTCACCGTCAAATTCCTTTGCTTCTTTTCGGAATCTGTGGCTAGTTGGCAAAAACCTACAATGTCCTTTGTAGCAAACTTTACGGCTATGTGGCAACCAATGTGAGACAATATCTTTATTACAATAAGGACATGCTTTGTAGACATTAGTACTCCAACCAAATAGATGTGCATATCCTGGAAAATCACTAATAGTCCATAATAAAGAGGCATGCATCAGAAATAATTCCTTGGTTCTAGCGTCATATGTATGTACACCAGTATCCCATAGTTCTTTCAACTCATCAATCAATAGACGCAAGTACGCATCTATATTTTTGGGTGAAGTTGGTCCAGGAATGAGTAGGGACAACATAAAATATGGTTGTTTTGTGCACAACTAAGGAGGTAAATTATATGGAATAATCAAAATAGGCCATGAACTGTAAGAAGTACTCATGATCCCAAAAGGATTAAATTTGTCAGTTGCAAGTCCCAATCGAATGTTTCTAGCATCTACAACAAATTCTGGATGCATCACATCAAAATGTTTTCATGCAGGTGAATCTACCGGGTGTCTTAACTTGTCATCTTTTTCATAGTCTTCTGCATGCCACTTCATTAAGGAAGAGGTTTTTGATGACATGAACAACCACATTAGGCATGGTATAAGTGGAAAGTATCTGAGCACTTTGACAACTATTCTCTTGGGTTTGTTTGCAAGCTCATCATCATCATCTGGGATTCTAATCATTTTCCATCTTGATGCTCCACATGTATCACAGACGACTTTATCAGCAGAATCCTTCCAAAACAACATGCAACCATTAGGACAAACATGAATCTTCACATAATCTAAGCCCAACCCCATAATTGTCTTTTTTATCTCATAAAATGAATTAGGTAACTATTCTCCTTCTGACAGCATCTTCTTAAAGAACATAAGAAACATAGATGATACTTTCTTACTCAATCCATTAAGACAAACCAGGTGATAGAATTCTAGGATGCAAGCAAGTTTGCTATATTTCTTACACCTTGGATATAATTCTATCTCAGAATCATTTAACAAGATATAAAATTTATCAACATTGAAATGTTGATCACTAGATGGCTCTACTCCTTTTGTTTTCTATCTTCACTAAAACTCGAAAAAGTATCATGCAACATATCTTGTAAATTTTCAGCATTCAGGAAATCTCCCTAATCAGTAGGAGCATCCATTTGAATATCGACATCTTCACCATGAAAAGCCCAAGAAATATAGCTTGGTAAGAAGCCATGCCACAATAGATGTCTCAATGCAGTCTTTTTTGTGACCTGGTATACATTAGCACACTTTCTACATGGGCATATAATCTTGTCTCCAATCGATGAATGTTCAAAAGTGAAATCCAAAATTTTTGATATTCCACATAAGTATTTACTACTCATCCGGTCATCCTCTACTATCTAAGACTTATCCATTCTATAAAATTAATAAAACATATAACATATATGAGTAAGTATATCATATCAAAAAAGACTATACAATATGAGAAAATACTAGTTCCATTCATTAATCTATTTTTACATCCACACACAGGGGTATACCCATAAACAATAACTAAACAAAAGGGTTGGTGTACACCTAAACATGCACATAATTAAAATAACTATTAATACAGACAAGTCTAGATAGATAGACAACTAAATACTACACCAACATGGTCCCACATCAGTAACTTCAAGGCCTTTTCATTGTGGCGATCTTCTCCTAAAGTTCAGAAAAGAAAGTAGCTATGAGGATTGATTACTTTAAGACAAAAAGTGTAAACAAAAAACAAGAGAGGGACATCATATTTGTTAATTGGACCTAACGTGGTCTTTTTGATGATTGTGCTGTGTTGCAGAGCTCCTCACTATATTTAGATGAATCTGAACTGACATGAGCCTCATCATCAGATTCATCCAAGTTGGTTTGCTCCATCGTGCGCTCATACCGCCGTAGATGATCGGGGGTCTCGTTGTTGATGTTGGTTATCAAAACTTTGATGGTATTATGGCCAACTGGATGGAGAAAAAGCTTTTTGCTACGACCCACTAACATCTTTCTAATCCAATCATGCCAACCAGATTTTAATACAAGATTTCTAGCTAAATCATACTCAACCTCGATAACATGTGAAGAATTGCCAAAATTTAGGGTCACTTCACCAGGCATGTAGTGTCTTCCGTTTAGAAAATGCCAATGTTCGCGTACGGTTAGTTGGTTTAAAGAACTATCATCTAGGATGATGTTCAATTGTTCTTTACTAGTGAACAATAACATTGGCATAGTGGCCCACTTCATAGTGACTATTGTGGGTGGACAGAGACTGCAAAATATTAGCACTAACAATTGTAAGTACATATAAGGATGTTATAAATTTCCAAAAAAAGTAGTATAACATCAATTAACCTTTTTTTTCTTGTCATAACCAACTTTATTGTGGTGGACATGATAGCTTGAAAAGAAATCTAAGAGAGGAGATCATGTCCTATATCTTTGCAATTGGTCCAATGTTCACTAATCCTTCTTTGAGAATTTCAAGGAAGTTACTAGTATTTTCTATAATTTGATGTAGCTTGGTATTCCATACAATTAGGTGACACTTATTAACTAT
This sequence comes from Alisma plantago-aquatica, assembly GCA_963693085.1. Lineage (NCBI taxonomy): Eukaryota > Viridiplantae > Streptophyta > Magnoliopsida > Alismatales > Alismataceae > Alisma > Alisma plantago-aquatica. Next base: position 222,822,106 of record OY856413.1, read on the forward strand.
TTGTTGAATCAACACTCATATTTTAGATTATCAAAGAGGTTACTGGTGTCTAGATTATTTTTTACAGGTGTTAGACCGATTTAATTTGGAGTATCCATGCACTACTATAGCAGGCGTGAGACCTATTTAAATAGGTTACTGGTGTCTTTCCAAATTTTTACTAGAGTCTTGTACTTATATGTTTATCAAAACACTACTACAATATATCTTATCATCTTATTATTTTGATAGTACCAAAAAGTTTATGACAAGAAGGATTCATCTAAAATATGTAAATTTTCTAAATGAGTTATGTGAGGTTATTATTCTCTGACCTATATGTAAATAGGATAAAATCCTGCCTCTTTAGTTTTATGAGTACATGACACTACGTTTGAAATACTTATTATAAGGATAAAAGAACATAATTATAATAAGGACGTAGGAACATTCTAATCATTTTGAACTGAATTAGAAAATGAACAGGAGTCTGGGTCCTATCCGCTAGTATCAAAGGAGAATTCATAAACCTCAAAACCATCAACATGGTTTCCAAACCTACATTCTCATCTTCTACAAGCTCACCTTCTACAAACCTTTAGAACATATACAACCAGAAAGTAGGAATCTATACAAACAAATACCAAAGATACACTCCCTGATATTGATATGAAGCTGAACAACAAGGTGTATGTTCTTCATAACATGGTACTCAATCATAGCTATATTCCTTTTTTGGTCAGCCAAAACTCCTATTTTCAAAGGATAGGAATATCATTTCAAAGAATCCCAAAAGAGCCTTAAAAAAGAAGAACCATACAAAGCAATTTGAAACACTTCCATAGGTAAGAGCCAACATAGAATCCCATCCTTGGATGACATCAAATAGGGAAAAGACAAACCAACCCAAGGACAGATCACATATCCTTTAGCCAATGAAAACCAACAGAAGAAAAAAGTAGAACATCACTTAAAACCACATCAGAAAAAGGATTCAAAAGAAAACAACATAGAAGACCTTCCAATCAAAACCAACAGAAGCTTCAACCAGCATAGCATCCAAAAGTCCAGAATCAGAATGAACAGAAATGGACTGAACCTTGACCAAGAATAAGAATAGCAGCATAGCATCCAAAAGTCCAGAATCAGAATGAACAGAATACGACAAGGGGAGCAACCCCCCCCCTTTGACAAGTGGAATAGAATGAACATAATATAATTGTGCTCACATGTAATTAATTCATGGTGAAGGGAAATGGTGTATTTTTCTTTGCTATTTCTTAGCTATATCATCTTCAGACTAGCCCCCCTCCTAGAAGTCAGTGATGCTCAGTAAGCCCCTACTTTTTAGAAATTTTGTTTGAAGTATAGTTTCTACTATATAAGTGGATCAACCCAAGTATTTTGGTATAGAAATTAACTGTGATGAAGATGAGATGCTTAATCATTCTTGGCCTCTGTGCTTTTGAGAACATATTAGATTTCTCACTTTAAAGGGAAATATATAACAATAAAATTACATTGTTTCGTAACCTATTTATATACACTAATCTAAAAACATAGACGAAAATTGATGTGGGCAATGACATATCACAATGTATACTGTAAATATCTAAGCCTAATCAAACCTAATTTCATGTATATACCATAACCATGAATAATTACACTTCATTAAAATTAGCTTCTAATTAGAACATGGGAATCATGATGGCATACCAGGTCTAATATCAGGGAGGTTCCTTGTCTCAAAACTATTCCAAAGATTATAAAATCTTAATTTGTACTTTGTTGGAAGTTGCTATGCATAAATCTTTGTAATTCTTGTCCTCATTAAAATCCATATGTCTTAGAGGTGTGCTGAAAAGGTGATATATTTCTACAACTGTAGTGTTCCCATAAGAAAATCCAACATGACCTAGCCTTAACTAGCAAAAAAAAAAAAACATTCTCGACTCCATCTTCATTAGATTCCTTGACAACATGAGTATATATGCAATTCTTTGATGTGTGACCTTGTTCATAACATGTGACACAACTCGTGATAGTTTACATTTGGTTCTTAGCCTTGGTACTATGTTCCTTCAAAGTTCTAACATCTATGGCTATCATATCTATCTTTGTTGTAAGAAGTTTGGTCATTGTTTTGTGATTAGTAGTTGGTAATGAAGATCTATTTCCAACCACTCCTCTTATTTAGTCCCACCCAAATTGATGGGATTCCATATTGTTAGTTATCATAACCAAGTTTTCAACATCTAAACCTAAGAAGTTGCCATCAAAATCTACATTGACGGACATACTAAGAGTTAGACCACTAAAGAAAGTGGTGATTGGATACCCGTCACCAAACCCATGGTGACAAAACTCTATTTGATATCTTTGATAAAACATTTTGAACTCTTTCGCCTTAACTAACTAAAATAGAGCTTTTATATTATAATCTGTTGGGCTTGCCTCTTGCTTGGTGGAAATAAATGAAATTCCTCTGCCTTCCAAATAGAAATTGGGCCAACTTAATCCGAATTTACCAACTCTGGAACAGATATAGACTCACCTATGACTTGTTGCATGATCTTAGCTTCACTGGTTGCAACTGAAATGTCGACTCAGTTGTAATGCCCACCATCAAATTTCCATTATCCTATACTTCTTTAAGTCTTAGTCCCCTAAATTAATGGAAGTAACAATATTTTATTATTTGGTTACTTTTCTATCTTATGTTTATAACTATTGAAGTTGTTGTTGGCTACAATTCTTGAGTTATTTATGACCTTATCTTGTTTGTCGTTTCCTCAATGTCAAAATATACATTGATGGACAGTCTGTTAGTAAGAGTTAGACCACTAAAGAAAGTGGTGATTAGATACCCATCACCAAGCCCATGATTGCATCTTCACATTCTCATGAACTCTGTTATTCCTCTCCCTCCATAACCAGCACATAATTCACATTGCCAAACAATGATTCTCCTTGCTAGTGCAATCAACCAAGTCAGTCATGGTAGTAGTAATAAAGAGTAAACCATGAACTCTAGCTTCAACCCATATCTTGCTCGAATAAGAGAATCTAAACATGCAATACATCAACATATAATTTTTCAATATGAAACTGAAATCAGTCCAAAATAAAGCAAGAATATAGAAAAATTAAGGGAGGGGCAAGAAAATCGTAGAGGTAGGAATATATCTTACATAGACTAGTGTGAATCAAGCCAGAGCGGTCGATTGTGATGGTGATAATGGTTGGGGAAGAGAATCTATTTGTAATGTGGTTGGGACTGATCACCTGGCACCAATGTAGCAATGTGGCACTCCTAGCTTCCTCAACATCAGCAATGTGGCACTCCTGGCTTCCTGGGCGCCGACAATGTGGCACTTCTCCGCCAGCAGTCGAAAGCCTATCCAACCATTGACAATGTGGCCCTTCTCCACCGGCAACGTAGCACTCCATGCGCCACCACCAGTCTTCCCAGTCAACGCGATCCTCCAAGACATAGTTAGGGCAATGATCGACCAACAGGCTATATCTGCTCCATGCGTTGGTCTCACAAAAGTGAGGAATCGGGCATTGCGGAGATCAATCTCTTCGGTCACTGTGATTTGCTAGCTATTACTGTTTGAGTGCAAAGGGAAAGCGGGAAGTGAAAATTACAGATAGATATTAGCTACTTCCTTACTTGGTTTGGCAATTTTAGATTGGCACTAATTAATTATAAAAATGCCTTTAATGTTAAGTCTTTTTATAAACTCTATAGTAGGTGGTTTAGAGGCATTTTAATTAAAAATGCATGTACATTAGATAGATAGTGGCTTTTTTAGAAAAGCCACTAGAATAAAAGCCACTAATGGGCATTTTTGTTGTATTGGATGTTCACATTAAAAATACCTTATTATCAATTTAATCCTCAACATATAGCAATTGTTTTCAAAACTTTTCCATGAAGATGAAATTATTATAGAATTATGGTAAAATTCCAATTTTATTAACTTTTATGTATAATATATGAATTTTTATGATAAAATACACAAAATCCCCTCCCCCATCTTTTACAAGTTTTCCTTTCACCTTTTACTTGGACTTTACTGTAGCTATTAGGCCATCGATTGTTGATGTGGGATCATGCGAAACCTAGGATCTACAACAATGGATAACTGATCAGGGGTTATTTTACTAGGGCTCCCATGGATTGGACCCAATCTTATGATCCAAGTCACCATCTAGCTATGGCTTGTCTGGAGGTGATGGGAAATGGATCTAAATGTGATTACTAGACATCCTACACAACCTTGGCCATTTTTGAGTGAATCAATCTCCTTGGATTTCACACTCAACCTCATCCATGGGTGATTTCAACAAAATTAAGGTCATGAGCAGTAGATTAAAACTCTCATAACCCACCTTTTTTTTACTCTAATGGTGATCGAGATAGAAACTAAACCCCATCCCTTCCCCATTCCCTATAAAAACCCTTTCCACATTTTCCTCACTCCCCTTGTTCTCCCCAAGTAATCTTGGTGAGAATTACCCTTGAATCAAATACCGTTATTACCCTCAACCTTCTCTTCTTATTTGCCGCCACTATCTATTTTGGTACATTCACCCCTTGAATACCTGGTGAAAAGTAAGGGTACCCACAAGTTTCAAGTCCTCATTGAAGTAGAAAAGCCCTACATAGCCTCCTCTTGAGGACTAAGGATCAAGTTCATCTTGTTCTAGGTCCCCACCTCGATGCTCTACCCCTATTGAAAGGGAGGTCACATGGGGGTTATGACTACCAACTATGTGATACCCAATTAAGAGATCATGTTATGTTTCACCCACATCCAAAGTGTCCTTATTATCCACCATGTGTGCACTAACCCGACCATCATACCGATCATTGATGGATCCCCTTTTGATTGCATGAGATATTTTCCCTCTCCTACAAAAAAAAAAAAAAAAATACTACTATCTTTGGTAGATTTATAACAATTACTCCCTTTCTCAAGAAATGGTAAGTATATATACCGTTTTGATAAAAAATTAAGAAGAACCAATACTAAAAGAAAATCTTGATCTAAACTCTATTAGAAAACCCTTATATGTTGTGTTCATATATGAATTTTGAAATAGTCAAAACTTGTTCAAGTTAATATAATGAACTGATCTACAACCTTTTGATAATAATTATGAACCCCTTACACTTTCATAATTGAAATGTTATTGAATGTAGAAAAAATGGATTTAGAGTGAATTAGTATGTTTCCTCTAAATGATGTATCCTAAACCAAAATGGAACTATATGCGATCAATAATATTTTATATTAATGTAAATAATGTTAATGATGACCACATGATTAATGGAATCAAACTAAGGCTAAACCTAGAACTTAATCACCTGAAGTTGATCATTTGGACCTTATTTAAAATATGATTACATATTGATCCATTGATCTACCCTACACTCTCCATGATCTATAAGATTGTATTAGATTTGATTATCAAGGAACTATTGTCTTTACTGTTAACCTAATATAAAAGAGTATGTTGTACCTCCTATTTAACATATCAATTATTGTTGATTTTTATTTTCTGTGTTAGTTTCTCATTTCAATAATCTTCCTTGGTGCATGTTCCTTATGACTATTATTTCTTTTTGATATACAAAATTTGCAAGAACCTTAACATTAATCAGACCATCCATCATATATTATGTTGATATGGATATAGGTGGACTTCTCTCTATACCCATTATGTTTTTATGTGAGTAAAACCTAAAAATATAGATGGCATTCCCTCTTTACTAGTTAGGTGTTGAGGTGAATGGATTCAACAAATACATATGGGCTTTCCCATTCATTGATTAGATTTTGGGATGAGAGGAATGTACAATAATGAGCCTTGCCTATTCACTAGGTTGAGTGGACAAAGTATATTGAAAGGTTATAATGGAAGTACATGTATAAAGGACAACATTCTCTAATGATGAAAACCTTAAATATGCTTTTCTCTTGTTATATTATAAGTAACTTAGCAATGTATGTTTACTTAACTTATGATTTAAAATGCATTTAAAGTGAACCAATGTGATTGCAATGTTTCATTTCTTATTCGTAACGATTTAGATCATGCATCAAAATGAAGTATTAATTAACTATTGGACTATGACATGCTACATCATATTGTAAATGCACCAGGAACTCATTATTCATAAAAAGATGGTGTCACTTTCATATCTCTATAATAGTTTCATACCCAATTTGATGCAATCTTTTCTAAGTTTTCTTAGGGATCTATGTTAGACATTTTGATTTTAAATATTGAAATTTGAATTATTTTTATTCATTGGATATGTTTGTGTGTATATCCACTTAGGGATGAGAACAATGAATCCCTTTAATACCAATTCCCTATTAGGGTCTAGAATTGGGATCAAGAGGGTTGTTTTAACCATGACAATAACCACTTGTAGGTATTATACTATTCAGATTTTTCATTGAAATTAAATCAACTCCTTACTAGTTTCACTTATTTCCATGTGTTCATGAAAAAAGGATATTTTAACTTATATTCAAATCCATTTTCTCTAGATCATTTCACGTGACTACTATATCGTCATTTCAATTTCACATATATAGTTGTTTTCCTTTTCCTCAATCAATAACATGTGTATATTCCACATAGACATTAACAAGATCAACATAATGTCCAAAATTCATACTAATGCTACAAATGACAGAGAAATTTAAAATAGAATATTTTACATCAAACATCAATACATTACATCAAAGATTCAAATTACAAAACTATTAAAAAATCATCTATCATCATGATGACTATATTTATGTATGAAGAATATTTTTAAGATAAGACAATAGAGGATGTAGCATACTCGATACATATACCTCATTTCCATTCACCTAGTATTGCAAATCACTTTATAATTCCTTTTATTCACAATTTTGAGACATAAATCTTAAAGAACATTTCATGGAGTATATTTGTATTGAACTAAGATATAGATGACTTTTTACTTAAGGCATGTGCTACACCATTCACTTTCCCAACATGATAGTCAGTCATATAGCCATGATCCTTTATTGGTTCCAATCTACGTATCCATCTCTTTTTTAACTTTTTTTATGAGATGATGTACTTTTGACTCTCATGATTAATGAAAATATATCTTGTTTATAATAAACATAATGTCTATGAATTTTAATGGACGACTATTACAATTGATGAGTTGGATGATTATCCTCAAACTTATTATTTTTTCATAAAAGTGTACAATATCACATTATTTCCTTGAATAAAAACAATATCATCCTTGTTTTGGAAAAGTCACAACAAATATCTTTTTTCCCAATGTTAGTTCTAGTAGACTAGTATATGGTTTCTCATTTATATTTATCATAAATTATGTGAACTCCACTCAAACTAATAGTACCACACAAAAGGAGCATCCTTTCTTATCAACCTTGTCAATGGAGACACAGTCAAATAAATTATAATTGATAACCTAACTTTCTAAGAAAAGCCCTTCCTCCAGTTAATAATTTTGGTTTCTCATATTGCATACCATAATCTACCTTCTTAAAATCCACACAACTCCATTTGACTGATATCACATGTAAAATTTTGGGGATAGGGGGCAAAGAGGAAATACAAAATTCTTACGAATACAACTCTTATACAACATATCCTTTATAGTTGTAAAACTTCATATATTTAAGACAGAATGGATACTAAATATACCTTGGTGGACAATAGTTTTCCAAAAACTAGACATGTATTATTTTAGTGTAGAACTTGAGCATTCAAATGTGGATCCAAAGTCCTTGTTGTTGTTGCATCCTTATTGTCTTAGAAATACATTTTCTTCTTCTTAGAGAAGTTTATCATCCTCAAAACATTGCTTAAGGTCCTTGGTCTTGGCCTCAATGTCATCTGTGTTGATGCATGAACTCTTGGTGCACCACCTTGGTTGGCAAGAGGAAGCAAAACTCAGAGTTCTCAACATGCTAACATTGCTCACTCTCCTTTTCCTCCTATTTCATGTTGTTGTTTGTTAGGTGAGTTTTCTCTCTCCAAGAGGAAGAACTCTTAAAAAACATATGTCTTAATGTGTATGTATCCCTAGGGACATAAATCCCTTAATATAGTAGAGCAATGGGATCAAACTTTCCAAAAATCCAATTTTATTCCTAATTGCAACTCAAAACATAATCAAACCCAAAATGCTTGTAGGAATTCTCACTACCAGGTTCATTATTGGTTAGGATTAGTTTGGTCACCTTTTTGAGTGGTTGGCTTGTCCAGTCACCTATGTTTTCAGTAGTCATCCAATTTCAATTGACATATACAATTCCAAATCAAATATATCAAAAACTTTATTGTTTCCTGACTTCTATCCACTTGTCCATCTGAGATACCCAGTTGACTGACTGGGATACCCAATCATCTCACTTGCCAGTTTCCCCAAATTGGTGATTTATCAAGTGTTTGACAATCATAATTGCTTGATAAAAACCATCAAGTTGACCGATAAGATTTCCTAGTTCACTAATTGTATAGGAAATTATATTATAAATGATTTCAAACAATTTTAATCATATGTTTGATTGCAAAATTTCAAATCCCTTACGCATGTGACCCTATAGGTTCCACATTACATTGGTAGTGATGTTCATTACCTCACAAATAAATATTGGTATCTAGTAGCACATCATTGCTAACTAAGTAATATACATAAGTTGAGGACAACTTTAACATGTAAAGTGACCAATGTTACCATGACCATAATTCTTTGCCATAGATTTTCAGATTAAAGTTGAGGCATGGAGTTGTCATCTTATTAACATTCAATCTATATTTTTTGAACTAGATAAGACTATTGAGATTGTGTGATCTAGTTACAATATGTTGACTCACATAAACATTGACATGCATTTCATAGTTTCACATATTAAGTGGCTAGGATATCACTCTAATGGAGGGACAAATTCCTTCTACATCAATCACAAAAATCCACAAGTGTTAGAATGTACCAAATCACTATTTATATTACAACTCTTCTTCAAAATCACGTTGGGGTTGTTAAAGTACATAGACCAATATGTGATTATTATAGTGACTTTAGATCTAATAATCACATTCACCACTATCATGTTGATATATGATTATGATTGCCATGACATAGCTTTCCTATGTCATTTTCAAAGTGGGTCTGCCTATTACATCTTTTTCATTAACAAGTACCCATGTATCTAAATTAATAGCAATTATCAAGACTAGAGATGCATAGTCAAAACATTCTTGGAACATTATTACATACATTCATGATCTCATTCATGATAAAAACATAACGATTGCAACATGTTTATTAATAATAAAATCGTATACATTATATCTATTTTACAATCATCACATGACAAATATTAGGTCATACAACCAACATAATAAGTGGAATTGGTTTTTATACTCCACACAAACAAAGACAAATACACACACACATTCACACACACACACACACACACATTATATATATATATATATATATATATATATATATATATATATATGTGTGTGTGTGTGTGTGTGTGTGTGTGTGTGTGTGTGTGTGTTTGTGCATATATCCGTATGTATATATAATGTGTCACCAATGTTGTCAAGGGGGATAAGAGAGTGTTTTATGTCAGGTATAGAATATTTGTATGTCCAATTATGCTAAGGGTAGTTAACTTTATTACAAAGTCAAGAGAACCAATAACATGTACTTTTGGAGATAAACAAGGAAGAACATGCTTGCCATTGTTATCCTTGGTACTCATGTCATACAACGTCTCGAGGACTAAAGTAATGGCTCTAATTCCATACATTTGTTAGATGTATCTAAAATTAACTACTCACTATGCTCAAAATTCAATAAGCTTAATATTTTCTACATAAAATGTAACATTCATATGTATCTATACCTACCCAAATAAGTAAATATAATTGAATTAATTAATTCTAGTAAAAATATTTAATTTTTATCTCAATGCAAATAGTTACGATTTAAGGCCCTTTTAGTTTAAAATACTACAAATACCATAAAATGATAATCAAATCAATTTAGTATCTCTCTCATTTTGTGTAATTGATAAAAGATGGATTCATATAAAGGAAAACCAAGATATTAAAATGTCATATAATAAAAACTTAAATAGGAAACCACATTATCCTCTCTCCTTAAAATTCCTTTGTCACCATAGGATAAAACAACCAATAGAATTTGACATATGAATAAACTAATATATTATAAATGACAAATGATCCATTTATAAACTAATCATCAAACATTATCCTCAATTTACATGATTTCTTAAACATGATTACTTAAACATTGGATAATATACAATCAATAATGTAAACTAGCAATATATTAATAATATGCAAGCTTTCATTAATTGCAAAAATTATATGTAAACTTTCCCATATTTGATTCCAAAAAGATAATAGGAAAGTAACCAAATAAATAGTACCTAAGAAAACTCCTTGATTACTTCAATAGGGAAAATAGGTCAATCAGTTATTATCGATTTAAAATCCAATAGAAAGAGACTTCATCACAATCACCCAATTTCGTTCCCTGCCTATCTTAACATGGGTTACCATGAAACCTTGTATTGATATCAAGGGATAATCCAATCATTGTCTACTTCACTTCAAATGCAAAGAAGATGAGTTACAAGGATAATACTTCACTCTCCTCTCTTTCTTCCATATAATGAATCAAACCTAATGCAAACATCCCCAATCAACCCTTCACATCATATTTAATGATTGTATCCATGTCCTACCTATTTCCTTAAACCATACACTAAAATACTATATCTTTATCACTTTCCTTTTTGATAAAAAATTCTAGAGAGTTACCCTTGCCTCTAACCAAATTTAGGCTAGTATAAAACCTATCTAAGAGTTTCCTCACAATTAAAAATTCCCCTTCACCAGTATTTGAAGCCAAAATGTCCCTAACTAGTGTCATGAAGTCCAAGTAAATCACTAACAACCATGACCTGAACAAGAAATTCAAGTAAATCACTAACAACCATGATCTGAACAAGAAACTATGTCAATACCAATCCATTTACCCCAATGATAAGAATCTCCACCATACACTTTGTTGCTCATGCATAACCAAACACATTTTATTCTTAGAATGCTTCCCAAACTTATTCAAAATCTTAAACATAAATACCTTCAACATTCCATTCTAGTGTCACACAAAATCCATAACGACCTGCTTCACAGATAATGAAACCTCACAGAGCTAGTTTAATGTTTTCTTGCTTAGTTCACTATGATTTGTTGAATGCAACATTCAAGAATCTAATATGTTGTGTACCTACCTTGATGTTGTACTGGTTGTCTCTCATCTTTTCTATCCAGGGATTCCTCATCTTCATTGGTTCCTCAAAGTTTGAGTCTCGATCTTTTATTTGATGATAAGGCCTACTTCTGAGCTTTAGAATTTGGCTTCCACCTTCCATGATGATGAGATTCAAAGTCAATATAGGGTTCCTCAAATCCCATACCTTGACTTCATGAGTTTTATAGAGAAGTAATAATGTTGGGAAGAGGGTTTATTCCAACTTCAACATTTAGGTTTTCTATGTTGATTGACCAATAAAACATTCAATCACATTTGGTTTTGTTTTCTTAGAAGGGAAGAATTATAGGAATGATTTTGTAAAACTGTCTCTCATATTGTTTTGTTTGTCACACTGATCATGAATAACTTAGCCTTTTTTCTCAACATTACTTCTGTGAAGAGTCAAATTAAAATTGGTGTTCACTCATTTTTACCCCTATTTAGCATATTGGTGTGTCATGTGTGACTTCTTCCTTTTTGATGTTTCATGGATTCATTAAGATAACCACATAACTTTTATTTTTGGAAAACAGTAGTCAAACAAACTTTTATGATTTCTTTTTGAAAAAAAAACAATAACCATTATAATTTCATCCTAACTAAGAACACCTAGAAGTACCTCTCAAAATATTTTTACATAACAAACTTATCCAACCAAGTTCAGGATATATTTCCTTCCCAATATGATTATTATTTTAAGTAACCCTAAAATGATGTTTGATATTATTATCTGAGTTGTGCATGAAATTTTTTTATCATGGTAACCTAATTTACCACCTCTACTTAATGTTCATTCTATAACATACACCTAAATGTGATATAAATATTGAATGTATGTACTTTAATATAGTGTTACATAGGCCACGTATAATGGATGATACAAACATTAATATGGGAGAAGAATCATGATGTTAATATGGTGAACTGATAACACATATGAGTTTGGTAAATTAAACCAAAGTATTAATCTTAATAAAACTAACTTGATAAACATTGGAACCTAAACATCCTTAAGTTATAGTATAAGCCTAACACCATAAAATGCTTACCTACCATAAAATTACCCAACACTCAATATAAGGTACATCTGTGTTTTGTTTAGTGGTTATAGGATAAAAAAATTAGATGAAGAAGTTTTATAGATAACCTCCATATCATGTAAATGATATCATGCTAATTGAGTACAATGCTAGTTTTTGTCCACTTTATGATATACAATATAATGAAATTTCAATAATGAATATAAATGTAGTACTCCATTTTAACTATAGTTTTTACAATGTCCATTATTGGTATCATTTATGTCTTATTCTTTCAATTGCTAAATCTGCATACTCATATAATTGTCATGTAAGTTTAAGTGAAGTGTCCTCTTAGGTAACTTGAGAATAAAAAATTGGTTGCATTATCATGACCTTTTTTTATGTTGACCCTAGCGATATCATGAGATTCAATGCATAAAATCATGGGTAATTAAGTCCATTAATTTTACATTAGTTCAAATGGAACAATATTTATGTATTTTTTCTCTTTTTTTCAGTATGAAAACCCCCCATAGATTATGCTTTACACCTAAATGGTATTAATGGACCATTACAATTGATCCATGAAGGGCCTTCTTTAGACACTGGTGCGAAGTACTAGACTATATGAATATACGATCAAATTTATGATTATGAAATTGATAACAATAGGCTATTAATTTAACCATTTTTCACCGATTAACTCATTTACCAAGTATTTTGTAATTTCTATTTCCTTATATAATACCCAAATGTATTCTACTTTAATGTGAATTTTTTTGCATGTATGACTAGTGGCATGATGTTAGCAGGAGATGACCATCAAGAAGAGAAGACTAGAGGCATTAAATACTCAAACTAAAGGATACTTTCAACAATGCCTATGAGTGTTGCTCCGCTGGGGTGCCAACTATTCTTTAGTTTAGTTTATATATGAAATGATGATATTCTAGTAAAATTTAAATGTATGTTTAGATATAGAAAATTAGAATGTGAAATTTGTGTTTTTCTCATGTGGTGTTTTCAGTACAACTTCATTTTGTGCAATCATTCTCATATTTTAATGTAATATTATTAATAAATGAAATTGATGCTTCCACTCATGATTGTGTATATTTATAAAATGAAGTTTTGAAACATGGTAGAAGAGAGAAAAATAGTTAAATGCCAATCAATCTTTATTGTTTCATCTAGTTTATATAATCATGTTTACTTATACATGATGAAAATTCAACATATTAAGTCCAAGAAATATTAATCTTGCATCATATGTTTCAAAATAACAAGACAAACATGTGAAAGCTTAAATTATCCGTGTATACCTAAATGAAATAGATTGATTTATAATCCTAAATTGCAAAGATATATTCATTGTTACTGAGTAGAAAATGTTTTGGATTTGGTACTACTACAACTTAGGAATATGTATTCTGGGGGCATAATGTGATCTTGTTGATGACGTCTTTCTTGCTCATACTGATGCATTGAATGCATGCCACATTGGAGCTATCATAGAAGGTTGAATGAAGGGTTTGTTAAGGATATAGATGTCCACATGGAAGGAGTATTGAAATTTGGGCCTTCATGTAAGGACTCAATTCTATGGGCCCAAGAGAAAACTAGATCATAATGGGTGGGTACTGACCATATTATCTTGTTATCCAATTACATAACTAATATAGTTGTTTGTTTTACTTATGAAGGTTCAAGTATATTGAATGATGAATCCATCCCTTCATAACTTTAATAATAAGTGTCTTCATTTTCAACAACACCATGAAGAAAGTATCAAAGAAGTGGTTTATGACAATAGAGTATTCCTCTTTCTTAATTGTACACTTTTTCATTTTAGTGTTGAAATCATAAACCTTCTCACAGGACATCAAGAGTTATTGTACAAATTCATAATTGAGACTCACATATTGAAAACTATTGAAACATTCATGATCCTTTCTCTATACGTTGCCTTTGAACTAGTGGGTGTCTATTACCTGGCCTTCCATCACCACTCACATTGAAACTTGTCATATCATTTAAGATCCTAGTACTAAAAGTGAGTGTTAAATTCACAACATGATACATTTTAGGAGTTTCTAAGGTTTTAGATAAATCTAAATAAGCCTAATTATCTTCATTTACATTTAAAGTTTCAACTATGTGTAGCTCCTCAATGTTAGCTTCACAAGAATATTAACCCCTTACAACATTAACACCCACCATTAGGTCCATATCCTAATAATGAGGAAATGATTTTTTAGTAATCTTGACAAGAACGTTGCCATTCCATTATCCAAAACAAAGTTGGTATCTAATGGTTATCTATTCATATCTTTATAGTAAATTAGGGTTGGTTAATCTTTAAAAAGTGTTTTAGGTTACTTGTATGTTTATGTCCACATGAAGATACATACCTCCAACATTTCCTTGTATTCATTTGTGTCTTTTCTTTAAATTGGCATCATTCATCCTTTTTACAAGGGTTTTAAACTTGTGACCTCTCTGTCATACAACATCAACTTTACCACTTGGGTGCCACAATGTTGGTGTATTCATTCATGTCTGGAACAATTAGCTAGCATTGGTAGTTGTCCCACTTAATTCCACTTAGTTTTCCAATATAAGTTTCATGTTATCTTTCATAAGATGTTGACTTTCATTATTCCATACTAATTTCAACCATTACCATTATCTTTGTGAATTTATTAAACATTCAAGTTCATTTTTTGGGTATATTTACCATTATTCTACATTCCAAAGTCAAAAATTCGTATCATTTTTTCATACTTAGTTGTCTTTGTTCACTTGAGAGTTATACATTGTCCATATTTTGATAATGACTTAACGATTCCATTCATACGTATCTAATATGTTTGTTTAAGATTGATTTTAGGATTTAGGTACATGAAAAGGATCAAATTACACAAGCCCTAGCTTGTCCAAGTTCAAGTCAAAAGCAATGCAAATGTGCAATTTGGGAAATCACTCCAAACCACCTTAAAATAAGGGACACTTAATTCTAGTGTTTGATCACTCAAAAATCATTTTGAAATTTTTTTCAAAACAACTTTGATGGTTGAGTTTGTACCTCGACCGACCAGGGATGGATTTTTGGAAATGGATCAATCGGTCGAGTTTTACACCCACATAACTTAATCGATCGAGTAACTGACAAAAACTACTTTTAACTAATCGCTCAAGTTTTCCCAAGACAAACTCGATCGATAGTTTGAAAATTGGCTTTGTCGGTTAGTGGATCGATCGAGTTACCTATATTGCAACTTGAACGAATGTACTATACGAAAAATGTAGAAAAAGTGTTTCCAACCATTCGAGAGTTGTTATAAACAAAAATATATCTATTGTAAGTTATAAAATGGCTTTTTTTCATTCTTAAGTGATCCCACACTCAAAGGAACACCCCCAGCTATAAATATGACCTCTTGGTGTTCATTTCAAGGTTTCTCATTCTTGCTATCCTTGGTCCTTGCTATAGTTGAGTGTGCTACAACCCTTTGAGCCCCTTTCTCTCTCTCATTTACTAAGCATTTCATGATTATGAGTGAGTAGACATGTTGTAAGAGAGCTACCTTCATGTTATCTTATAAAGCTCCCAAATCCCTCCATCTTTCAATCCCCATTCTCAAAGAACAAAGGTTAAAATGATCTTCTCTAAGTGAAGGAGGAGTTGCTGTTCTTCTTCAAGGTTGAAGAAGGTGTGAAGATCTTCTCCATGTGAAGGAGAAGGATAAGGCAGAAGATTCAAGAAGAGTGGGCAATTCATTCAAGGCTAAAGACTTGATGCAAGTGTGGATAAGTCCTTGGTTAAGGCTGAAGACATCTTGATCAAGTGGGTTAGTCCTTGTGTAGGTGAAAGACTCTTGTCTTGAAAAGGTAAGTCCTTGGATGTGTGGTGGTATTCTTGTATATCTTATAATGGAATATAAGTATACATTGGTTGAAAAGTCCTAGAGGTTGACCTCTCTAGGTAGTGGATTAGTGGTCTCCTAGTTTGGATATTGGAACCACTCTAACCACCTTGTCCAAGTGTTTCTTTAAATCCCTCTCATTCTTGCTATGCTTGTTTAGATAGAACTTCAAATTGACTTTAAACATTTGGTTTCAGTTGATATAATTTGAAGGTATAACTATTCTTGGGAGAATTTTGAAGCTTTATTCACCCCCCTATAGAGTCGTAGATCCAACAAGTGGTATCACAGATAGTATCTTCTCCAAAAAATATCCTATGAGATGAGAAGATGGGTGAGAACCTACTTGGTTCCCTCAACCTAGAGGGAGGCTTCTCCATGCACCCCCCCCCATTTTTGATGGCCCCAACTTCCTCTATTAGAAGAAGTGGATATAGTTATACATTCAAGGGATGAACTTTGATGTGTTGAAGGTGATGACTACACCCTACAAGGAGCCAACCAGAGCTGCATCAACATGGGATGAAGTAGCTCTAAAGAATTTCCAGCTCAATGCCAATGCAATTATCATCCTCTATACATCCCTCACTCCTTCTGAATTCAACCACATCTCCTCATGGGATACAACCTATGAGATATAGGACAAGTTGTACATCACTTATGAAGGTACAAATCAAGTGAAGGAGGAAAAGATATAAATATTGAATAGCCTCCTATAGAGAACTTCAAGATAGGGATGAAAGAAGGAGTTATAGAGATGCACTCAATACTCAACATCATCATCAACATCCTAGCTGCTTTGGGACAAACTTTGGATAGAGGAGAAATCAACTAAAAGATCTTGAGGTCTCTTCTAAAGATATGGGAGTCAAAGGTGACCTCCATTGAAGAAGTGAGAAGTCTTGGTGACATTCCAACAGAGGAGTTTATTGACAATCTACAAGCTCATGAGCCAAGACTTGACAAGCAAGAAGAGAAAGCCAAAAAAGAAGAGAAGGAAGGAAGGAAGATCAAAGATAGTGCCTTCAAAGATCAAGTGGAGGCCCTCATCCTTCAACAAAAACTTGCTTTCCAGACCTCACCTTCCTACTCTTGTGAATATGATGGCCCTAGTGAGCATGAAGCCAACCACTCTAAGGGAAAGCACTTTAAAGGAAAGAAATATTCTTCTTCTACTCCAAGGTGCCACAAGTGTGGTAAAAAAGGACACTACAAGAGTGAATGTACTAAGGCTAGAAAGTCACATCACAAGAGTATCTCCAATAAGGAGGAAGAGTACAGAAAGATAACAAATACATGAGGAAGGACAAGAAGGAGAGGAGACATAAAGATGCAGATCATGTAGCTTGGGAAGGATCATCCTCTAGTGTCCCAAGCTCCGATGAAGATGGAGAGTGCCACCTTGCACTCATGGACTCTACAAGTGAATATATTTGTGAGGTAAGTGAGTTAATCTTACATGAGTTAGCTAAAGAAACTCTTATTGACATGCTTGTTACTACTCATTCTACTTATTCTGAATGTAAAGCTAAAAAGAAGACGTTAGGTAAAATCATTGATGACTTGTATGTTAAACTTGATATTCTTGAGCAAAATGAGAAAATTCATCTTGAAGGCATTGATACCTTGCAAGGTTAGTTTCTTGATCTTGAGATACAATACAATGGAGTTGAGGTAGAGAATGGTATTTATCTTAAGAACATTGAATCTCTTAAGGAAGACAACCAAAAGAGCCTAAATGAGCTTGAGATACTTAAAACTGAAAATGCTAAACTTAAGCCTGTTGTTGATGCTCATAGTATGATAGGAATGTTTATCACAAAGAAATTCAATTGCTAAAATTAGAAAATGCAACATTGCTTGATCAAGTGAATGATTTGTCTTCCAGACCTATTTTGCTTAGTAATGATGTTGCTTCCATTACTCTTGAAAAGGACTCTTATTTGACTAAAGCCCTCTATTTAGAGGTCGACCTTATTCATGCTAGAGACTATCTTGCTAGTTTGTCTTCTACTGTTATATCTCTTACTGATGACAATCATAGACTTCAAGCCTCTCTGTAGAAATTTCTCAAAGGGAAAAACTCCCTAAATGAAATCCTTGACCATTCTATCAAAAAAAGTGGTACCAGTGGTTTGGGATTTGTAGGGGGAGAGCCTAAGCGCAAGAATAAGGTCAAAGGTAAGAAAAAGAGCAAGGAAACCCCCATTTTCATTGGAGAGTATTCTGGCAGTAAGAACCCTATGATTTGGTCCCATTGTAAAAGTGATGATCATCATTCTACTTATTGTCCTTACAAGCCTAAGGGGACCAACCCAAAGATGAAATGGGTCCTCAAGCTAACTCTGGATCCCAAGTTTGAGTTGGGAACTGACACTCTCCTTTCTTGTAGGAAAAAGGAAAATGGATTGTTGATAGTGGTTGCACTAAGTATATGAAAGTGATATAAGCAATTTCAAAAATTTCTCAAAGAAGAAAGGAGGTTCGGTCACTTCTGGGGACAATAAGAAAGGTAATGGTTACCTTTATTATTTACTTCTTTTCATGAATGTAGGTGAATCCTTGTGTATCGAGAATTTCCTTTTCATGGATGGCCTACATCACATTTTAATAAGTGTAAGTCAATTATGTGATAATGGTTACCTAATGATATTTACTTTTGTTGAATGCTTGCTTCTAGATTTCCTCACTTATCATGTCGTATATAAGGTAACTATAAATGGTAATCTTTATGTAATTGTGCTTGACTCTATTAAGCCTATTGTTGGTAGATTCCTAGTAGTCAATTCGATATGGGGAAGAAAGAAGGAGTTGCTGAGATATACTCTAGGCTCAACATCATCATCAATGGCCTAGCTTCTTTGGGACACACTTTGGATAGAGGAGCATCAAACTCAAAGATCTTGAGATCTCTACCAAAGCAATGGGAGTCAAAGATGACCTTCATTGAAGAAGTGATAAGTCTTAGTGACATTCCAACCGAGGAGCTTATTGGGAATCTACAAGCTCATGAGCTAAGACTTGATAAGCAAGAAGAGGAAGCCAACAAATAAGAGAAGGAAGAAAGGAAGATCAAATATAGTACCTTTAAAGATCAAGTGGAGGTTGTCATCCTTCAACAAAAACTTGCTTGTTGGACCTCTCCTTCCTCCTCTAGTGAAGATGATGGCCCTAGTGAGCATGAAGCCAACTACTCCAAGGGAAAGCACTTCAAAGGAAACAATTTTATTCTTGTACTCCAAGGTGCTACAAGTGTGGTAAAAAAGGACACTACAAGAGTGAATATCCTAAGGAAAAAAAGTCACACCACAAGAGCAGCTCCAAGAAGGTAGAAGAGTACAAGAGAGATAACAAGTACAAGAGGAAGGACAAGAAGGAGAGGAGACACAAAGATGTAGCTCATGCAGCTTGGGAAGCATCATCCTCTTGTGGATCAAGCTTCGATGAAGATGGAGAGTGCCACCTTGCACTCATGGCCTCTACAAGTGAAGATATTGGTGAGGAAGTGAGGTAAGCTTGCAAGAGTTAGCTAAAGAAACTCTTATTCATATGCTTATTTCTACCCGTTGTTCTTATTATAATTGTAAATCTAAGAAGAAGAGGTTAGGAAAAATCATTGATGACTTGTATGCTAAACTTGAA
This sequence comes from Alisma plantago-aquatica, assembly GCA_963693085.1. NCBI lineage: Eukaryota > Viridiplantae > Streptophyta > Magnoliopsida > Alismatales > Alismataceae > Alisma > Alisma plantago-aquatica. The sequence continues at coordinate 222,842,073 of OY856413.1, forward strand.
ATTCTTGAGAAAAGTGAGAAAATTCATCTTGAGAGAATTGATAACTTACAAGGACAATTTTCTTGATCTTGAGATCCAATACAATGGAGTTGAGATAGAGAATGTTGTTTATCTTAAGAACATTGAATCTCTTAAGGAAGATAACCAAAAGTACCTAAATGATCTTGAAATACTAAAACTGAAAATGTTGAATTCAAGCCTATTGTCGATGGTCGTAGAGATAAAAGGGATGTTTATCTTAAAGAAATTCAATTTCTTAAATATGAAAGTTCTAGGTTGCTGGGTCAAGTTAATGATCTATCTTCTAGACCTATTTTTCCTAATAATGATGTTGCTTCTATTTATCTTGAAAAATATTCTTATTTGACTAAAGCCCTCTGTTTAGAGGCCGACCTTGTTCATGCTAGAGATGATCTTGCTAGTTTGTCTACTACTATTATATCTCTCACTGGTGACAATCATAAACTTAGAGCCTCTCTGCATAAATTTGTCAAAGAGAAAAACTACCTAAATGAAATCCTTGATTGTTCTACCAAACAAAGTGGTACCAGTGGTTTGGAATTTGTAGGGGGAGCACCTAAGGACAAAAACAAGGTCAAAGGTAATAAAAAGAGTAAGGAAACCTCCTGTTTCATTGGACAATATTTTGTAATTAACAACCCTAGGATTTGCTCTCATTGTAAAAGTTATGATCATGATTCTACTTATTGTCCTTATAAGCCTAATCGGACCAACCCAAAGATGAAATCGATCCCCAAGCTTAATCCAGATCCCAAAGTTGGAGTTGAGAACTGACACCCTCCTTTCTTGTAGGAAAAAGGAAGATGGATTGTTGATAGTGGTTTCACTAAACAGATGATATGTGATGTAAGCCATTTCAACATTTTCACTAAGAAGAAAGGAGGTTCAATCACTTTTGGGGACAACAAGAAAGGTAAGGTAATAGGTGAGGGTGATGTAGGTGAATCCTTGTGTATCAATAATGTTCTCTTTGTGGATGGCCTACATCACAATTTAATAAGTGTAGGTCACTTACGTCACAATAGTTACCTTGTGCTATTTACTTCTTTTGAATGCTTGATTTTATATTCCCTCACTTATCATGTCATATATAAGGCAAATAGAAATGGTAATCTATATGCAATTGTGCTTGACTCTATTAAGCCTATCATTGATAGATTCCTAGTATTCAATTCAAATGATATTTCTCTTTGGCATCATCATCTTGGTCATGTAAATATGCATCAATTGAATAAGTTGAGAAAAAAAATACTTGGTCAAGAGAATTACAAAATTGGATTTTGAAAAGGATGAGGAATGACAAACTTGTACCCAAGGAAAGAAAGCCAAGTCCTATTTCAAATACAAAGGAGTCCTTAGCACCAGAGAGCTCTTGAACTTCTCCATAGTGATTGGACCTATGAAAACTCAATCGCTTTATGGTTCCAAGTATTGTCTTGTTATTGTTGATGATTTCTCTTGATATACTTGGACCTTCTTTCTCGTTTCCAAGAGTGATACACTTGATGTTTTCTCTAGTTTTTACAAATGAGTTGAGAAGAAAGTTTCTTTCCAGATTGTTTCCATCCTAGTGATCATGGGGGAGAATTTGAAAATGATCTTTTTGAAATTTTTTGTGAAGTATCAATCTATGTACATAACTTTTCTTCACCTCGAACACCTAAACAAAATGGGGTTGTAGCAAGGAAGAATAGGTCACTACAAGAAATGTCTAGGACCATGCTTTCAAATTATGACCCTCCAAAGAAGTTTTTGGCCAAAGGTGTTAGTACTTAATGTTTTGTCAAAACTAGGTTTTCACACATCCTTCTTTGAAGAAAATGCCTGTATGATTTGTCACGTGGTAGGAGGCCTTCTATCGAGTATTTTCACATTTTCAAATGTCCTTGTTTTGTTTTGAACACGGAAGATTCTCTTGAGAAGTTTGGTCCAAAATCTCACAAGGCTTTCTTTCTTGGATATAACACTACTAGCAAGGCTTATAGAGTGTTTAATGTTGATCTATCTAAAGTAGAAGAATCTATTAATGTCAAATTTATTGAGACTAACCCCTCTATTCTCAATGATATTGTTCCAAATAATGATGTTGTAGGTGAGGTAATTCCTATCCTAAAAGAACTCAACATCACCCAAAAAGGGAAAAGAGGTGGCCACCAAACAAGAAGAGATAGATGAAGAAAAGAAGGATCCAACTCCTCGATTTGTAAAGAATCATCCTAAACAGATGATCATAGGTGACCCCTTTGAAATATTGAAGACGCGGGTTGCCTTCAACAAGGAATAATAAAATAGCACCTTCATATCACAACTCAAGCCAAAGGATGTCAAAGAAGCTCTTGGGTATGATGAATGGATCCTAGCCATGCAAGAAGAATTGAAGTAATTCGAGAAGAACAAAGTGTGAACTCTATAGCCAAGACCATGTGATAGAAAGATCATTGGCACCAAGTGGGTCTACCAAAACAAGCTAGATAAAAGCAGCAAGGTGGTAAGAAACAAAGCAAGGTTAGTCAAGGATACAATCAGCAGGAAGGTATAGATTTTGATGAAACATATGCACCTATAGATAGACTTGAATCCATTCATATGTTACTTTCTTTTGATAGTTATAAAAACTTTATTCTTTAACAAATGGATGTTAAAAGATTATTTTTGAATGGAAAAATTGAGGAGGAAGTGTATGTTGTACAACCTCTGGGCTTTGAAAATTATAGTTTACCAAACCATGTTTAACTATTGCAAAAAGCTCTCTATGGAATCAAACAAGCACCTCGAGCTTGGTATGAGAAATTAAAGAACTTTTTTAGATCATGGGAATATCATGGGCAAAGTAAATTCTACCTTATTTATAAAACACACTTCTAACAACTTTCTTATCATTCAAATTTATGTTGATGATATCATTTTTGGTGGAACTAATATTGATCTTTGAAAGGAGTTTAGTGATCTTATGCAGAGTGAGTTCAAGATGAGCATGATGGGTGTCAAATCAAGCAAACTAAATATGGGAACTTCATCAACCAAGGAAAGTACACAAGTGAGCTACTAAAGCACATTGCAATGGAGAACACCAACTGATGGACACCCCCATGTCAAACACCACCAAACTTGATAAAGATGAAGAAGGTGAGAAAGTGGATGAGAAGCTCTATAGAGGTATTATTGGAAGTTTATTTAATTTAACTGCCTCTAGACCTGACATAATGTTTAGTGTTTGTTTGCATGCTTATTTCCAATCAAATCCCAAGAAATCACATATTATATTTGTTAAGAGGATTTTAAGGTACTTAGACAAAACTCAAAATTTTGGACTATGGTATCCCAAGTCAAGGGACTTTACTCTTATAGCTTATAGTGATTCAAATTATGTAGAATGTTTGATTGAACATTAAGTGCACAAGTGGAACTTTCTTCCTCCTAGGCCCATGCTTGGTGTCTTGGTTCTCCAAGCATTAGAGAACATTAGCTTTATCAACTATTGAGGCTGAATACATTGCAGTATGGAGTTGTTGGGCCCATGTTCTATGGATGAAGCAAATGTTCAAAGAATTTAACATTTATTTTGGTTCTTCTACCATATATTGTGATAATACTAGTGCAATGAATTTATCTTACAATCCTATATTTCATAGTAGAGCCAAGCATATAGAGGTTCATCATCATTTTCTTCTTGATCGCATTGCTAAGAAGGATATTTATATCACACGTGTGGACACAGAAAACTAGTTGGTGGACATTTTTACTAAACCTCTAGCTAGAGAGAAATTTAATCTTATTAGATCTAAGCTACTCATAACTACTTTAAATAAATATGATATGCCTTCTATTTAGTTGATATCCATCCTATATGCTTTGCTCATATCTTGATCACCCTTGCTTGCTAAAGTGCTAAAATTTCATGTTCTTATGCCCTATCTTTCGCATGATTTGGATATTTTTTGCAAACCTTATTTTGTCGTTGAATAATACCCAATGATGAGTGATATGTTCCTATGTATGTTTAAAATGCTAAATGGACCAGGAAAACAAATTTAATTAGCAATCAAATGGCTAGAAATTAAGATTTATAATGATGGATCAGGTTGACTATTGATCGAGTTGCCAACTCGACTGATCTGCGACCGATGGTTTCTGTAAAAAGCGATTTGGTCAAGTTTCCATCTCATAGAACTCGACCAATTGTCGGGCTGGAGCAAAAGTTAAGTAGGGTTCAAATGACTTTTCTCCCTCTCAACTAGAGAAAACTCAACTGATTTCTTCTCCAGCTCCCTCATGATCTTAACCAAAGCCCTAACCTTTCCTTTCCTAGCACTAGACAACCCTTGTTTGATCTTCCAAGCTCTCTTGCACATCAAACCTAGGTGTTTGGTTGATTTTTGGTGGTTTTTCTTTTGTTTTTGACCTCTCAATCTTCTTCTTTCTACCTCCATGCTTCTAGTAGGAGAAAGAGAGCCTTTCCTTCCAAAGCACACTCCTCTTCATTAAACTCTTGCCTCATTCCATTCGACAACACCTTCTTTGTCTCCGATGAAGCTCTAAATAGGAAAAAGGAGCTCCTTCCTAGGAACTCCTTCCCTTTTTATGCCTCGTTTGAGCCTCGTCCGCGTAGACAAAAGGTCAGATGAGTTAGTCAGGTGATAACATCTCATTTTATACACTTTTTTCATATATCTTACACCTCTCCTAACATATCGTTTATAGACTTTTTTTACTTATTTTTGCACTTTATGCCAAGAATCTCATTTGCACACCTTTTCCATCCTTACAGGGCACATCAAGCCACGACTGCGGTTAGCACCTCGACCACGGCTCATCGACCATTAGGGAATCTCTCACCGCGGTCAATGCCCCCATAATCACACCGATGCTTCACGACCACGGCGCCTCACGCCCTTTTTCATCGCAGCCTACAATCCGCACATCTTAACCTTGTTCAAGCCATGATGGAGGTGGTGCCATGCCTCGATTGAGGTGGAACCACGATCAAGGTGGTGCCATGCCATGACCAAGGTGCTTACTCTACCAAGCATTGTGGTGACCTCGACTGAGAAGAGGCCTTGATCGAACAATCAAGCTTCGAGTGATACCAAGCCTTGACCATTGTGTGGATAGTTAAGTCGGTGGGAAACTCCTATAAATAGGCCACCCACCTCAACTTGTCACATCATCAGATCGTCAAGGACTACGAAGTGCTGCCAAATTCCATACCCACTCTCATCCATCTGATCAATCTTGGATCTCTATAGGTGGAAGTGGAGGAGAGATAAGATTGAAGGCTCCTCTTCCTCGAAAGAATGAGCTTCCACACCATCCATCCCAAATCTAGATCTGAAAGAGTATATTGGTGTATCACCATCTTCTCTCTCTCTTCTGGATCTATCATCTCTGTTATGTTGTACCCCCTTCCCTCTTCATGGTTATGATGTATCTATCATTTTGTAATGTCGTTATGTTGCCCATTAAACACTTAACTCGGGTTGGGAGTAGCCACTAAGGATCTCCCAACATGTATATTCTTGTTCCCCTCTAAATATATATATGCTCATATCAAGATTATCTCCATTGCTTGTTCTTAATGCTTCACTTGTATGCTTATCTACCATCTTGTGATGTTTGATCATTGGTACCTTGAAAGAGTAGCATCTTCCTTATCTAGTGTTATGGAGTAGTATGAATGCATGAGAATTTTAGATTGCTAAAGCTTATGGTCATATGGTTTGCTTTGTGGTTGTAAGGTTGTTATCTCGAGAGGGAGGCCATCATAGATCCTAGATCTATCCTTATCTCGAGAGAGGAGGGAATAGACACTTTCTATGACTGCTTGTAACCTTGATAGGAGTATACAAAGGGGAGTGAGTTTTATATGTTGGTGAGAGACCTTAGTAGGTGAACCCCTGGTTTGCTTTGTGGTTTTAAGGTTGTTATTTTGAGAGGGAGGCCACCTTAGATCCTATATCTATCCTTATCTCGAGAGAGGAGGGAATAGACACTTTCTATGATTGCTTGTAACCTTGATAGGAGTATACAAAGGGGAGTGAGTTTTACATGTTGGTGAGAGACCTTAGTAGGTGAAACCCGATCCAAGTTCCCTTCTATATATTTTTTTCTTATCATTCATTCTTGTTTTCTCTTGTAGTTATTTTGTTTCTTTCTTTTAACTTTCTTTGTTTTGGTTTGAGAACCATCGTTCCATAGAGAACAACCTTTTTAAACCATCTATTTCCCTGGAGTATATGAGTGTGAGACCCTAGTGATGAATGCATATTCATCTCTCATTTTTGCTTCATTTAGAATAATTAATTAGGATTTTTTTTAATTTTAGCTAATTCAAAAATAAATCGCACTTTCATCTTCTTGATATACTTTTCCTAAATTCTTATGTTATTTTTCTTAATTTTTAGGAATTATCTAAGTAATTAAATCGAGAAAATAAAAGATGAAGATACGAGACTTTTCAAATATTCCCGCAATCCCTGAGATACTTGTCACCAAAATAGCCATATCTTTTGTATCTAAAGGCAGAATTTCAAGATAAAGTATGGAATGAAAAGAGAATTTTATTGGCTACAAAAAAGATATATTTTGCGGTAATTTTGGTATTTATTTGGATACACAATTAACCAGTCAAAGTAGTCTTACGTTTTCCCACAGAGTCTGATTTCAGTATATACCTTTCACCAACATTAGTATAACTCTCACATCTCAGGGCAGAATTTATTGTGAAAGTATGTGTTGGAAAGAAAATTCAATTATCTACAGGAAAAATATATTTTTGGACTGCTTACAAATTTTTGACTGGCCCAAAAAACGCTCAAAATCACTGTTACGGGAAATTACTGTAGAAAGAATGTAAAGCAAGCAATTGTTTCCTCTATTGATTAGATCCAGAAAGTTAGCAACCACCGCCAGCCATTTCTTTTGCCCTAAACCTAATGTATACCCCCTCCTTCTCCTATAAAAGGAGGGGCACTTCCTCCTCATTGAGGCGTCTCTTTTGCATCATAATTCTGAGCATCTTATTTCTTGTATTATTCTTCTAGTTCTGCAATAAAGTAAATTTTCTTAAAGCATTGTTCTTTCTTATTTTGTTCTTGGCGCTTTCATTCTGTTTTAGTTCTAGACCTTCTTTTCTCTGTTCTTTAGTTCTGGAGCAAGGAATCAAGAACCTGGTCATTTCATTGTCTCTAGCGTTATGATTAACTTCCTAATTTTAGGCTAGACTATGGCCAAAGTACTTTGTTCCTATGTCTCCCCCTTCTCCTCAATCATGAGTGAGTAGTTGCATATTGAGGTAAGGGGAATACCCCCTTAGCCATGGCTTGATCGAATCGGCTTTAATCAACTTCTTTAGATGACGATTGGTTTATTTAATCGATGATCTAGTGAAGTAATTACTCGCTTAGATATATATGTTAACTCAGATGGAAATGACCATAGAAATCCATGTTTAGAACGATTAAACCAATTCACATAGAGATTCTGATGTGACCGCAGATTTATCTCTTTTTTAATGACGAACTAGGAAACATGAGCACCAGGACCAATGGGCTCATGTGGAGTTCATCTTTTATGGGTTTTTGTGATTCACACGTCGTCGCCTATTTGTCGATTAATTGTTAATTCATTTTCTTATCATGGCTAAGGTGGTGAAAACCCCTAAAGCCTCGATTCTCTTCCTTTGATTTCAATCACCGAATGTCTTGTTTGCTTTAGTTTTTAGTCTTTTCAATTCACAATAGTTTCTTGTGCTAACAACAATCTTTGTTTACCTTTTTGTAGGGCAAGTAAAATTCTTGTTTAGTGCTTCTTTAATTTTAGCAATTTCCTTCCTTAGTGTAACCATTCATCACCCAATCCGATTTTATTTTCTATTCCAAATCTGAAAATACCAAAAACAAATAAAAAAGTTCTTCAAACAATTGGGTTTTTAAGAAACAATCTTTAAAAGTTGTCCTTTGGGATTCGACCATTTATATACTAGCCTTAACTGGAAAGTTAAAAGGTTTAAACTCTAGGATTATCAATCTTAGTAATTGGTATGTTAAGCGACACATATCAATTTGGCGCCATTGTCGGGGACAATGCATTGTTTTCTCGAACCCCCAAAAATCTTTTGAAAAACTTTTTATTATTTTTGTATGCCTTCCGAGTAAGATTCTGGAAGTTCTACTCCTCCTTCTGTTGAGTTTCCATTCCGACAGTCTGTTTTTTCTGCAAATACGCTAGTTTGTAAAAAATATTAGTTTTGTAATTTTTAACCTTGTGTCATAATCCCTTAGCTTTTCCTTTTCATTTATGGTCTTGTACAAATCTTTAGTTCTTTTTTGAATTGTAAAAAAAAAAACTTTTCAAATGGAGTGGGCATCCCAGTATCCCCCCCAATGTTATTATTGTGGTCTTTACCACCATACATCTCTTGCCTGCCCGACTCCACCCCATTCTTATGATAGCACTCCTTTTAATTGTGAGTCCTTTCATCCTGGTGGGTACAATGTGAATCCACATTTTTTTAGAACCATTATGGGGAACCTTGCTATCCATAGTCTAATAGGGGATATGATAAAAAAAAATTTTGTGGGGTGTAACCAACAAAACCTTGGGTGTTATGAACATGTTTATGAAACCCAATATAATCTTCAACAAGATGAGAGACTTAAGGCCCTAGAGAAGATAGCAGTAGAAGGAGAAAGAAAGCTAAAAACTAGCCAAGCCTTCTTAACCGCCCTGCTAGAACCCCAAACCCAAAATATAGATTGTTCAAATATGTTTCCTAATGAATTGGTGACATCTTATAATATTGAATCTTCCTACCAAGATGGACGCAATGGAAGTTACAATCCACCATATTCTAGAGATTATTATGAGGAGCAATGCCACCCAAAACAATATGAGGGGTACTATGGCCAAGGAAACTATGGGGAGTGTGGCGAGGATAGCCAAAATTTTGGGGTGTATAAATCCTATGGTGAAACACAATTTAATCTTGAACTGGAAGAGAGACTTAAGGCCCTAGAAAAGATGGCAGCAGAAGGACAAGCAAAACTTGAATCCAGTCAAGCCATGTTAGCTACCTTACTAGAGGATCAATCACAAACTCCCCCTATAGATATTGAGAAACCCAAGATGGTTCTTCCTAGCAATGATGATGACGATGATCCTATTTTTGTGTCATATATGTCGGATCCTGAAGAAATAACACAAAAAATGGAGCGATATTTTGCATGCGGTGAGGACGTGGGTATCCCTGTCTTTCCTTTACAAACTTTACTACTTGAATATGAAAAGTCAAAGTAGGAGAGTCAATCTAAAAATCCAACTACTCCCTCCACCACTTACAACAATCCAATTGACATCAAAGACCAATACCCTTATTTTGAGTCTATTTTGGATAATAAGTATCCAACCCCCTTTGACAAAATGATTCCACATGTTTTGTCGCAACCAATTCCCATTCCATACACAACTGATTTAGAAGAAGGGACACAACCCTTAGGAGAAGTCTACATACCCCCTTCCACTGAAAGTAAGGAATACGTCCCCATTTTTATCATTCATGAACCCTTGGGAACTCCTTGCATAGAGGAACTAGAGTTACATGCTATATCAACCATGAATCCCATCTATCCCAAGCTTGATTGCATGAATTTTGAGCAGAGAAAAAATACTTATCATGCTGATTTAAATTTAGTTGTCCCTTTCATATCACCACAAATTCTTCTATATGCATGTCAATATGATCGAGGGAAACCAAAGCCAGATACTCCACCTAACATTGCACATCTGGCACTGCATGTGTTACCAGTTGGGTACCCACCAACCTCCCTCAATCCACATCCATCTTCAACACTTTCATCACTATTGATGGAAGATCTGTGGATCCTATTGGAGGGTATACGAGGTGAAAGCAAATATAAGCACCCCACTGAGCTTCTATAATTACCCTATCATAGGGTACACTATGAAGCTCCTCAGATAAAGGTCCCAGCCCTCATACACATCCCCTTCAGCTGGACATTTTTTGAGCTACCAGGGCCACCTAGAAATCTTTGCTCTTCTCTTCCCTCGATCTCGGGTTTTGATTTTGCTCGGGATGAGCAAAAATGTGAGTCTGGGGTGGAGGTGGGTGGTGTGTTTCTATTCCACCCCCTTATCTTTTTATTCTTTCATTATTTCTACCTTTTTTTTGGTTTTGCATATAGTTGTTTTGTTCATGGCCATTATCTAGTCGACCATATTTTTATTTCTTTTGTTGCAAATTGGCCCATATCTAGTCAGCCTTGATATTATCATTTGTCAAAATACTCCCCTTAATGATGTAACTGCCTTGCAACTAAAATTTTGAAACTTTCATGACTAGAAATCCTCCTATCACTTATGACCTCAAATAATAATCACTCCTTAGAAAAGATGACAAGCCATAGAGGATTGATAGGATTGAAGAGTGATTCTTTCTTATCATGTACAACTTGTATAAATTTTCTTGATTTTTCACATGATTCGGTAATAGTTGAACCAATGCATGGTACTCTAAAAAAAGATGAAAAAAAAAAGTTACACAAGAACAACCTCTTTTACTCTTCTTCCACCACTTCCAAATCTTTCCATTCGTCAAAAAGAATAAAGCCAATAGTGCCCAAAATGCTAAGTTTGGGGTGGCACCCATTCCCCCTCTTCCGCTTCTTCCATACCCACACAATTGGGTGTATCACCAAAAATCAAAGAAAAAAATGTGGTCAATGCAACTGCATGTCTACTAAATAAAAAGGTCTCCAGTCGAATAGAGGAGAGACTGTCCTTCTTCCATACCTCCTTCACTCCAATTTTCTACCCAGGGGAAAACTACAAAAACCCCAACCATCCAAAATCAGCCCTGTTCTTGTGTAAAACTTAAAAAAAAATTGGAGTACCAAATGCAAAGGGAAAATAAAAATCTGTTTTATTACAGGTCTTGAATAAATACAAGTTTGTGAAGTAGGAAATATAAAAGTCACTTTTCGTGAATTCAGGAAGTCAGGGTCGCTTGGCTATATTTTGGTAGAAGGAATCAAGTGGTTGTTAGGAGAGTGAGGATGATAGGTTGAGAGTATATCTTGAAAGTATTTCTTGATTTTAATGTTGCTCGGGATGAGCAAAGTTTAAGTTTGGGGTATTTTTATTAATGCATATTCATCTCTTATTTTTTCTTCATTCAGAATAATTAATTAGGACTTTTTTGTTAATTTTAGCTAATTCAAAAATAAATAGAACTTTCATCTTCTTGATATACTTTTCCTGAATTCTTATGATATTTTTCTTAATTTTCAGGAATTATCTAAGAAATTAAATTGAGAAAATAAAAGATGAAGATATGAGGCTTTTCAAATATTCCCGCAGTGCCAGAGATACTTGTCACCAAAATAGCCATATCTTTTGCGTCTAAAGGCAAAATTTCAAGATAAAGTATGGAATGAAAATAGAATTTTATTGGCTACAAAAAAAACATATTTTGCGGCAATTTTAGTGTTTATTTGGCTACGCAATTAACTAGTCAAAGTAGCCTTACGTTTTCCCGCAGAGTCTGATTTCAGTATATACCTTTCACCAAAATTAGTATAACTCCCACATCCGAAGCCAAAATTTATTGTGCAAGTATGTGTTGGAAAGATATTTCAATTATCTACAGGAAAAATATAATTTAGGATCGCTTACGAATTTTTGACTGGCTCAAAAATATTCTTGAAATCACTATTACGGGAAATTACTGTAGAAAGAATGTAAAGCAAGCAATTGTTTCCTCTATTGATTAGATCCAGAAAGTCAGCAACCTCCGCCAGCCATTTCTTTTGACCTAAACCTAATGTATACCCCCCCTCCTTCTCCTATAAAAGGAGGGGCACTTCCTCCTCATTGGGGCATCTCTTTTGCACCGGAATTCTGAGCATCTTATTTCTTGTATTCTTCTTCTAGTTCTGCAATAAAGTAAATTTTCTTGAAGCATTGTTCTTTCTTATTTTGTTCTTGGCACTTTCATTCTGCTTTAGTTCTAGATCTTCTTTTCTCCGTTCTTTAGTTCTGGAGCAAGGAATTAAGAACCTGGTCATTTCATTGTCTCTAGCATAAGGATTAACTTCCTAATTTTGGGCTAGACTATGGCCAAAGTACTTTCTTCCTCTGTCTCCCCCTTCTCCTCAATCATGAGTGAGTAGTTCCATATCAAGGCAAGGGGAATAGCCCCTTATCGATGGCTTGCTCGAATTAGCTTTAATCGACTTCTTTAGATGGTGATTGGTTTATTTAATCGATGATCTAGCGAAGTAATTACTCGCTTAGATATATATGTTAACTCGGATGGAAATGATCATAAAAATTCAGGTTTAAAACGATTAAACCGATTCACCTAGAGATTTTGATGTGACTGCGGATTTATCTCTTTTCGGATGACGAACTAGGAAACATTAGCACCATGACCAATGGGCTCATGTGGAGTTCATCTTTTGTGGGTTTTTGTGATTCACATGGGGTGCCTATTTGTCGATTAATTGTTAATTCATTTTCTTATCATGGCTAAGGTGGTGAAAACCCCTAAAGCCTCGATTCTCTTGCTTTGATTTCAATCACCGACTGTCTTGTTTGCTTTAGTTTTTAGTCTTTTCAATTCATAATAGTTTCTTGTGCTAACAACAATCTTTGTTTACCTTTTTTGTAGGGCAAATAAAATTCTTGTTTAGTGCTTCTTTAATTTTAGCAATTTCCTTCCTTCGTGTAACCATTCATCACCCAACCCGGTTTTATTTTCTGTTCCAAATCTGAAAATACCAAAAACAAATAAAAAAGTTCTTCAAACAATTGGGTTTTTAAGAAACAATCTTTAAAAGTTGTCCTTTGGGATTTGACCATTTCTATACTAGCCTTAACTGGAAAGTTAAAAGGTTTAAACTCTAGGATTAATAATCTTAGTGATTGGTGTGTTAAGCGATGCATATCACCTACGTACTTAACACATGCCGACCTTATCCCTATAGTTTGACCCCAAATACTACGTCAGACCCAGTATATTAGTTGCGGGGTCTTGAGTGTCAGGTTATTATCTTAAGACTATGACTACTCTGAATTCTCTCCATTTTGGACACACGATTTAGGCCGGTCAACTTTTTGGCACTGTTGCTAGGGACAAGGCAAAACGACACTATTAAGAACTTGATTCCACTCACTATACTCTCGTGCCTTAATCTTAGTAATAAGCTTGACGACATAGAAACTTTAAATCTATTACCCTGTGATGACACATAATAGTTTGTTTTAACACGTCCAACTTTCTAACTCAAGTGTACAGTCTATTCAGGGAACCTAGAGGGAAGTAGATCCGTTCAATTTTTCACCTTAACATTGAGTCACCATGCTGCCTCGTGTGGATGATACTCTCACTAGGGATGAATAGAATGCAAGAATTCAACATTACCCCCCACTGCATGAGACGAATGAAGATAGAGATGGTCGTCACTTGGGTGGTCCTCAACATGAAGAAGTATGCTGGAAAGAAGAACATCGTGAAGAAGATCGAAATGATGAAGAATGATGATACCATTGCCGTAGAAGGCACCATCACAATCATTGTGAAAATGAACATGAGCACGATGATCAGAACAGCAAAAGTGAAGATGATGAAGAAGGAAAAACTCTTAAAGAGTTGGTAGCAACTAGAGCCAACGAATCCAGATGCCCAATTGTCATTCCACACTTTAATGCAACAAACTTTGAATTGAAACCAACTATAATCTCAATGATCCAGAACAAATCTTTCCACGGGAATTCAAGAAGCAAAAATCTATACCATCACCTCGTTGCCTTAAAAAATATCAATGACACCATTATGATGAGGGGAGTTCCTCAAGAAGTGATATATAGTAAGGGGCTCAACTTCTCCCTTGAAGATAGGACTATATCTTGGTACCTCAACCTACGCCACTAGTCCATAGATGGGTGGAGACCCCATGCAGATGCCTTAGTTACTAAATTTTATCCTACTATGAGAACTATCTGCAACATGCAAAAAATCACTTCTTTTGCACCAAAGCTGGGAGAAAACCTTCATGAGGCATGGCACTACTTTCAAGAGTATCAAAGGGATTGTCCACACCTTAACTACCGCAAGGGGTTCCTAGTGACCACATTCTACAATGGGCTGACTCCTACTGAGAGAACTTCACTAAACGTAGGTGCTGGCAGTGACTTTCTTTGAAAGAAGTCGAGCAGAACTATGAAGATAATAGAAAACATTGTTGCACTGTAAGCAGGCATGGATTACGATAGAAATGATAGACGGTTGGTAAAGAAAGTTGGGTCTAAAGGGCCATCAATCGAAGTGAAAGCCTTGAAAATAATTACGGCCCAAATTAAAAAAATCACCACCGATGTCAAACAATTGAAAGACACTGGAGCCAAAGGCAAGAAACACACTTAGAAAGCCATTAAATTGTTACCTATGGAGAAGGAGGACATGGAATTGACAATTGTATCTATACCCAGCCAGAGGAGAGCGATGAAAGTAAAAGTGAAGAAGAAACTGAGAATGTCTCCTATGTTAACTACAAATGACAAGACCATCTTGGGTGTAATTATGGAAATAAGGAAGGTACGGAGAATGTGCATCAACTAGGTAGCTCATCTAAACCTCCTCCAAGATTCAAAAAGAAAGGAGGACCTCCCCAATACACCAATACTACCAATTACCAGACAAACAAAAACAACTATCAAGGACAGAACCAAAATGTGAGTCGACAAGGGCAAGGACAAGGACCATGGCCGAGCCAAGCCAAGGACAACAACTGAGCTAATATTATTTCTCAACTATTTGACTTCGTGAAATGGCAAGCTTCGGTGAACTATCAACTCACTCAAAGTGCTCTCAAAAATTCAAGAGTGCTAACTTCCATGCAAACTCAAATGGTGGATATGCAAACACACTAGAGGCAGATTGATCAGCAGCTTGCAAAACTAGCTGAACTCATGAAAAACCCTAAAGGGAAGATCCCATCAAATACTAAGAATACAAAAATGGACACTCTTTGATCTGGTAGAATGTTGGAAAAGGCTAATACTAACAACACCAAAGAAGGAGGAAGCCATATTAATCAGCAATCTAAAAATGAGGAGGCAACTAAAGAATAAAAAGGGAAAGAACAAGTTGTAAGTGGAAAAGAAGTAGGGCCACACAAAAAGAAGAAGGAAGAATAGGAAAAGAACTAAGATCCTATAGGAGACATCCTTTCCAAGAAAAATTCCTATGCCCCAAGAGTTCCTTTCCCCTACAAACTGATAAAAGCACACTTGAAGAAGAGATATGAAAAGTGCATGGAAGATGTAAAGAAGCTACACTTGGATGTGCCCTTTCTCGATATGATAGAAGAAATGCCAACCTATGCAAAGTTTTTCAAAACCTGATCATGAAGAAAAGGAGAGGAGACCACATTGAGACTGTCCAATTGGTGAAAATATCAAGTTCTTTTGTTCGAGTTGTGTTACCAACCAAGAAGAAGGACCCAAGAGCATTCAACATACCTTTCTACATCAGAGACAATGTGGAGAGAAAAGGGTTAGTCAACTTGGGAGCAAGAATCAATCTAATGCCCTTGACTCTAGCAAAACAACTTGGACAAACATACATGGTAAAGACGGAGATGAGGATCAAGTTAGCCGATCATACCTTCACAAGACTAGTGGGAATAGTTGAAGATGTCCTGATACAGGTGGGATGATTTTTCATACCATGTGATATAGTGGTGATAGACATCATTGATGATTCTAAATGCCTAATGGTATTCGGGAGGCCTTTCCTCATGACAGGGAGAGCCTTGATAGATGTAGCTGAAGGAATCATCATACTGGGAGTGGGGAATGATCACTTCGATTTTGGGTATAAAATTCTATGAGGGGACCTACTCTGTCCTGAGTCAGTCTTCTTCATGGACAACTAAAATTAGTATTGTGAAGAGGTACAAGAAGATAAGGCAATCAGTGATCCCCTAATGCGAGCCTTAAATAGCCACGACCCTACAATGGAGGGCTAAAAGGTTGCAAAAATCTTGGATTACCTAAACCAACCCAAAGAGGAATTCAACGACGATGAAGAGATAATCGAGATGGTGAAGTACGCTCTGTTAGAGAAAACAACTTAGGAGAAGGGGGCACTAAAACCAAATCTTGAATTGAAACCTCTACCAGAGGGGCTGAAATACAAATTCCTGGATAAAGAAGAGAGGAATCCAGTGATTGCTAATGCCAACTTAACAGACGACCCGATGGAGAAGTTGCTAAGTGAGCTAAGGCTTCATAGAAAACCTATAGGGTATTCTATAGAAGACATCAGAGGCCTTAACCCGGCTTTGTGCATGCACATAATTCATCTTGAAGAAATGACCAAGCCTTTAGCTCCACTACAGAGAAAGCTAAACCAAATGCTCAAAGAAGTTGTGAAGAAATAAGTTATAAACACTACGAGATGTTGGGATTATCTACCCAATAAGTGATAAAAATTGGGTTAGTCATATCCATGTGGTACCTAAGAAGGGTGGAATGGCAGTCATACGAGGGGAAGACAAAGATGAAGTCGTAATGAGGATAGTGACAGGCTGAAGCATGTACATTGACTTTCACAAGCTAAATACAACCACCAAGAAGGATCCCTTCCCTTTGCCATTTATCGACCAGGTCCTAGAGCGGCTGGCTCACCATGACTAATTTTGTTTTCTAGATAGATATTTAGGATTTTACCAAGTACCTATTTTCCCAGATGATCAAGAAAAGAACACTTTTACCTACATTTATGGCACTTACGCCTTCAGAAGAATGTCATTCAACTTATGTAATGCACCAGTGACTTTTCAACGCTATATGATATCTATGTTTTTAGACTTTCTAGAAGACATAGTAGAAGTCTTCATGGATGACTTCTCTGTATATGGGATGGATTTTGAAGCCTTCTTGAGAAATCTATGTTTGGTGCTGCAGTGTTGTGAAGAGAAGCACCTTGTCTTAAATTGGGAGAAATGCCACTTCATGGTTCAGGAAGGCATCATGCTTGGACATAAGATCTCAAAAAAGAAATAGAAGTGGATTTAAGTAAAATTGAATCCATATCAAAACTCCCACCACCAAAGTCAATCATAGGAGTACAAAGCTTCTTGGGACACATGATACTATAAAAGATTCATAAATGACTTCTCTAAAATTGCCAAGCCATTATCAACCCTGCTGATAAAGGATGCTGAATTTGAGTTCACGGAATGTCTAGATGCCTTTAATACCCTTCAAAGAGCATTAATGACAACACCTGTCCTACATGCACCTAACTGGGAGTTGCCTTTTTAGATCATGTGTGATGTCAGTGATCACGCCATCGAGTAGTCCTCGAACAGAAGAAAGAAAAGAACCATCATGTGATTTGCTATGTGAGTAGAACCTTGGACGAAGCCCAAGTGAATTACACTACCACCGAGAAAAAAAATCTGGCTATCATATTTTCTTTTGATAAGTTTGGATCATACTTAGTAGGATCAAATGTAAGAGCGTACACCGATCACGGGGTGATCAAGTACCTAATGTAGAAAAAGGACACAAAATCAAGGCTTTTGTGATGGGCCTTGTTATTGTAAGAGTTTGACCATAAGATCATCGACAAAAAAGGAAAGAAAATGTGGTCGCAGACCACCTGTCGAGAATAATTTTTGATGAAGAAAATCAATTTCTAGTGAATGACAACTATGCCAACAAAGCTCTTTTAATGGCACAATCAGAAGAGTAGAGCTTACCTTGGCTCGCAGATATTTATAATTATTTAGAATGTGGACAACTTCCACTAGAGATAACACATAATCGGAAGAAGAAGTTATTCTCTAAGATGAAGAATTACTATTGGGATGACCCACTATTGTTTAAGAGGTGCTTTGACAACCTATATCATCGATGCATACCTGAAGAAGAGGTACCTTTAATCCTCAAGGAGTCCCACGCCTCACCTTATGGAGGACACCATGGAGGGGAGAGGATGGCTGCAAAGGTTCTGCAATCAGGGTTTTACTGGCCAACGCTCTTCAAGGATGATGCATCATTTGTCAAAACATGCAAGGAATGTCAACATATGGGGAACATAAGAAGAAGAAATGAAATGCCAATGTCAGATTGGGTGGAAGTGGAAATCTTTGATGTATAGGGAATTGACTAAATGGGACCTTTCCCTTCATCGAAAGGAAATTAGTACATTCTTGTTTCTATTGATTACATTTCCAAATGGGTTGAGGCAGTTGCTACTCAAACATGCGAATCGAAAGCACTCATTAAGCATTTCAAGAAAACTATCTTCCCATGCTTCAGAGTACCACACACTATCATAAGTGGCAGAGGGTCACATTTTAGTGAGAAGCAGTTTGAAGCTCTGCAATGGAAGTATGGGGTGAAGCATAAGGTTGCAATGCCATATCACCCCCAAACATTGGGGCAAGTGGAAATATTGAACATGCAGATCAAACAAATTTTAGAAAAGACTGTCAGTCGTACAAGGAAGGGCCGGTCCATTAAAATTGGATGATGCACTTTGGGCGTACTGTACAACATATAAGACACCTATAGGTACGAAACCCTACAAGTTAATTTATGGGAAGTCTTGTCATCTATCGGTTGAACTCGAACACAAAGCCCTATGGGCTATAAAGTTTTTGAACATGGACCTCGACAAAGCTGGTCAGAAAAGATTCCTTTAGCTCTAAGAGATCAAAGAATTGAGACTGCACACCTATGAAAATGTAAGGATTTATAAGCAGAGAACAAAGGTCTGGCATGATGCCCACTTGAAAAACAATGATGTTCATGAAGAAGACAAGGTCCTTTTGTTCGACTCCATTATCAGGTTATTTCTGGGGAAGTTGAGAACAAGGTGGTCAGTCCCTTTTTCTATAGTGAAAATATACCCAACATGGGTAATGGAGATTGCAGGAGAAAAGATAGGAACGTTCAAGGTGAATGGACAAAGAGTGAAAAGATACTATGAAGACCAAGCCTTTGTAAGGATAATAGAACTTAGTTTGAGAGAAACTAACTCTGCAACAAGTGTAATGAATGAGGAAGCATCTGCACCTCTTTAAGGAGAATGAAGACAAGGTGATACAGAAAGTCAAGCTAAAGACTTTGAACAAGCGCTCCTTGGGAGGAAACCCAAGTTTTTGCTTTTTTCATTAGTTCATATTTTTCTTTATCTCATACTTTAGTACCATGATCTATGTACCTCTTGTTTTCCTATATTTTAGATTCCCTTTTCTAGTAGGAGTGTAAATATTTTATGGGTTTTAATCCTTCTCCACCTAAGAGGGTTTGTTTGGAAGAACAAGTTTTACTTTACTTGGTTTCATGCTAGTTTGGTTTGGAAGTACCATAGTCGTGGTATGGACCGCAGTCGCAGAATGAGCATCGGTCGAGGAGGGGTATACCGTAGTCACGGTACCCGATCTTTGTAGCAATGGGCCACGGTCGTGGCATATGTAAAGAAGGAGCACGACCGCAGTCGTGGCGATTCTCACGCTGTGGTCGTGGCACCCAAGGATATATATACTTAAACCCTTCGGAACATGGTTTTTCTTTTTCCCAAACTTTGGAATCCCTGAATTATTGAACAAGGCTCCTCGACGCAAGTGTGTGAGATGATAAACGAGACTGATTCTGACCTTTGCCAATGAAATCGGGCTTCCACCACTACAAGCCCCTCCTACCTCCACCTTCGACGTCATTTAACTCAACAAAGGTATTCGCCTGATTCTTTATTGACTACCTTTGTTTTCTAATCATTGTTTTTCACATGCTTCACCCTATTTTCATTTGTTTGCCAAACAATTAGCTCAAGAATGCAGTGGCAACTACCACGGCTCTGCCGCATTTAGCTCGGAGATGCTAGCCAACATCCTTTGCTCATTCATGATTCTTGTGGCACTACTTAACCTAGGTTAGGGTTTTGGTGTGTAATTCGATCGTGGAACCCCGCCACCTTGGCCTTAGCAAATGGACTCTCAAACCAGGTTTTGGACCACCATCGCCATCTCCAATCGAAACGTTTCTCTAGCACTGCGATCATGACACCCTATTCTTTTCCACGGTCGTAGCTCTCTTAAGCGTAAAAGTCGGTCGAGTGACAACCGCGGTCATGATGATTCTTGGTCGTGGTTGAGGTACCTCTTGATTGCTTTTTGACCGTGCTCACAACATCTCTCATTTTGGAGTAATCTACAACAGTCGCGGAACCCCATGCCGTAGTCGCGGCCTATCATTTTCATAGTTGGACACTTCTGCTCAGTGATGTCGCAGTCATGGTACACCTCTTATTTATGGCCGTGGTCACAACCCTATGAAAAATTGAATGAAATATATATATATACACATATACATATACATGATAATAACATAAAATTGATGATGATTAATTAAAAGATAATTCAATTGTGATAATAACAAAATTAATGTTGAAACTTTCAGAATGTTGACCTCAACCAAAGACACACTGATGAAGAAGGCAACCTCACTGAAGGGGGTAGAGGAAATCCTCGAGAAGATAACAAATACCCTGAAGGACAATCCGGACCTCTCCCCAACAAAGAGACTTTAGTTACAACTGATGAAAAAGAAGTACAACTACATCTTGGCCCACAAGATGACAAAAAAGTCGCAGGAGTCCCCGAACACATCTCAAACGGAGACTTCTAAGTACCATCCTATAGAAATTGAGCTAAGGAAATTGGAGAAAAGGAAGGTTGAACCCAAGGAAACAAAGAGCAACAAAAAGAGGAAGGTGAGAGTTGAAGAGAAGATAAAAGGACAAGAGAAAGAAACATCCCATGAGGGGGTACATGAGATTGAGTAAGTGGCCCTAGACCAGAAGAGGATGACATTCGTGCCAAGAAACCCTACACACCAATTATAGTTCGACTGGTTACTGTAAGCAAAAGCGTTCAGGCCTACAAGATACCTAGACGTCAAAGACTTCAAGAAGATGCGAGTCTACGATAGGGTAGTCAACTTCCTGGAGGGTGTAAATCTGTGCACCCTATGCACCTCCAAAGCCCCCCCTAATAGAATTGATGGCAGAATTCCTGTCGTCTTTAGAGAAGTTTCTGGTAAGTGACATGGAATGCAAGAAGGGCGGTGGGGACTTCAAGCTGGAAGTTAGATTAGGAGGAAAGTCTCACACGATTGCAGAGGTCATCCTAAACACTATCTTTACAAGAACAATTGAGGAAGCATAGGCCTGCTCCTCTGCACCTGGAGAGAAGGACACAATCGGGTACATCAGCCACATAATGTGGGAAAAGCTAATGGGGGAGCAAGAACACAACTCCAAGAAATTCAAGGCAACCCTCATCACATCGTACTTCATCAGAGTGATGTAAAAGATAACTACCAACACCATATTCACAAGGTCAGAGACTAGAGGTGTCACGAAAGGGGACCTCTTCATGATATGGTCCATGTTGAACAAGAAGTCGGTGAATATAGGTAGAATTCTTATTGAACAACTATTAACAGGAGTGGGTGGGGAGGCTAAACAGACAAAGGAGTTCAGCATGGGATGCCAAATGACAAAGATAGCATATCATTTCATGGATGCATACCTGTTGATGAAGTATAAGAAGATGAAGGGGCACATGAAGATCGATATAAAGTCCCTCATCAACATTGGGATCTTGGCACAGAAGGGAAACAAAATCTTCTAAAAGCAAAGCTACTCCAAGATGCTCCTCCCCCTCCTAGAGATGGCATACTATGACACCCACAAGCTACGACCCTCTCAAGAAGACATTGACATGATGTACTCGGGGGCCATCCACACTACATTGGACAATCAACTACTGCTGGGGAGAAGGGCGATAAAGATAAATATTAAGAGATAGAGATAAAGAAGCCAGAGAAGAGAAAGAAGCTAACAATAAGAAAGAAGAAGAAGAAGAAGAAGAAGAAGAAGGCATCAAAAATGATTGTCGCCCTAAGCCCACCCTTGCCACCCTTCCTAGCCAAGATGGAAACAAGTGAGGGGCACCATCCTAAAGCCAAAATCATAAAATATGTTGATCATGCATGCCTTGAAGCTACAAAAGAACAACATGTTGAGGCCAAACAAGAAATCAACCAGACAAGTGAGGACCCAGAGGCTGTACCCGATCCTGTAATCCCAAACATCATCCTTCAAATGTCGGGACAGGCACAGGCGAGCAGCCCCAGTCCAGCAATATCGAATCCACAAACGAAGGAGCCCAGAGCCTCCATCATGCCTACAGACAAGTAACAACACTGCCCGCACACATTCAGTGATGTTTTGGGGAATAAGTTTGATGTCATGTGGCTAACTATTACCTCCACCCTGTGTACGCTAACTACGCCAGTACAAACATTAAAAGAGAGGACTGAAGCGCTTCCCCAATTCGTGCTAGGGGTGATGAGCACCCAGAAGGCGCTGATGGGGATGCTAAATACTCTCACTGAGGAGATGGTGGACCTCAGAAAGGATAGGGATGCAATGCGAGCAGACAAGGAGCTCATAAGGAAAGGGTATGAGGAAGCGCTAGATGACCCCAAGAAGGAGCATCAACACTTAGATGAAGAACATCAGTAGCTATAAGATGAATGCTAAGAAATTGACCATTGGCAACAAAGAAAGAAGACCAAGCATCTGACGAGTCCTTCCACATCACACGCTTCCTCAAGCCCTTTGAGCCCCGACAAAGATGATGATGATGTGGGGGGAACCAGTGTAGGAGCAACATCGAAAGAAGAGAGTACCAACGTAAAAACTTCTCTGATGGCTAAACCATAGGTGAAGGAAGCACCGCTATAGTCAGACACTCATCAAGATAACGAGGCAAAGAACACTAATACGTTGTCAAAAGGTTTCTATCTAAACAACAGCCCATAAGAAGATATGGCTGCACCAGAGAATCCCAAGCAGGCCTTTGTCTTCAGAGCAAAGAGCATAGCAACAAAAGATCTCACATCATGAAAAATTAGAGATCTAAACAAGTTCTTGAACGCCTAACATTTGGGATGGACATATACAATGATTTTCTAAAAGACCCTGAATAGTATGATCAAGATGACTCCATCTATGAAAGAAAATGTTTGCGACGTTAGTTGTGATAAATGTTGTAGAGTTGGAGCAATCATTAGAAGCGAGTCATCCAACAAAAGGCATAGCTATAGAGATGTCCACAAAAGATGAAGGCAGGGCAACAACCCAAACACTAACTGAAACAAGGGTTCAACCTCCTACAATAGAAACACCACCCACAAAAGTAAAAGCAATAGAAGAAAGCACCTCAGAAGATGAGGAAGGTGGGCTCACTTCTTTCTTCATGAATGAGCCAGTCAGGAAGCGGAGAACACCAGTCAATGAAGTAGAATTAGGTGTGGCTCCTCCTCTTCCCTACAAGATGGTGGGTATGGACATGACTACACTATCAAGGATAACATGTAGAGATGTCCATATCCTTGTAGTTATATTGGATGACAATCTGCCCTGAGTTGATATTATCTATCACAACAAGGGCATGTCGCTCAACAGAGATCATTTTAGAGGGATTTTCTAGACAAGAACACGAGTACATAAGAAGTTGTTCAAAGTGCTATGTCCAACCTACTTAAAGAATTCTTGCATCTAGATAAAGTACAACCAGTGTTCAACAGCACCACACATCTAGCAAGACTCCTATACGAAGACAAAAACAAAGTTGTTGATGTGATAGAGCTACAATGTGCAATGAGAAGGGAAAAAACTAGATTTGTAGTCCTTCCCATAAGGATAGTAAAGCATTGGCACTGATTGTCATCAACTTATATGAAAGACAGACAACAATGTTCAACTATTGTGTAGCTGAACTGGACAATACCTCCCTTATCTACAAGAACAAGGAAGCAAGGGATATCCTAAAGGTGCCACTACGTCTGCAAAGATATATACAATCTGCAGACAACAAACATAAGGGGATGTGGAAGCAATTCTCCATCTGCAAGAAGGTCTCCCAAGAAAAGGTTGGAACAGGGGGCTGCACCTTCATAGTGCTAAGAATGATGGAAGCCATCAACATGCGTCCCGTTGGAAGATCTCTATATAGAATATCTACATGCATTGTGTGGTATGTAAGCAATGGAGGTTATCTACGACAGATGCTTATTCAACAACCCGGTGATGCCTTCAAATGCAGTACCGCAAAGTCTTCACCAAGAAATCCCCCTCCCAAAAAGAAGATATGGAGGGAGGAACTCAAAACATTATGGATTGACCCTACAGAGCTTGCCAGAGCACCATCTTGGAAGGAAGGTTGGACAACTAACACTGGTGTGACTATAGAAAGAATACTAGAACCTGAGCCAGAGCAGACTTCAGTGGTAGAAGAGAAAGTAGAACAGCCTATAGCAGGGTAGTAGGAAGAAGGCAAGATAGATGAAGAAGATCTACTCGAGGATAAACCAGATGGGCCGGTTGGGGAAATAGTACCAACCTTCAAGGATTTTGACAGATGGAGTTGCGTCAGCCTATCCTTAGAATCCCTAAATGCAATAATGAAATCCTTAAAGGAAGATGACACATCAGTAGAGACAATCTTTGAAAGGTATGTCATCTACGTGCTGAAGGACGACCTCCAGATATGTTGAAAATAGGAGGGTACCTCTCAGTCAACACCATGTCTACTTACCAAGCTCTAATAAATGAAAACATTCCAAATGTGCACATGGCATATTTTCTTTTGGTGGATGACATCCTAAGAGACAAGAGATCAGGGGAAAAGGAACGCCTACAACAATGCCTAGTGACGTCTCTCCCATACTACATATTTCGATCGATACTTAATTACAGTCATTGGACTTTGCTAGTAGTCAATTCAAATGATATTTCTCTTTGGCATCATCAGCATGGTCAGGTAAATATGCATCAATTGAAGAAGTTGAGCAAAAAGGACTTGGTCAAGGGACTTACAAAATTGGATTTTGAAAAGGATGAGGAATGTCAACCTTGTACCCAAGGAAAGAAAACCAACTCCTCTATCAAATACAAAGGAGTCCTTAGCACCAGAGAGCTCTTGAACTTCTCCATATTGGTTGGATCTATGAAATCTCAATCGCTTCGTGGTTCTAAGTATTGTCTTATTATTCTTTATGATTTTTCTCGATATACTTGGACCTTCTTTCCCGTTTCCAAGAGTGATACACTTGATGTTTTCTCTAGTTTTTGCAAATGAGTTGAGAATGAAGTATCTTGCCAGATTGTTACTATCCTAGTGATCATGAGGAAGAATATGAAAATGATATTTTTAAACTTTTTGTGAAGTATCAGGCTATGCACACAACTTTTCTTTACCTCAAACACCTAAACAAAATGGGGTTGTAGTGAGGAAGAACATGTCACTACAGGAAATGGCAAGGACACCCCTATGAGTTGTAGCATGGTAGGAAGACTTCTATCGAGTATTTTCACATTTTCATATGTCCTTGTTTTATTTTGGACACAGAAGATTCTCTTGACAAGTTTGGTCTGAAATCACACAAGGCTTTCTTTCTTGGATATAACACTACTAGCAAGGCTTATAGAGTATTTAATGTTGATCTATCTAAAGTAGAATAATCTATTGATGTCAAATTTATTGAGACTAACCCCTATGTTCCCAATGATATTTTTCCAAATTATGATGTTGCAGGTGAGGTAATTCCTATCCTAAAAGAACTCAACATCACCCAAAAGGGAAAAGAGGTGGCCACTAAAAAGGAAGAGATAGATTAAGAAAAGAAGGATCCAACTCCTCAATTTGCAAAGAATCATCCTAAAGATATGATCATAGGTGACCTCTTTGAAAGAGTGAAGACACGAGTTGCCTTCAACAAGGAATAAGAAAATATCACCTTCATATCACAACTCAAGCCAAAGGATGTCAAAGAAGCTCTTGGGTATGATGACTGGATCCTAGCCATGCAAGAAGAATTGAAGTGTGAAATCTAGTGCCAGGATCATGTGATCGAAAGATCATTGGCACCAAGTGGGTCTACCCCAACAAGCTAGATAAAAGCGGCAATGTGGTAAGAAACAAAGAAAGGTTAGTCAAGGCTACAATGAGCAGGAAGGTATAGATTTTGATGAAACATCTACACCTATAGCTAGACTTGAGTCCATTCGTATGATGCTTGTTTTTGCTAGTTATAAGAACTTTCTTCTTTAACAAATGGATGTTAAAAGAGCAATTTTGAATGGTAAAATTGAGGAGGAAGTGTATGTTGCACAACCTCTGAGCTTTGAACATGATAGTTTACCTAACCATGTTTATCTATTGCAAAAAGCTCTCTATGGACTCAAACAAGCACCTCGAGCTTGGTATGAGAAATTAAAGAACTTTTTTTTAGATCATGGGTATATCATGAGCAAAGTATATTCTACCTTGTTTCTTAAACACACTTCTAACAACTTTCGTATCATTCAAATTTATGTTGATGATATCATTTTTGGCGGAAGTAATATTGATCTTTGCAAGGAGTTTAGTGATCTTATGCAGAGTGAGTTCGACATGAGCATGATGGGTGTCAAATCAAGCAAACTAAAGATGGGAACTTCATCAACCAAGGAAAGTACACAAGTGAGATACTAAAGCACTTTGCGATGGAGAACACCAACCAATGGACTTGACATAATGTTTAGTGTTAGTTTGCGTGCTCATTTTCAATCAGTTCCCAAGAAATAACATCTGATATTTGTTTAGAGGATTTTAAGGTACTTAGCCAAAACTCAAAATTTTGGGCTATGGTTTCCCAAGTCAAGGAATTTACTCTTATGGCTCATAGTGATGCATATTACATAGAATGTTTGATTGATCATTAAGTGCACAAGTGGAAATTGCTTCCTCCTAGGCTCATGTTTGGTGTCTTGGTTCTCTAAGAAATAGAGAACATTGGCTTTATCAACTACTGAGTCTGAATACATTGTAGTCCGGAGTTGTTGTGCCCAACTTCTATGGATGAAGAAAATGTTCAAAGACTTTAACATTTACTTTGATGCTTCTCCCATCTATTGTGATAATATTAGTGCAATAAATTTATCTTACAATCCTATATTTAATAGTAGAGCTAATCATCTAGACTTTCGTCATCATTTTCTTCTTGATCACATTGCCAATAAGGGTATTTATATCACACATGTGGACATGGAAAATCAGTTGGTAGACATTTTTACTAAACTTCTAGCTAGAAAGAAATTTAATCTTATTAGATCTAAACTACTCATAACTATTTCAAAATGAATATGATATGCCTTTTAGTTAGCTGATATCCATCCTATATGCTTTTCTCATGTCTTGATCACCCATGCTTTCTAAAGTGCTAAAATTTCATGTTCTTATGCCTTATTTTTTGCTTGTTTTGGATTTTTTTTGCAAACCTTGTTTAATCACTAAATAATACCCAATAATGAGTGATATGTGCCTAAGTATGTTTAAAATGCAAAATGGACCAGAAAAATAAATTTACTTAGCACTCAAATGGATAGAAATTAAGATTTCTAATGATGGATCAGGTTGACTATCGGTCGAGTTGCGAACTCGACCGATCCATGGTCAAGGGATTTTATAAAAAGACATTTGGTCGAGTTTCCATCTCATAGAACAAGACCGATGGCTGGGCTGGAGAAAAACTTAAGTAGGGTTCAGCCGACTTTTCTCCCTCTCAACTAGAGAAAAATCGACTGATTCCTTCTCCATCTCCCTCAAGTTCTCAACCATAGCCCCGACCTTCCCAGTCCTAGCACTAGACAGCCCTTGCTTGATCTTCCAAGCTCTCTTACACATTATCCCTAGGTGTTTGGTCAACTTTTGGTGGTTTTTCCTTTGTTTTTGACCTCTCAATCTTCTTCTTTCTACCTCCGTGGCTTACATTAGGAGAACAAGAGCCTTCCCTTCCAAAGAACCATCCTCTTCATCCAACTCTTGTTGGCTAAATGGACATCTAATAATCCCTTTGTTTTGATTATGACAAACATTTCATTCTTATTAATCTAACGAGCTACTTGAGTGTGCAGGATGACAAAGTAGTAAGGGAAAATCCAAGAGCTTACTTAGTTTTATTTTCATGCAATGTAATCAATGTTGTAAAACTTGTACAAATATATAATGTACAAGTACTTAGATTTGCATGTAAATCAAGCGTTAGATTTTCCCTAGCCAAATACCATAGTTAGACATGTCATCCCATTTGAATAGAATCACCTTTGCACACTCACACATATAATTAGTGCTTAAATTGAAACCTTGAAACAGGATCATTCTCGGTCGACGAACTCCTCGACCGAGACACTCTCGGTCGACCATCTTCTCGACCGAGAAAGATCCAAAGTAGTCGTTAGACACAACAGACAAGTTAGTTGGTAGTTGAAGAAAGACGTTGCAAATCACTTGTTCCAGAGAGCCTGTCGGTCGACAAAACTTCGACCGAGTAGGTGTCTCGGTCGACCATTTGTCGACCGAGATGGTCTCTGACAGCAACTGCAGAATAAATTAATTAGCCGTTGTTAAAGCAACAACTTTGTACCTAACGGCTAGTTAAGCACTTAGAAACCCCTAGAAGTTGTCTAGAACGTCCTTAAGCATACTTAGGCCATTCCTATAAATAGGACAAGCCATAGGACACTAGAATTCACTTGTTACACTTGAGAATACACTTGAGCATACTTGAGCAATCTTTTGCAAGCAATTTGAGCACTGTGATCATTGGCCTACATTCTCCTTAGCTCAATCTCGTGTCCTATAGGCTAGATTCTCCTACCCACAGCAATTACAAGTTCACATACTTGGCTAGGAGATCTTACGCTTGATCTAGGCATATCAAGCCTCGGGCTTAAAGGATAAGTTGTAATTTCTCTATTTCTTTCTTGTTCGTATTTATTCTTTGTACTCTCCTTGCTACTCCTAGGGTTGGAGGCTGCGGATTGGAGAGGGTTGACTTCTCGGAGGAGAAGGGGACTTCAAGCTACTTCAAGAAGGCTATCGCACGGGAAGCTACTTGAGAAGGCTGGTGCAACGGGAGTTGGTGCATCTACTTCAAGGGAAGGCTGCTTCGAGTTGGGCGATTACTTCTAGGTGAAGGCTGCTTGAAGGGTTTAGGGAAAAGAGATTGTATTTTATGTAATTCCTTGAGAGGTAATAAAATAAATTTCTTTTCAAATCCCGGTTGGGTAAGCAACCGGGTAGTGGACTGACTACCTTAGTATTTGCTAAGGTAGGAACCACTCTAAACCCTTGTGTCCCCTTGTCCAATACTTTCTTTGTGGTTGCTTGAGTAATTAATTGTTAAAATTATCTATAAAACTCTATTCACCCCCCTTCTAGTAGTTTCAATTGGTATCAGAGCAAGGCTTCAAGGAACCCTAACAAGGTCTTGAAGAAATGGGTGATGGAATGCTCAACAACCTCAACATTGAAGGGACTCTTGTTGCTAGGCCACCGGCGTTCGATGGAACAAACTACCAATACTGGAAGAGAAGGATGCAGTTTTACTTCCAAGGCGTCAACTGGGATCTATGGAGAATGGTATCTACTCCTTATCAATTCCCTCAAAATGACTTTGCGGAATGGGATGCAAACACGGTAAAACATGCCCAAATGAACGCAAAAGCCGTAAGCATTTTATATTGTTCTATTTCTGTAGGAGAATTTAATAGAATTTCAAATTGTGATATAGCGTATGACATTTGGCATAGATTATCTATCACTTATGAGGGTACAGCCCAAGTTAAAAATTCCAAAATTAGCCTGCTTAAAACAAAGCTTGAACATTTTCGTATGGATCCTAATGAAACTATTAGTGAAATGTATTCAAAATTCTCTACTATTGTTAATGGTTTGAGTGCCTTAGGAAAACCTGTTCTTGAGGAAGATCAAGTATCAAAAATTCTTCGATCACTTCCTCCAAAATACAAGCCAAAGGTGACAGCCATTGCAGAAGCAAACGACCTCACTCGCCTCAAAATGGAACAACTCATTGGTAATTTAGAAGCTCATGAAGCAGATCTAGAAGAGGAAGAAAGAAGAGAACGTGAACACCAAAGTGGGAAGAAGAAGGATGTGGCTCTCAAAGCCTCAAAAGTTGTCACACAAGAAAGTGAAGAGTCAAGTGAAGAAGAAGAAGAAGCCTTAATCGTCAACGGTAAGAAGTACAAAAGGTTTAAATCTAACAAAATTTCTAGTTCCTCAACTCCCAGGTGCTTTGAATGTGGGAAGAAAGGGCATTTCAAAAATGAATGCCCCAAAGCAAAGAAGGGAAAGAAAAGCTCACATAAGAAGAAAGAAGAAAAAGCCTATAAAGCTGCCTGGGATGAGTCAAGTGACAGTGAAAGCGGAGAAGAGGTGGAATGTCTAATGGCAAGAGAAGAAAATGAAGACTCTCAAGAGGTAAGCCTAGTTGATCTTTCTAAAGAAGAGTTAGTTACTAGTTTACAAGAAACTCATGATAAGTATGTTGATGCCAAGAAGAAACTAAAGAAGGCTATAAAATCAAATAATGAGCTCATTGCCAAAATAGATGAACTTTCTTATGAAAAGAATAACATTGATCTTGAAAATGTATCTTTAAAAACATCTTTAGATGATTGCACTAGAAAGCTACTCAATTTGGAAACCAATGTTGATCTTCTATCAAAAGAAAAGACTGATTTGCTATCTAAACTACAAGATTATCAAACTCAACCTATCTTGTGCAACCATTCGGACTATGATAATATTGTAAAAGAAAAGGATTCATTATTTTCTGATTTAGACCAAGCAAGAAAAGATATACATAAGAAGATGAATGACATTGCTACGTTGCAAAGAGAACTTTATAAGTTAAGAAGAAAAGATATTCTTGATAACATATTGAAAGTTGGTAATGTTTTCAATGGAAGAAAAGGTTTGGGATATGTTCCAAAGAAAAACCAACCCAAAAAGACCCAAACTATGTTTGTACCCAAGAACACAATGACTAGAAAGAGAAATGAAATTGACTCTATTACTTGTCATTTCTGCTTACGTCTTGGACATTATTGTTTTTCATGCCCCTACAAGACTAAGGAGTCCGACTTAGTTTGGATCCCAAAACCCCAAACTTAGAAGAATGGAAGGTAGTTGAGATATGACCAAATGCTTAATTTTGCTATCTATATTGTCTTATCTCAACAAAAGGTGCTATGCTTATTGTTATTATTTTTCTGCATTGCTGAAACAGAAATTCTGTCGGTCGAAGTATTGTCGACCGAGCGCTGGGTCAGTCGAAGTATTGTCGACCGACTGGATGTCTTTAACAAATAAAAATTTTACAGCACCTATTTCGGTCGAAAATTGGTCAACCGAGAAAGTTTCTGTGTTTTTGCTTGTGATACAGTAACCTGCTCGATCGACAAATTGTCGACCGAGACAAATATCGGTCGAACAATTGTCGACCGACTGGCTTTCTGTATCAGAACTTTTATATATAAGCATTTAAAAGGTTTCTAACCATATCGGACCATCACATGGGTACCAAAATCTACATTCTAATGCAGGAATGGGTAGTTGACAGTGGCTGTTCCAAACACATGACCGGGAACAAGGACGCATTTCAAACTTTTGAAGAAAAGAAAAGTGGAACGGTCACCTTTGGAGACAATGGTAAGGGAAAAATCGTTGGAATAGGTAATGTTGGAACAAATCTCGAAATTAAAAATGTTCTACTTGTTGATGGATTGCATCATAATCTAATAAGTGTAAGTCAACTATGTGATAGTGGTTATGATGTGTTATTTAACAAAACTTGCTGCAAACTATTGATAGAAAACACTACAAATGTCGTTTATGAAGGAAATAGAGTTGGAAATCTTTATATCCTTAAACCAAACTCTATGAAATCAGTAGTAGGTAAATGCTTGCTTGCAAATGAAAATACCTTACAACTATGGCATAAAAAGCTAGGACATGCTAGTTCCCATGCTATTAAAAAGTTAGTGAAATATGATCTTGTTCGTGGATTACCTACTTTGTCTTTTGATCAAGTTGAAAATTGTGAACCCTGCACAATGGGAAAGCAAACCAAAACATCTTTTAAATCAAAACATGTACTTAGCACCAGTAGATCCTTAGAATTAATTCATATGGACTTATTTGGACCAATGAGGACACAATCTATTGGTGGTAAACGATACTGTTTTGTTATTGTTGATGATTATAATAGATATACATGGGTACATTTTATTGCAACTAAAGATGATACTATTCATGTCTTTATGCAATTTTGTTCCAAGATTGAAAATCTTTTACAACATAAAATATGTACCATTAGAAGTGATCATGGTGGCGAATTTGAGAATCATACATTTGAGACCTTTTGTACATCTCAAGGGTATACTCATAATTTTTCTGCTCCACGTACCCCACAACAAAATGGTATAGTTGAACGAAAAAATCGATCTCTACAGGAAATGGCTAGGACCATGATGCTTGAACACAACACACCTAAAACCTTTTGGGCTGAAGCTGTAAACACTGCTTGTTATGTGCTTAATAGAGTAACTGTTCACTCTCATTTGAAGAAAACTCCATATGAAATATTACACTCTAAGAAACCTAGAGTTGACTATTTTCATACTTTTGGCTCCACATGTTACATTTTAAATACCAAAGATGATAGAGACAAGTTTGATTCAAAATCACACAAAGCATTCTTCTTGGGATATTCCACTTCTAGCAAAGCCTTTAGAGTATATAACACTATCTCTAGGAAAGTTGAAGAATCCATTCATGTTTCTTTTCATGAAGAATCAAAGTCTGAAAATCTAGATATCATTGATCTCACCAATCAATTCGACAATATAACCATTTCAAATGATAGTGAGAAAATTCCTATATCCGATCCCCAAGTTGAAACACAACCCACACCTAGGCTTATCAAGGATCATCCCCAAGAACTAATTATTGGAGATCCAAATGATAAAGTCAAAACTCGGTCATCCTTCAAAGATGTTGCAAACATGGCTTTTGTTTCTATCATTGAACCTAAGAAGATATCTGAAGCTCTTAAGGATGATTACTGGATAATTGCCATGCAAGAGGAGTTAAATCAATTCACTAAAAATGATGTATGGGATTTAGTTCCTAAACCACAAGATAAAACTATCATAGGAACTAAATGGGTATTTAGGAACAAGCTCAATGAGGCAGGAGAAGTAATAAGGAATAAAGCTCGGTTAGTAGCACAAGGATATAATCAACAAGAAGGAATAGATTTTGATGAAACATATGCACCCGTAGCTAGACTTGAAGCTATTAGGATGTTACTAGCTATTGCTGCCCATAAAAACATTAAGCTATATCAAATGGATGTCAAAAGTGCATTTCTAAATGGCATCATACAAGAAGAAGTCTATGTTGCTCAACCACCTGGCTTTGAAATACCAGAAAAAGGTGACCATGTTTATAAACTTAAAAAGGCACTTTATGGTCTAAAACAAGCACCTAGGAATTGGTATGAACGGCTCAAGACATATCTTTTTGATAATGGTTTTTCTATTGGAAATTCAGATTCTACTTTATTTTTCAAAACATATGCATTTGATTTCCTAGTTGTGCAAATTTATGTTGATGACATTATTTTTGGAGCTTCTAATGATTCATTATGCACACAATTCAGTGCCATTATGCAAAAAGAATTTGAAATGAGTCTCATGGGTGAACTAACATTCTTTCTTGGTTTTCAAATTAAGCAAACACCTGCAGGAATTTTCATAAGCCAAGAAAAATATACTAAAGAACTTTTAAAACGTTTTGGGATGGATCAATGCAAACATGCTACTACTCCTATGGCTACTTCTATCAAAATTGATAAGGATGAAAATGGGGAACCTATTGATGATTCCTTATATAGAGCCATGATTGGTAGTTTGCTATACTTAACTGCTTCTCGACCGGACATTATGTTTTCTGTTGGTCTTTGTGCTCGATTTCAATCCCAACCTATGCAATCTCATTTTCTAGCGGTTAAAAGAATTCTTAGATATCTAGCTGGTACTACTTGTCTTGGTTTATGGTATCCAAAAGGACAATCCCTGGATTTTAAAGCATATACTGATGCGGATTATGCTGGTTGTCGACTTGATCGCAAAAGTACTAGTGGTGGATGTTTCCTATTAGGGAGAGCCTTAGTATCTTGGTTTAGTAAGAAACAAAATACGGTTGCCCTATCTACAACTGAAACTGAATATATGGCAGCCGGGTCTTGTTGTGCTCAAGTACTTTATATGCAACAGGTATTAAGTGATTATGGTTTTAATCTTTCATCTACACCTATTTTTTGTGACAACACAAGCGCCATAAACTTAGCACACAATCCTATTTTACATAGCAGGGCAAAACACATTGAAATCCGTCATCACTTCTTAAGGGATCACATCTCAAAGAATCATGTTTCCCTTCATCATGTTGATACGGAAAATCAATTGGCTGATATTTTTACAAAACCGCTTCCACTAGATCAATTCAACAACATTAGGAAGCAATTGATTATTACTCCTTTGGAAGATGTTTTCTTTGATATCTGCGGCTCTTAAAACGAATCCGTTTACTTGTTTCATTTTGGCTTTTCAAATGGACATCTTTTTCATTCGATTTGACGGAATATCTAATTAAGGGGCAGTTTTTATCAAAACAGTTATCTAATTAAGGGGGAGTTTTTATTAAAACGGTTATCTTTTTGAAATGACAAAGGGGGAGAGATATATAAAACTATAACTTAGTATTTATGAAAAACTCAATCAATGAGTTTCATAAATATACTCTTGGCTTTACATTAAAAGTTTCTACATTCCCAAATGAACTGGACTTCATGTTCCATAATTCATTGGGAATAATAAGCACACATTTTATAAACAAGAGGAAAAGATACATAAGGCAATCTAAAGGTATGAAATTCATATGTTTTATATTTATTTTGGAAATGTTTGTCATCTTCAAAAAGGGGGAGATTGTTGGCTAAATGGACATCTAATAATCCCTTTGTTTTGATTATGACAAACATTTCATTCTTATTAATCTAACGAGCTACTTGAGTGTGCAGGATGACAAAGTAGTAAGGGAAAATCCAAGAGCTTACTTAGTTTTATTTTCATGCAATGTAATCAATGTTGTAAAACTTGTACAAATATATAATGTACAAGTACTTAGATTTGCATGTAAATCAAGCGTTAGATTTTCCCTAGCCAAATACCATAGTTAGACATGTCATCCCATTTGAATAGAATCACCTTTGCACACTCACACATATAATTAGTGCTTAAATTGAAACCTTGAAACAGGATCATTCTCGGTCGACGAACTCCTCGACCGAGACACTCTCGGTCGACCATCTTCTCGACCGAGAAAGATCCAAAGTAGCCGTTAGACACAACAGACAAGTTAGTTGGTAGTTGAAGAAAGACGTTGCAAATCACTTGTTCCAGAGAGCCTGTCGGTCGACAAAACTTCGACCGAGTAGGTGTCTCGGTCGACCATTTGTCGACCGAGATGGTCTCTGACAGCAACTGCAGAATAAATTAATTAGTCGTTGTTAAAGCAACAACTTTGTACCTAACGACTAGTTAAGCACTTAGAAACCCCTAGAAGTTGTCTAGAACGTCCTTAAGCATACTTAGGCCATTCCTATAAATAGGACAAGCCATAGGACACTAGAATTCACTTGTTACACTTGAGAATACACTTGAGCATACTTGAGCAATCTTTTGCAAGCAATTTGAGCACTGTGATCATTGGCCTACATTCTCCTTAGCTCAATCTCGTGTCCTATAGGCTAGATTCTCCTACCCACAGCAATTACAAGTTCACATACTTGGCTAGGAGATCTTACGCTTGATCTAGGCATATCAAGCCTCGGGCTTAAAGGATAAGTTGTAATTTCTCTATTTCTTTCTTGTTCGTATTTATTCTTTGTACTCTCCTTGCTACTCCTAGGGTTGGAGGCTGCGGATTGGAGAGGGTTGACTTCTCGGAGGAGAAGGGGACTTCAAGCTACTTCAAGAAGGCTATCGCACGGGAAGCTACTTGAGAAGGCTGGTGCAACGGGAGTTGGTGCATCTACTTCAAGGGAAGGCTGCTTCGAGTTGGGCGATTACTTCTAGGTGAAGGCTGCTTGAAGGGTTTAGGGAAAAGAGATTGTATTTTATGTAATTCCTTGAGAGGTAATAAAATAAATTTCTTTTAAAATCCCGGTTGGGTAAGCAACCGGGTAGTGGACTGACTACCTTAGTATTTGCTAAGGTAGGAACCACTCTAAACCCTTGTGTCCCCTTGTCCAATACTTTCTTTGTGGTTGCTTGAGTAATTAATTGTTAAAATTATCTATAAAACTCTATTCACCCCCCTTCTAGTAGTTTTCAACTCTTTCCTCATTCCTTTCGATGATACCTTCTTTGTCTTTGGTGAAACTCTAAATAGGTAAAAGGAGCTCCTTCCTAGGAACCCCTTCCCTTTTCATGCCTTGTTTGAACCTCGTCCGTGTAGACTAAAGGTCATAGTTGAGTTAGCCGAGTGATAACATCTCATTCTATACACTTTTTGCATATATTTTACACCTCTCCTAACATATCTTTTCTAGACTTGTTTTACTTATTTTATCCTTTTATGCCAAGAATCTCATTCACTCACCTTTTCCATCCTTGTAGGATCACATCAAGCCGCGACCAAAGTTAACACCTCGACCACAAATCATCTACCATTAGGGACCCTCCCACTGCAGTGAATGCCCCCATAATCACACCAATGCTTTGCAACCGTGGTGCCTCATGCCCTTTTTGGTCGTGGCCTACAACCTGCACATCTTAACCTCGATTAGGCTGCGACCGAGGTGGGACCATGACCGAGGTGGTGCCATGCCTCGACCGAGGTGCTTACTTGACCAACCACTGTCGTGACCTTGATCGAGGAGAGGCCGCGATCGACCACAATCAAGCCTCGACTGATACCAAGCCTCTATCACGGTGTGGATGGTTAAGTCAGTGGACAACATCTATAAATAGGCCACCCACCTCGACTTGTCACACCATCAGATCATCAAGGACCACAAAGTGCTGCCAAATTCCATATCTACTCTCATCTATCCAATCAGTCTTGGATCTTCGAATGTGGAAGCTGAGGAGAGAGAAGACTGAAGGCTCCTTTTCCTCAAAAGAAGGAAAGCTTCCACACCGTCCATCCCAGATCTAGATCTAAATGAGCATATTGTTGTATCACCATATTCTCTCTCTTCTGATCTATCATCTCTGTTACGTTGTACCTCCTTCCCTCTTTGTGGTTATGATGTATCTATCATTTTTTAATGTCGTTATGCTATCCGTTAACATGTGTGTCTAAACACTTAACTTGGGTTGGGAGTAGCCACTAAGGGTCTCCCAACATGTATATTCTTGTTCCCCTTTGAATATATATATGCTCATATCAAGATTATCTTCATACACTTGTTCTTAATGTTTCACTTGTATGCTTAGCTACCATCTTGTGATGTTTGATCGTTGGTACCTTGAAAGAGTAGTATCTTCCTTATCTAGTGTTATGGAGTAGTATGAATGCATGAGAATGTTAGATTGCTAAAGCTTATGGTCATATGATTTGATTTGTAGTTGTAAGGTTGTTATCTCGAGAGGGAGGCCACCTTAGATCCTAAATCTATCCTTATCTCGAGAGAGGAGGGAATAAACACTTTATATGACTACTTGTAGCCTTGATAGGAGTATAAAAAGGGGAGTGAGTTTTGCATGTTGGTGAGAGACCTTAGTAGGTGAAACCCAATTTGAGTTCCCTTCCATATATTTGTTTCATATCATATGTTCTTATTTTCTCTTGTTGTTATTTTCTTTCTTTCTTTTAACTTTCTTTGTTTTAGTTTGAGCACATTCATTCCTTAGGGAACAATAATTTTAAACCATATGTTTTCCTAGAGTATACGAGTGTGAGACCCTGCATACTTCACACCTTCTGACCTTGTCCCTGTGGTTCGACCCTGATTACTACGTCAGACCCCATATAATAGTTGCGGGGGCTTGAGTGTCTGGTTATTATCTTAAGATTTCGACTACTCTGGATCCGCTCCATTTTAGACAAATGATTTAGGCTGGTCACTGAGTTGTTTTATGACTACCACCTATCATCCATGAGTGTCAAATGCCATTTATATAACAACTCCATCATAAGCACTAAGGTAGTTCATGAATTCTATGAGAATTTCTCATGGAATTATGACACTCGTGTACCCCCACCTAATACTCAAGTCATTCTTACTTCCATGATTGCTGGTAAGAAGTTCAAGATATCAGAAGATACCTTGAATATCTTTTTCTCTAGTACTGAGATCACCGACACATGGAGGAAGGATTACCCTGAGTATTTTTACCTCCTAGACCCTAGGGCCTTCTACAAGCAATATGATATCACTCTCCCTGACATACATAAATTCTTGAAGAAGCCTTAGTTTCCCAATAGGAAGAAGTCCATCCTACCCTCCTCCACCTTAGACTTGAAAAACCTCATTCTCACTCTGGTAGTCAATTGCAATATTCACCCCAAGAAATATCAAACTGAAATTGCAAAGAATACCACTGTGATTATGTTTTTCCTTCTAAAGAACATCAAAGTCAAGTGGTCTAGATATGTTCTCCACCACATGACCTGCTTCAACTTCGAGAAGAACACTTGAGGTACCCACCCACCCTACCCAGCCTTGATTTGAGGTTTCTTTCTAACTGCCACTAGAAAGTCTCTTTCTCATGATGTTCAATACAAACCTACTCAAATAGGAGTTTGTATAAGTGAGACCACAATCAAGAAAATCTTGCCCCCATCTTCTTCTACCGGACCTGGAGCATCTACCTCCACCCAAGCACCTCCACCTCCTCAACCATCCTGACCTGCCCGCACCTCATTCAATGTATCAAATGAAACCCTCATGGGTTACATGATGCATCAACAGGTGTATAACCTTTAGGTTTAGGAGAATATACATCAGGATCTCTATGCTATCATGTCTACCATGAACCTATCTCGTACCCATCCTTATCTTGCCTACCATCCCTACCCAGGTGGTGATTATGCATCTTATGCATTTAATCACTTTTACCCTGCCTCTTCACATGCTGCTTCTACTGCTACACCCTCTACTATTGGTGGATCTACCCCTGGAGTGCTACCTCTCCCTAATGGTCCTCTAGATACCTTGCTTGCAAGACTTGACACCTCTTCTCCCACTTTTACTCAAGCCCAAGAGCTGCATGACCTAGGTATGTCTTGGGCTAAGTAGAATGCAATGTGGCCCGATCGTGGTTTTAGTCCTTCTGTCGACAAGGAGATGCTCAACCAAGTTGATGAGGAAGTGACTGTTGCTGACGAGGAGGTATCTAAAGATGAAGGTGAGGATATTTCAGATTGTTCTGATGATGTCTTTGTTGGTGCATCTGGTGATGAAGCTGCCTCTACTGCACCTTTAGATGGAGATGATGAGTATGAGCCAAAAGTTTTTTATGATGATTCCAATGATGACTCTCTAGACTTAGATAGCTTGGACGTTTAGATGTTTTAGTTTTTATTCATTATATGATGATCATATATATCTTTCTAGACTATTTTGTGCTAACAACATCTAGGCACATTATCTGAGATGTATTATTTCTACCATCATGTTGTTTTCATCATTTTGTCTTATAGTTGTTTTGAGGGCATGATTTCAATGTTGTAATCTTAATCATATGTATCATTACTCTCTGGTTGACTATATCTCATGAGTTTGTGGTATGTTACCCATTTTGGTTATGACATAGCTTGCTTGTCTCTCTCTCATCTATGTTTGATGTGTTTTATGAGGTTGAATGTTTTATCTTGTGGTTGTATGTTTTGGTTGTGCTTGGAAATGACATGTTTTTATGCTCTTCTACCCCCTTACTTTTTTATAATATCAAAAGGGAGAGAGAAGTTCCATGTTTTGTAGATCAACCATATTGCCTTTACTGCCTATGTGATCCTTTTCTTATTTAATATATGTTTTATCATGTGACTTGATAAAGGACCATATATTATATATGTTATATTGCTTTGTGTAGAAAGACTAACTATGCAGGTAAGAGTGAGTATAGTTTGAGGGGGAGCAATTCACATTGTTAAAATTATGAATCCCCTTGCAATTCACAAGGCTAAGGTATAACTTCACATATCCTTTTCACTATGTTAAGGAATGGTTTGTCATTGACAAAAAGGGGGAGGATGTTGACTTGAGAGTTATACATTGTCCAAATTTTGATAATGACTTAACCATTCCATTCAAATGTATCTACTATGATTTCATCCTTTAGGTAAATGAAAAGGATCAAATTACACAAGCCCTATCTTGTCCAAGTTCAAGTCAAAAGCAATGCAAATGTGCAATTTGGGAAAACATTGCAAACCACCTTAGAATAATTTTGTAACTATTTGTATTGATGATATGACTTGTAACTAAGATGCGAAAAAATTAGGGACACTTAATTCCAACGTTTGATCACTCAAAAATCATTTTTAAAAATTTGTCATAGCAACTTTGTCGGTCGAGTTTGGATCTCGACCAACCAGTGATGGATTTTTGGAAACTGATCAATCAGTCGAGTTGTACACTCACAGAACTCGATTGACTAACTCGTTGACAAAAACAGATTTTGGGTGATCGTTTGAGTTTTCCTAGGAAAAATTTGACCGATAGTTTGAAAATTGACTTTGTTGGTTAGTGAATCAGTCGAGTTACCTTTATTGAAACTCGAATGAATGTACTATATGAAAAATGTAGAAAAAGTGATTCCAACCATTGGAGAGATGTTAGAAGTGAAAATAGAACTGTTTCAAGTTGTAAAATGGATATTTTTTGTTCTTAAGTGATCTCACACTCATAGGAACAACCCCATCAATAAATAGGACCTCTTGGGGTTCATTCCAAGGTTGCTCATTCATGCTATCCTTGGTCCTTGTTATAGTTGAGTGTGCTACAACACTTTGAGCCCCTTTCTGTCTCTCATTTACAAAGCATTTCATGATTATGAGTGAGTTAGGCATGTTGTTAGAGATCTACCTTCATGTTATCTTGTAAAGCTCCCAAATCTCTCCATCTTCCAATCCCCATTCTCAAAGAGAAAAGGTTGAAGTGATCTTCTCCGAGTGAAGGGGGAGTTGTTGTTCTTCTTCAAGGTTGAAGAGGGTGTGAAGATCATCTCTAGGTGAAGGAGAAGGACAAGGCAGAAGATTCAAGAAGAGTGGGTAATTCCTTCAAATCCAAAGACTTGATGCAAGTGTGGGTAAGTCCTTGACGAAGGATGAAGACATCTTGATCAAGTGGGTAAGTCCTTATGTAGGTGAAAGGTTGTTATCTTGAATAGGTAAGATCTTGGATGTATGGTGGTCTTCTTGTATCTATTATAATGGAATATAAGTATACATGAGTTGTAAAGTCCTAGATATTTACATCTCTAGGTAGTGGATTGACAGTCTCCTAGTTTGGAGATTGGAACCACTCTAACCACCTTGTCCATGTGTTTGTTTTGATCTCTTTCATCCTTGCTATGATTTTTTTAGATAGATATTCAAATTAAGTTCAAGCATCTAGTTTTAATTGATATAATTTGAAGGTATAACTATTCTTGTGAGAATTTTGAAACCCTATTCAACCCCCTTCTAGATCCCTAGATCCAACAGTCTTAATAAAGCATGTTTTCATCATGTTATGACATTGTTATGTACACAATGCAAAGTTAACAATGGGGTAATATATTTATTTTTTTCTTGTAATTTTGTGCGTAATTACTATTGCATACGAGTAATGACTATATTATGCATTCCTATATTTTTGTGATATTGACTAGAAGACATTCTACATGCGATTGATAGTTGTGAAATATGGTTCTAAATATATAGTATTACAAATATCATGCAAATAATACAAGTTTTTTGAACAACAAAAAGGAATTAATATATGATTAATATTAATATTTCATTTATAAATTTCATTAAATTCACCAATGGCCTATTTATAAAGAATATGTCATGAATAGAACTACTGTATAATTTTTTAATGTTGATGTTGGTTTAAGATGATACCAACGACATTTATATGTTCACATATAGATCTATGAAAAACAAAAAAGTACAAGAAGTAATATTAATCATTAGTTCCTATTTAAAAATTCAACTAGATGTATGATGGATGAATAAAGTAGATGACATAAAGTCTTCAAATGTATCACTTTTATAACACACATGACATTGTCAAAAGAAAAAATAGCATGACTATATTACAAGACCATATTTTTGTTACTTCTAAATTTGTGTTGAACTTATCTAAGCATAATCACAATTTATCTAGCAACGTACATCATAGTTTGAGGTCTTGTTATTTATTAGTAGAGATTCAAAATCTATAGACATTTTGTAAATATATAAAATAAATATAAGATACATTATTAATCTATCTCAATAAAATTGAATGCAAGCATATAATCTATTAAATAAATACAATATAAATGGTTAATATGAGATTGTTTATGGTGAAATTAATTCCATGAAGATATATGAAAAGATGGTAATGCTTTGTTGTACCTACAATTATCCAATATAATGACACATTATCTTAGATATTAAAATTTGCAAAATATGGCACTCCAATTATAAGAATGGATCAACATTCATATCAAATTTGCAAAATATGACAACTCATTATTATGATGTCCATACTTGTTATTAATTCCAGTAAAAAAGTAAAGATACTACCCACTGATATGAATGGATAAATAATGCATAAATGATGCAATTGAAACCCCCTAAGAAAATTGATATGGAAATCATATGAATGGATCAATAAACATACCAAATAAGTTACATGAAATATATGGATTTGATCATGGGAATTAATGATTACTAGTTGAATGGATGAATAAAGCTGACGTAATTTAATTCTTATAATATGAAAAATCAAAATTCAAGACTTGGTAAGGATGCATAGTCGTAAACTAGCCCAAGAAATTCTGATGCACTGATCTATATAGAAATATGTTTGGTTCGAATCCAGTTAATGAAATATTAACCTAGTAGGAATAGATCAAAGAGAAACATTCACATACAAGTATTGTATATAACATCAAGAGATTCATGCTTCTGTTTAGTGGGTAAATTGATATGCATGGTTTAGATATTATTGGTTGTTAAATGGCCATAACATGTACTAAAAATTTTAATACTTAAGGCCAATGCTTGAAACAAATACACATAGCCAAAACAACCATAATTGCACATCATTGTACTGAATATGTTATGATATTCATAATATGGATATCATTCCATTGAACAAAAACAAGGTAGATTTGTATAAGATAGATCCATTCCATACAAATATATGAATGTCACCTCATTAAGCATGTAGGGTGTGAGTATACTTAATTGGTTTTAGATATAATCCTAGAAAGGATATCAGGGTCCATGATGCAAGTCTGAATCATATTTTCAGATGTTGCATTACTAGAAAAAGATTGATATCATGATTAAAAGTGACCTCCTACATGTACTTAGAAAATGAAGTGTTGGATATAAAAAACCAAATACATACTTTAGAATACCGCATTAGTAAAAAAATAATGACGTCATGATTAAAAGTGACCTCCTTTCTTTATTAAGAAAATGAAGTGTTGGTTATACAGACCAAATGCATACTTGTTTCCAATGGTGTAAAACTTCAAAACCTAATTTCAATGAAGCATTACATCTAGATAGAGACTCATATGCAATGGAGGTGGTCTTCTATACACATTCATGGATTAAATTTAATACCATGAAACTAACAGGTAGGTAGACACAAAGTGATATGAACCTCATTAATCATAC
This sequence comes from Alisma plantago-aquatica, assembly GCA_963693085.1. NCBI lineage: Eukaryota > Viridiplantae > Streptophyta > Magnoliopsida > Alismatales > Alismataceae > Alisma > Alisma plantago-aquatica. The sequence continues at coordinate 222,886,007 of OY856413.1, forward strand.
CCCATATACGCATCTAGGGATAGGATTTAAGTATTGATGATAAAATTTTAAATGCAATTAACTTAGGGTAAATAATGATAAAATTTCCAATGTGTTGAACATGTAAACCATCTTCCGATATTAAACAAAAAATATCAAATACCCCTAGAAAATGATGTGGTCTACATTACATGGTTTGGATATCAATGGGTGAAAAAAAAGAGTGAAATATAAATTTGTAAAAGTTATTTCTCAAAAACTAGTGCAAATATCAACAAATGGGAATCATATCCATGAATAGTGAACATGAAATGATTCTCGACATGGATAAGGACATGATAGAAAAAAAATAAAAACATTAAAATATGTATACAACATTTACAATATCAATATAAAAAATAAACACTACATATTTGAGTAACAAAATGAGCCCCATGGATCCAAAACAAATCATGATTGAACCATAATATATATAGGGTGGTTTCATAATCATGAAATGGATATCATTCCATGGATCCAATAATAAGGTAGACATGGAACCGGATGTGCTTCGATATGCGTAGAATAAAATTGAGAAAGGGATTCCATGTGGAAAATCATAACATTGGTATATATAATTATAACATCCCTGACCTAGGTTATGTTTTAAACCTTGGTGTTTTTCCTAATAAATTTGATTAGATGCTTTCTCTTATCTTTTGAAAAGTAATTAAGGCTCTTGAGGAACTTATATTTCAATTCCAGTCCTTTTTTAATAATGTTGAAACATTGTTTTGTTAATATTGGACTAAAGTGCAAATTACCCAAGTTGAGGAGTTAACTTGCAAATTGCACATGATAAAATGTTCCTCTGATGTTGATACACCATAAGAATGAATATGGTGTAGTGGTATGGTTTCCACAAGCTTGGGCATCAAGATAAAGCTTGTAGAGCAATTCTTGTGCATTAAAATCCTAGTTTTGGTGTAATGTGCAAATTACCCAAAACCTAGGGTTCAATAAGAAAAATACCACCTCTAGAGGGTCTCTCATGTTTCTTGGAATCAATTAGAGAAAATAAAATGAGAGGGGCGCCTCATTTGAATTATCTTGGAGGAGAGAGAATCTTGACATTAAAATAATCAAGATTTAAGCATAAATGGAGCTTTAATTTAATTTAATGCAAAAAGAAATAAATTAATTAAGGAGCCCTTCAACCAAAAGTTGAAGGATGTGTTTGCAATAGTTTTGGACGATCTTGTGCCTTTCTATGGCACAAAAAGATCTTGGTTGAGTGGAAACCACTCACATTAATATAATAAAAAGTAATATCCACTAAAAGGTTGGATATTAGTATAAAATTCATTAAGGTGCTTAATTCCTTTTCCATTAATTCTTGGATAATGGAGAGGTTTTGATATAAAATGAAGGTGGCTTCGTGGCCAAGGTATGTAGGGGGGTTTGGTGGAAATAATTTTGGAATTAAAGAAAATAATTTCCTTTTTCTCTTTCCTTGAAATCCTTATACATATCCATTTTTTCAAACCACTTAAGGATCTTTTCCTTAGTTTTCTTTTATCACCTTGATTTTTCCAACCAAGGGAGAGCTCAGGAGTAGGAGAGGGATGACCATAACCTGTTGGTAAGTTTTGATCATCTTAAACCTCGGATTCATGGTGAAAACCCTAAATCAATGTTTGATTATTGGTTTTCTTCATTCAATTTCCAATCCTAGCCAACTTGTTCATCCAAAAGATCAAGAACGGACCTTGGGAAGTTTCTAGAACTCCATCCACCATTAGAGACGTGGAGCTTGGAGCTTGGAATTAGATTTTGACGTGGGTTTTATAACTCAAACCCTTAAACACTGATATTGCATTCTATTCTATAATAATCGTTGGTTATGTTCTTCTTTTTGATACTCTCTTGATTCTCTGCTATAATTCCCATGAAGAACGACTGTAGTTCTTGGATGAACAAAGGAAGAATATGATGACATAGTATTATATGCTTATCCAAAGAAAATATCAGTCCAAACAGTTTCCATCAGTTGCTCAAACGGTTTCCCAAACTGTTTTGGAGCAAACAGTTTCAAACCGTTTGAGGGGAAACAGTTTCACCAAACCGCATGAGGGCAAATGGTTTCAGACCATTTGGAGGTGTTGACCAGGGTTGACCATTTGGAAATTTGTTGCTAATAATGTTGGTTAATGATCCACTAAATATAATTGATTAGTTCCAATTGGTTAATGAGTTGAAGGTCCATCAATCACCAAACCCTAATCAGGTTAAGTGCTGATTTCCAAATGGTTTGAGTTAGAAACTTGGGTCGATTGACCCAAACGGTTTAAAAACCGTTTGGGGATCACCCAAATAGTCTCAAGACCATTTGGGGGTCACCCATGACCGTTTGTAGGTCTAGGGTTGTGTATGGTTAGGTGTTTGAAGATCCAAAGATACCAAGATGATTTGCAATCAAATGTTGATTTGGTGATCAATCCAATGATCGAAACCCTAATTGGATGACATGGATTTGGGTGATGAGATGGGAAAACGGTATCGAGACCGTTTGGAGGTAATCCAAATGACCTCAAGACCGTTTGGGGTCAGGTCATGTCCATTTTGGATGGTGGTCCAATAGTTTCAAAGTAATTAGTTTCACAATGATCAACATTGAAGGATCATCAATTCCAAACCCTAATCCAATTGAATCAAACCCTAATTGATGATCAATTGAGGGTCAAATCAGTTGAAGGATGACCTATTTAACTCAATTGAAGTATGATGTTAGGACCAATTGATGAGTGATAACATGATTTCAATTAATGAATGAATCAATCTTGGAAACCCTAATTCAATTTGAGTGGTTGAGACCATATTTGGTCCATGTGGTTTTTAGGAGGTTTGGACCAAACGGTCTCAAGAACTTTTGAGTCCAAATGGTCTCAAGACCATTTGGGACCAAATGATCTTAAACCAGTTGAAGCTCAAACAATCTCAAGACTAACTTTAGCAAACGATTTTAAGTGTGCACCTTTAGCAAATGATTTCAAAGACTACCTTTAGCAAACGGTTTCAAAGACTACCTTTAGCAAAAGGTTTCAAGTGTGCACCTTTAGCAAACGATCTCAAGGGTTCACTTTGGAAAACGGTTTCAACCTCAACTTTACTAAACGGTTTTAAGTATTCAACCAAGACCGTTTGAGGTCTGATTGGTCAAGACCGTTTGAGGTCTAAGTGACCAAGATCACTTCAAAGGTAATTAATCAAATTGTATGAACACTTAAAGTGGTTGAAGGTTAATTGTTTAAGTGAACAATTACATTATGTAAACTAAGGGTTATTATAATAATGGTACCCTTAATGAGATAGGGTGATTAGTACCCTTTAAATAATTAAGCTTTAATGATCATGGTAATAATGACATAACTCATCGTGTCAATTCTTCTTGAAGTTGAGTTGACTTAGCTTAATCAAGGCTGAAGTAAACATCATCCTATAGAGGATGAGAGAGAAAAGACTTCCTACATGAATGATAATCATGTAGTGGACTTTTAATATGAATAAATGTCTAATTAGGGTATGATCCTTAATAGTGAGATCATGGAACCCTAAAGGTTAATGAATCATAACCCTAATTGAGGGCATTGATAGGTAAAATCCTAATACATGATGATAGTATGATCTTAATTCATGGTAATGGCATGAGAACTCTAATCTAGGGTGATACAAAGTGAATAGTAAACCCTAATTGTGGGTTATTAAACTTAAACCCTAATCTAGGGTGATGCAATGTGAATAGTAAACCGTAATTGTGAATTGTTGAATATAAACGCTAAACTAGGGTGATGTGTAGTGAATAGTAAACCCTAATTCCAAATAAGTTGAAGGAATATGTGAAACCCTAATTCTAGGTTATACCTTATAACATGAAGCTCTAAGGTTGGATAATGAAATGATGAGTCATTAATCCTAATTGAGCTAAGGGGATGATTAACCCTAATTGAATTGAAAAGGGAAACCCTGACCCTAGCAAGGGTATAGAGGTGTAACCCTTGAATAGTGATGTTATAATTGTTTTGCATTATGCTGGTATGAAATTGATGTATCTGTTATCATCTGTACTAATCATGCAGGTTTTATGAGATATTGAACATAGCCAGGTATGAGCTATGATGCTTTGTTTATTGAAAGTACTTTATAAGATTTATAAGCAATGATATGCTATGATGCCTAGCGAAAGGTAACGAAAGAGATTGATAGGCTATAAGAGCCATGTGAAATACCTGCACTACAATTATCATGTTTACATTGTCAGATGACTTGATGGAAATAAGTTACCTATTAAAGTGGTAGCAAGTGTTTTGATGATATACGAGTTGAATACCCATATTCATGAATCATGATGATGAGATGATAAGGGATTGAGATACTAATGTTAATAAAGCTGTGAAATGAACTTGATAAAAATAGTACTCTTTCTTTATAGCATTTGTTCTAATGGTTTATGTTTGAAAACATGCCTGATGCTAAAAGAATGTTGTAATGTACTTAAATAATCAAGTGAAATGATATCATGTAGAGCCCTAACCATAGATCCATCATCGTCAGTAGTTTGGTGATGGTGAAACAGGTTTTCCTAAGGGAACTCCTGGAGAGCATACTTTTGAGTATGTGGGGGTTATGGGCGTGAATATCCTTACACCCTAATGGAGGAATTGATGTGAGATAAACATTAAATCTCTCAATCCTTCATTATATGTATATGCCAGGATGATGTATCACTAATCTCCTGATGATGATGTTAATACCAAATCGATGTGAGATAAATAAGAAATCTCTCGATTGCGAAGAGAGTACAGCATGCCACTGTAACTCTAATGGTGAAGTTCCCAGCATACCCTGGAAAGCTATTTAGTAGAGACATGAGATGTCCTGCATGTTGTTCCTCACACTGACTGAGGAGGATGAGGTCATAGAAATCCGACTCTTCTAATGACCTATGTATGGTACCGATTTTGATTTCACAATGGTCGATTGGAGTATGAGCGGTATACCTCATCTCCTCAGGGCATAAGTATGTTTGTAAAATGTAATAAGCCATGTAGCATATTTACTTAGGGTTGAAATACGAGAATCAATGGTTGATGATACATTGTTAATTATGTCCTAGTTGGATAAATGATATACATGTTCTTCATATTCCTTATTGAATAAATGACTTGCTGCTTAATCAAGTTATAACTGGAATGAACTATATAAAGAATACTACTCTACTTATCTTAATCAATGATTTATCTACTGTTGAATATTTATAATTCTACTGCTCAGTGTTATTCTATTATCAGCAATAACTTTGTTTCTAGTGGAGAGTTATATCTCTCGCTTGGAAAATTTTCAATTGTCTCACCCCCATGGGATTAAACTTTTTAGGTAGACATCGAGGAAGAAGAAACCCTTCAGTGGGTGAGTAGCAACAACAGCAGCAACAACAACAACGAGAACAACATTGATCTTTAGGTGGAGACACTGTCTGTTAGGTTCTGTATATAGAGAGTCCTATGTGTCATCTCTGTACTCTCAGGTCCTATGAGTCAGTAGATGGTTTGATATAGATTTGAGATTTTTGGCTTGTTGCCTCGAGATTTTTGTATACTGCTTATGTACAATTTAATAGGGTAGTCAATGTTATGACTCTCGAGATAAGATGATACAGAGATGTACTGATGAATTAGAATGTAAATAACTTACTTTGGTTCTTTATGAAAGAGTTCTACAGTTTGTGGACCTCATTGCAAAAAGTTTTAATTTTTAGTGAATTTCAGTAATTCTGCTGCTAATAATTCGCTTCCGCTTTAGTTAATCTTGTTTTTCTGAGTTGGATGCCACAGTTTAGTGGTATTAGAGCTCTAGGTTCGCTGAGTCTATAGAGACATAGGACTTGGGTTGTTGAGTCTATTCTAGTGTCTTCCAGTCTATCTGATAGTGTCTTCTGCTCGTATAGGAGGAGAAGAGAAAAACTAAAGATGTCTGGATCACATGATGAACATGTTGCTGAAAGTAGTGTCTCTGCACCCGGAGGAGGTGCAAGAGACCAAGGAAGGGAGGAACCTATGCATGAACCACCCCAGTTCAATCAAGCTGACATGGGGAATCCAGCCTTCCAAGCCATGTTTGGGTAGTTCATGACCGGCATGACCCATATGACTGACAATATGCTAAAACTTGCACCTAGGGCACCTGCCCATGATGAAAGACAGGGAGCCGGCAAGACGTTTGAATGACTATGTCGGGTTGGAGCCACAGAATATGCTGGGACAACTGACCCAACAGATGCTGACATGTGGCTAATTGAGTTAGAGAAGGCCTTTAGAATCCTGAACATTCCAGAAGCTGAGAAGGTTAGACATGTTGTGTACCTTCTTAAGGGGAGTGCTGGTCACTGGTGGACCATAGAGGAGGGAAAAAGACCAGGTGTGGAGATTTAATGGGAAGTATTTCGACGAGAATTTTTCAATAGATACTTTCCTAAGATGTTCCTGTATGAGAAAATCTCTCAGTTTGAGAGGTTAAGGCAAGGACCAATGAACATTAGCGAGTACGAGGCTAAGTTCATGGAGCTTTTGCGGTTCTGTCCGCATATGGCAACTACAGATGAAGAGAGGATTCAGCATTTTGAGAAGGGATTAAACACTGAGTTGACCACCCTTGTGTCTACTCTAGAGAATAGGGAAAGATTTGCTACTTTTATGGAATCTGTTAGAAGGATAGAGAGGTCTATGACTGAGAAGAGACAGACCAAGAACAAGAAGGTGTACCCCCAGTTTCAAGGATCCTCATCCAAAAGTTTCAAGAAACTGAGGTTTTCCGTGCCTACACCACCACCTAGATTCAGTACCCAGACGCATTGGACGTCAAATAGGGGTAGAGGATGAAGTTTACCACCAGAAGAAGCCCATAGATCAGCATTTGTGTCAGTTACAGGACCATCCAGACCTCAACTAGGGATTAGAAGTTGTTTCATATGTGGAAAGATGGGGCATCTGATGAAGGATTGTAGAGCCAGAGAGGCAAGTGTGACTCAACACCAGATGCAGAGTCAGCAAGGTTCTCAAAGGAGACAGTTTCCAAGTGGTGCTATAGGATGTGGACAAGCATCCCAAGATGGATCATCGGCACCCAATCATCGAGCACCGAATCAACCACATGCAATGGCGAGATTCTATGTGATGAATCCACCTGATGCAGTGATCAACCCTTGGGTTGTGACAGGTCATATGAAACTATTTTATTATGATATGTCTACATCCTGCATCATATCTATTTTAATTGATCCAGGTGCTACGCATTCCTTTATCACTCGAAGAGTGATTCTTGACTACAACATGACTACAAGTCATAGAGCAGATAGTCTGTTGTTAGAAACTCCTTTGATGGGATCTGCTGTGTTGCGGGAGGTGTGTTCTCCCTGCATTCTTTCCTTTTTTGAACATCGCATTCAAGTGGATCTTATACCACTTGAGATGCACATGTTTGATATAATCCTTGGGATGGATCTTATCACATTCAAGTGGATCTTATACCACTTGAGATGCACAGGTTGTCTTGGATTGTGAGTCAAAGCAAGTTGTGTTGACTAATGAAAGTGACACATGGATCTTTCAAGGGGATAGAAAGATTCTTCCAACCTGCCTTGTGTCAGCTATGGTAGCTAAGAAGCTGATGAGGCAAGGATGTTATGCATTCTTGGCCCATGTGGTAGATACCACCATAGAGAGTTCTAATCCTGCTGAAGTTCCTGTAGTCAGGGAATTTGAAGATGTATTTCTTGAAGAACTTCCAGGTGTACCTCCACCCCGAGAGATTGATTTTGAGATTAATCTAATTCGGGGCACGCAGCCAATAGCACAAACACCATATAGGATGGTGCCTGCTGAGATGGCAGAACTCAAGAAACAACTGTAAGAGTTGCTTGAGAAGGGTTTCATCCGACCAAGCACTTCACCCTGGGGTGCTCCAGTCCTCTTTGTTAAGAAAAAGGATGGGTCTATGCGATTATGCATTGACTATAGACAATTAAATAAAGTAACAATAAATAATAAGTATCCTTTGCCAAGGATTGATGATCTCTTTGACCAGTTGCGTGGTGCAACTTTCTTCTCAAAGATAGATTTGAGGTTGGGATATCATCAACTGTTTATTAAGGAGGGTGACATACCTAAGTCTGCCTTTACGATAAGGTATGGTCACTATGAGTTCACAGTTATGTCGTTTGGACTAACTAATGCACCAGCTGCATTTATGGAACTCATGAATAGAATCTTTCAACCTTTTCTTGATCAGTGTGTAGTTGTTTTCATAGATGACATCCTGATCTATAGTAGAGATGATCAACAGCATGACCAACATCTTCTTCAGGCTCTAACTTTGCTAAGAGAGCATGAATTATATGCTATGTTTAGCAAGTGTGAGTTTTGGTTACCAGAAGTTTCTTTTCTTGGACACATAATATCTGCTTCAGGTATACGTGTTGACCCTAAAAAGGTAGAATCTATCCTAAAATGGGAGCAGCTGAAGTCACCGATGGACATTCACAGTTTCTTAGGGTTGTCAGGCTATTACAGGAGGTTCATTAAGAACTTCAGTTCTATAGCTTTACCCTTGACTAAATTGACCAGGAAGGATGTTACTTTTGCTAGGAATGACAAGTGTCAACAATCATTCCAGTTGTTGAAGGAAAGGTTGACAAGTGCACCTGTGCTAGTGTTACCTGAACAAGGGAAAGGGTATATAGTTTTCTTTGATGCATCTAAGAATGGACTAGGATGTGTGCTGATGCAGGATAAACAAGTGATTTCTTTTGCTTCCCGACAGCTTAAGAAACATGAGGAGAATTATCTGACACACAATCTAGAACTAGCTATTGTAGTCCATGCTTTGAAGATCTGGAGACATTCTCTCTATGGAGAGACATTCTAGATTTTCACAGACCATAAGAACCTAAAGTACATCTTCTCTCAGCATGAGCTAAACATGAGGCAATGCCGCTGGATGGAATTAATCAAAGACTATGATTGTACAATTGATTATCATCCAAGGAAGGCCAACATGGTTGATGATGCATTAAGTTGAAAATCAACAACACCAGCTCTAGATAAAGCACAACTAAATTCTTTGGTGTGCTCTAGGAGGGATATGATTAACTCTTTAAGGCAAGACAATGTACAATTAAAAGTATCATTTTTATCTGGGTTGTTAGCTGAGATGCACATAAAACCTACTCTAAGACACCAGATTAAGGAGGCACAATAAGCTGATGATGTAGTTCAACATATTAGATCAGAGTATGGTAGTGAGAAACGAGATGGTTTCCATGATTCAGATGATCAGGTATCATGTTATCATGGTAGAATGATAGTACCTGATGTTGATAACTTAAAGAAATTATTCTTGGAAGAAGCTCATTCTTCAATGTATGCTATGCATCCAGGAAGCACCAAGATGTATCATAACTTGAAAGATATATATTGGTGGCCTGGATTGAAGAAGGATGTCACTGAGTTTGTTATGCGGTGTCCAGTGTGTCAGCAAGTTAAAGTTGAACACCAGAAGCCTGTAGGAACACTACATCCTTTGCCCATACCACAATGGAAGTGGGATCATGAAACCATGGATTTTGTGGTTGATCTGCCTAGAACAACCAAATGTCATGATTCCAACTGGGTAATAGTTGATAGGTTGACAAAGACAACACATTTCTTACCAATCAAAACAACCTATTCTGCTGAGAAGTTGGCATAGTTATATGTGGATGAGATAGTGCGGCTGCATGGGGTCCCAGTTACCATTGTTTCTGACAGAGGTCCACAGTTTATGAGTCATTTTTGGGAGCGACTCCATAAAGCCTTAGGCACACAGTTAAGGTTTAGTACAACCTTTCATCCTCAGACTGATGGACAGTCAGAAAGGACTATACAGACCTTGGAGGACTTTCTTAGGACATGTGTCCTTCAGTTTACAGGAAGTTGGGATCTACATCTAAGTTTGATAGAGTTTGCCTACAATAATAGCTATCAACACAACATTGACATGGCACCTTATGAAGCCTTGTATGGTATATATTGTAGATCTCCCCTATGTTGGTATGAAACTAGTGAATATCAACTTTTGAGTCCTGATCTTGTGCAGCAGACCACTGAGAAGATTAAAATAATACAAAAATAGTTAAAGACTGCACAGGATAGGTAGAAATCTTACGCTGATAAGCGTCATAGACCTTTAGAATTCCAGGTTGGAGACAGAGTGTACGTCAAGGTCTCGCCCTAGAAAGGGGTTTTTAGATTTGGAAGGAAAGGAAAGTTAGCTCCTAGATTTATGGGGCCTTATCCAATCATTGAACATATTGGAAAGGTAGCTTATAAGCTGGAGTTACCACCTGAGCTATAAAATTTACACCCAGTGTTCAACATTTCCATGCTAAGGAAATGTCATCCTAACACAAAATCAGTTCTGCAGCCTATGGAAGTAGAATTGAACGATGATATATCCTATGTTGAAGGACCTATGTTGATTCTCTATAGAAGAATCAAGAAGCTGAAGAAGAAAGACATTAGTCTTGTAAAAGTCCTATGGAATCACTATGGCATTGAAGAAGCTACATGGGAACTAGAGGAAGAAATGAGGAGGAAATACCCTACTGTTTTCTCTTAAAATGTTTTTGTTAATGATTTCGGGGATGAAATCCTTGTAAGGGGTGGATAATTTGTAACATCCCTGACCTGGGTTATGTTTTAACCCTAGGCATTTTGCCTAATAAAGTTGATTAGATGCTTGCTCTTATCTTTTGAAAAGTAATTAAGGCTCTTGAGGAACTTATATTTCAATTTCAGTCCTTTTTGAATAATGTTGAAACATTGTTTTGTTAATTTTGGACTAAAGTGCAAATTACCCAAGTTGAGGGGTTAACTTGCAAATTGCACATGATAAAATGTTCCTCTTATGTTGAGACACCATAAGAATGAATATGATGTAGTGTTATGGTTTCCACAAGCTTGGGCGTCAAGATAAAGCTTGTAGAGCAATTCTTGTGCATTAAAATCCTAGTTTTGGTGTAATGTGCAAATTACCCAAAACCTAGGGTTCAATAAGCAAAATACCACCTATAGAGGGTCTCTCATGTTTCTTGGCATCAATTAGAGCAAATAAAATGAGAGGGGTGCCTCATTTGAATTATCTTCAAGGAGAGAGAATCTTAACATTAAAATAATCAAGATTTAAGCATAAATGGAGCTTTAATTTAATTTAATGCAAAAAGAAATAAATTAATTAAGGAGACCTTCAACCAAAAGTTGAAGTATGTGTTTGCAATAGTTTTAGACGATATTGTGCCTTTCTATGGCACAAAAAGATATTGGTTGAGTGGAATCCACTCACATTAATATAATAAAAAGTAATATCCACTAAAAGGTTGGATATTAATATAAAATTCATTAAGGTGCTTAATTCCTTTTCCATTAATTCTTGGATAATGGAGAGGTTTTGCAAGAAAATGAAGGTGGAATCGTGGCCAAGGTATGGAGGGGGATTTGGTGGAAATAATTTTGGAATTAAAGAAAATAATTTCTTTTTTCTCTTTCCTTGAAATCTGTATACATATCCATTTTTCCAAACCACTTAAGGATCTTTTCCTTAGTTTTCTTTTCTCACCTTTCTTTGGCCGACCAAGGGAGAGCTCAGGAGCAGGAGAGGGACGACCATAACCTGTTGGTAAGTTTTGATCATCTTCTACCTCAGATTCATGGTGAAAACCCTAAATCAATGTTTGATTATTGGTTTTCTTCACTCGATTTCCAATCCTAGCCAACTTGTTCATCCAAAAGCTCAAGAACGGACCTTTGGCAGTTGCTAGAACTCCATCCACCATTAGAGCCGTGGATCTTGGAGCTTGGAATCAAATTTTGAGGTGGGTTTTATAACTCAAACCCTTAAACATTGATATTGCATTCTATTCTACAATAATCGTTGGTTATGTTCTTCTTTTTTATACTCTTTTGATTCTCTGTTGTAATTCCCATGAAGAATGACTACAGTTCTTGGATGAACGAAGGAAGAAAATGATGACATCATCTTATATGATTATTGAAAGAAAATCTCAGTCCAAACGGTTTCCATCAGTTGCTCAAACGGTTTCCCAAACCGTTTGGGAGCAAACAATTTCAAACCGTTTGAGGGGAAACGGTTTCACCAAACCGCATGAGGGCAAATGGTTTCAGACCGTTTGGAGGTGTTGACCAGGGTTTACCATTTGGAAATTTTTTTCTAATAATTTTGGTTAATGATCCACTAAATATAATTGATTAGTTCAAATTGGTTCATGAGTTCAAGGTCCATCAATCACCAAACCCGAATTGGGTTATGTGCTGATTTCCAAATGGTTTGAGTTAGAAACTTGGGTTGATTGACCCAAACAGTTTCAAAACCGTTTGGGGATCACCCAAATGGTCTCAAGACCGTTTGGGGGTCACCCAAGGCCGTTTGGAGGTCTAGGGTTGTGTATGGTTAGGTGTTTGAAGATCCAAAGATACCAAGATGATTTGCAATCAAATGATGATTTGGTGATCAATCCAATGATCCAAACCCTAATTGGATGACATGGATTTGGGTGATGAGATGGGAAAACGGTCTCAAGATGGTTTGGAGGTCATCTAAATGACCTCAAGACTTTTTGGGGTCAGGTCATGTCCATTTTGGATGGTGGTCTAATAGTTTCAAAGTAATTAGTTTCACAATGATCAACATTGAAGGATCATCGATTCCAAACCCTAATCCAATTGAATCAAACCCTAATTGATGATCAATTGAGGGTCAAATTAGTTGAAGGATGACCTATTTAACTCAATTGAAGTATGATGTTAGGACCAATTGATGAGTGATAACATGATTTCAATTAATGAAGGAATCAATCTTGGAAACCCTAATTCAATTTCAGTCGTTGAGACCATATTTGGTCCATGCGGTTTTGAGGAGGTTTGGACCAAACGGTCTCAAGACCGTTTGAGTCCAAACGGTCTCAAGACTGTTTGGGACCAAACGATCCCAAACCGGTTGAAGCTCAAACGATCTCAAGACTACCTTTAGCAAATAGTTTCAAGTGTGCACCTTTAGCAAACAGTTTCAATGACTACCTTTAGCAAACGGTATCAAAGACTACCTTTAGCAAACGGTTTCAAGTGTGCACCTTTAGAAAATGATCTCAAGGGTTCACTTTGGCAAACGGTTTCAACGTCAACTTTACTAAATGGTTTTAAGTATTCAACCAAGACCGTTTGAGGTCTGATTGGTCAAGACCGTTTCAGGTCTAAGTGACCAAGATCACTTGGAAGGTAATTAATCAAATTGTATGAACACTTAAAGTGGTTGAAGGTTAATTGTTTAAGTGAAAAATTACATGATGTAAACCAAGGGTGATTATAATAATGGTACCCTTAATGAGATAGGGTGATTAGTACCCTTTAAATAATTAAGCTTTAATGATCATGGTAATAATGACATAACTCATCGTGTCAATTCTTCTTGAAGTTGAGTTGACTTAGCTTAATCAAGGCTGAAGTAAACATCATCCTATAGAGGATGAGAGAGAAAAGACTTCCTACATGAATGATAATCATGTAGTGGACTTTTAATATGAATAAATGTATAACTAGGGTATGATCCTTAATAGTGAGATCATGGAACCCTAAAGGTTAATGAATCATAACCCTAATTGAGGGCATTGATAGGTGAAATCCTAAAACATGATGATAGTATGATCTTAATTCATGGTATTGACATGAGAACTCTAATCTAGGGTGATACAAAGTGAATGGTAAACCCTAATTGTGGGTTATTGAACTTAAACCCTAATCTAGGGTGATGCAATGTGAATAGTAAACCCTAATTGTGAATTGTTGAATATAAACCCTAAACTAGGGTGATGAGAAGTGAATAGTAAACCCTAATTCCAAATAAGGTGAAGGAATATGTGAAACCCTAATTCTGGGTTATACCTTATAACATGAAGCTCTAAGGTTGAACAATGAAATGATGATTCATTAATACTAATTGAGCTAAGGGGATGATTAACCCTAATTGAATTGAAAAGGGAAACCTTGACCCTAGCAAGGGTATAGAGGTGTAACCCTTGAATAGTGATGTTATAATTGTTTTGTATTATGCTGGTATGAAATTGATATATTTGTTATCATTTGTACTAATCATGCAGGTTTTATGAGATATTGAACATAGTAAGGTATGAGCTATGATGTTTTGTTTATTGAAAGTACTTTATAAGCTTTGTAAGCAATGATATACTATGATGCCTAGTGAAAGGTAATAAAAGAGATTGATAGTCTGTAAGAGCCATGTGAAATACCTGCACTGCAATTATCATGTTTACACTGTCAGATGACTTGATGGCAATAAGTTACCTGTTAAAGTGGTAGCAAGTGTTTTGATGATCTAAGGGTTGAATACCCATTTTCATGAATCATGATGATGAGATGATAAGGGATTGAGATCCCAATGTTAATAAAGTTGTGAAATGAACTTGATAAAAATAGTACTCTTTCTTTATAGCATTTGTTCTAATGGTTTATGTTTCAAAACATGCCTGGTCCTAAAAGAATGTTGTAATGTACTTAAATAATCAAGTGAAATGATATCATGTAGAGCTTTGAGCATAGATCCATCATCATCAGTAGTTTGGTGATGGTGAAATAGGTTTTCCCAAGGGAACTCTTATAGAGCATACTTTTGAGTATGTGGGGGTTATGGGTGTGAATATCCTTACGCCCTAATGGAGGAATTGATGTGAGATAAACATTAAATCTCTCAATATTCATTATATGTATATGTCGGGATGATGTATCACTAATCTCCCGATGATGATTTAAATATCGAATCGATGTGAGATAAATAAGAAATCTCTCGATTGCGAAGAGAGTACAACATGCCACTGTAACTCTAATAGCAAAGTTGCCATCATACCCTGGAAAGCTATTTAGAAGAGACACAAGATGTCCTGCATGTTTTTCCTCACACTGGTTGAGGAGGATGAGGTCGTAGAAATCCGGCTCTTCTAATGACCTATGTATGGTACCGATTTTGATTTCGCAATGGTCGGTTGGAGTATGAGCAGTATACCTCATCTCCTCAGGGCATAAGTATGTTTGTAAAATGTAATCAGCCGTGTAGCATATTTGCTTAGGGTTGAAATACGAGAATCAATGGTTGATGATACATTGTTAATTATGTCCTAGTTGGATAGATGATATACATGTTCTTCATATTCCTTATTGAATAAATGACTTGCTGCTTAATCAAGTTATAACTGCAATGAACTATATAAAGAATACTGCTCTACTTAGCTTAATCAATGATTTATCTACTGTTGAATATTTATAATTCTACTGCTCAATGTTATTCTATTATCAGCAATAACTTTGTTTCTGGCAGAGAGTTATATCTCTCGTTGGGACAATTTTCAATTGTCTCACCCCGTGGGATTCAACTTTTTAGGTAGACGTTGAGGAAGAAGAAATCCTTCAGTGGGTGAGCAGCAACAACAGCCACAACACCAGCAACAACACAAACAAGGACAACAATGATCTTCAGGTGGAGACATTGTCTGTTAGGTTTTGTATATAGGGAGTCCTATGTGTTGTCTTTGTACTCTCAAGTCCTAGGAGTCAGTAGATGGTTTGATATAGATCTGAGATTTTTGGCTTGATGCCTGGAGATTTTTGTATACCGCTTATGTACAGTTTAACAGGGCAGTCAATGTTATGACTCTTGAGATAAGATGATACAGAGATGTACTGATGAATCAGAATGTAAATAACTTACTTTGGTTCTTTATGAAAGAGTTCTATAGTTTGTGGACCTCATTGCAAAAGGTTTTAATTTTTAGTGAATTTTAGTAATTCCGCTGCTAATAATTTGCTTCCTCTTTAGTTAATCTTGTTTTTCTGAGTTGGATGCCACAATAATCATATGGCGGGAGTGAGACAATACTAACATGATGTAAAAGGTGAAACCTAACTCATGTGGTTACTGATAATAATACAAACCAAAAACCTATCACAAAGTAGTTCTCTAGAATATGAAATATATTTGTATTAGATGATCAAAACAAGTACAAGAGACTCTCTTACATACAAGTTTAGAGAGTAGGAATAGTCTAGAATAAGATATTTCTAGAATAAGAAAAAAGGCTAATGGGCTAATAAACAAAGGCCTATAACATAATAATAGGACATTAGTAAGACAAATAAAGCCAAGAAAGTATATACACTAATACTCCCCCTCATGATGGAGCATAGATGTCAATCATGCCCATCTTGGACATCAGAGTAGTGAATCTGGGCTTTGGAAGAATTTTAGTGAAAATATCTGTAACCTGATCTGCAGTAGGTGTATAAGGAGTAGATATATGACCAGGTAAGATAGCTTCATGAAAGAAATGACAATCAACTTCAATTTGTTTGGTGCATTTATGGAAGGTAGGGTTGATGGAAATATAGATGAAAGCTTTGTTGTCATAATGCATTGGAATAGATGGAGCAATAGAAATGGTAAAATCTTACAGGAGACTACGTATCCAGAAAAGTTCACAGGTGGTGTGAGCCATAGCTCTATATTCTGTTTCAGCATTAGAGCAAGTAACTATACATTGCTTCTTGCTCTTCCCAGTGACCAAGTTACCACCTACAAAGGTGTTGTATGCAGAGGTAGACCTACAATCTATTCTACTTCCAGCATAGTCAAAATCTAATATCCAACAAGGTTATAGTGCCATGTTTTTTGTAAAGCAGGCCTTTTCTAGGAGAACTTTTCAAATATTTCAGGATATGGCAAACAACATCCCAATGGCATTGAAAAGGCTTATCCAAATGTCTACTAACTAGGCCAACAACAAAAGTGATGTCATCCCTAGTTAAAGTAAGATAGATGAGTTTCCCAACCATTCTATGATACTGATGATGGTTAGGATAAGGGAAAGAAGGATCATTATCCCAGTCAGTGTTGGGATCCAAGGGTGTACTAGCTGGTTTATCCCCAAGCATTCTTGTATCAGATAGGAGGTCTAAAACATACTTGAATTCTGATAAACATAGACCAAAACAGGAACGAGAAACCTCAATGCCCAAAAAATACCTCAGTTTGCCCAAATCTTCTGTAATAAAGTGCTTTTCCAAGTGTATCTTAGTCTCTTTGATGCCCGTTGAGTCACTTCTAGATAAAATAATGTCATAAATATAGACAATGAGAACCACAAGACCAAAGGTAGAGTTTTTAACAAAGATAGAATTATTAGATTGAGAGAGACAAAAGTCAAAACTTTTAAGAATAGAGTAGAGTTTGTAAAACTAGGCCCGAGAACTTTGCTTAAGACCATAAATCACTTTGAGAAGATGACAGACATTTGAAGATACCCCCTGAGTCACAAATCTAGGATACTTCTCCATGTACACCTCTTCATGCAGGTCTGCATACATAAAAGCATTTTTAACATCTAGTAGAAATAAGGGCCAATCAGAATTGACAACTTCAGAAATAAGGATACAAACATAATTAAGTGTAACATCCCAAGATTTGAGGCCTCGGATAAGTTTATCTTAAAAGGAATGATTGGACTACCCATATCACCACGGTGCACCTCCTTTTTCGGGAGCCCATCACTAAAGAACTCCACAGTTAAGCGTGCTCAGCTTGGAGTAGTACTAGGATGGGTGACCAGTCGGGAAGTTGACCCGGCTTGCACGTGAGTGAGGAAAAAGCACGCAGTTAAGGCTAGTGGTGATCTGTTGGGCCCGTCGTCATTCGTGAAACTCTACTAGAGCCTAGGGCAGTAGGCCCGGGCGTTACAAATGGTATCAGAGCCATAACCACTCCAGTAGGTGGGGCCCACATGGGCATGTGCCATGCCAGTCTTGAGTCGTGCGGTCCAGGCATGTAGGAAAGGGTTTTCCATGGTTGACGTAGCCACCCTTGCGCTGGTATTCCGTGATCGGGAGCTGGGTGTCCATGGGCCATTGTGGGTCTGTACTGAAATGGGGTCAGATTATGAGGCCATATAGTTGAGACTTGACGAGGACGTCAAGAGTCTAAGTGGGGGAGATTGTAACATCCCAAGATTTGAGGCCTCAGATAAGTTGATCTTAAAAGGAATGATTGGACTACCCATATCACCAAGGTGCACCTCCTTTTCTGGGAGCCCATCACTAAAGAACTCCACAGTTAAGCGTTGACGTGTATTTTACTATGCGCTAAAAATGCAAGTATACGCGTCGAAGTAATACATGCCTTTGTGAGGCCCGATTCGAACACAGGGATACTCGGAAATGTTGGAGACTTCTACTAACTATTTGCGATCAGCTAAGCCGAATAAAAAATTGGGATTGTTGAATAAAATTAAAAGGAACTAAAAATAAAACAAAGCAAACAATCGATTAAAGGTTAATTTAATCAATTCAAAAGGATATCTTTAGGATTGCGGTTTCACTTTATATAATGCCTCAATCTCCTCTCTCTATCTGGGTAGTGGCCTGAAAACAGAATTGCCCACTGTCGTGGTGCAATTCACTACTTAGGTTTAGGTCGGTTCCACCGTCGTAGTAACCTATTCCCTAACTAAGTGCACTACGAACGATCTCTCAGTATCCACCATTAATTTTACACCACCTTGTTCAAGGGATTTATCGATTAATGTAGGTTTCATCTCTTTTCAGCCGTTAATCCTTCTGTCGAAGTGATTAAGGGCATTAGATTATTATTATGGTGATCAAGCATATCAATATATGGAGAAAACGAAGCTATACTACGGATTTAAGAGAGAAAATATGAATTACTATTATAAAACTGTCATACAATGAATTCTCGGGCTACTCCCGGTCCTAAAGATGGAGAGGATTAGCCCCACATGTTCATCTTACACAAGTACATGGAAGAAATAGGGGAAATCATATGAAAAACGTGAATCGAAAGGGAAAACCCCTGAACGGAGAAGAACTGATCGATCCTTTGCGTAGAACACGTGCTTTCCCGCCTCTCGGTGGTGAAATCCGTCTTCGGCAGCGTCCAGATCGACTAGTATGAACTTCTGGCCTCCATTCTCCTTTCTCTCGCTCCTCGGCACTTGTGCAATGGCTAATCCGATCTCCCTTCGTCTGGGCGGCCGTCCTTAGGTATAAGTCCCTCATTAGGTCGTTAATTAACTCCAGCCGTCCGATTGAGATCATTAGAAAGCAAACTCATATCCTACGGCATCGATACCATCGACGCGAGTCGATGGTATCGACCCGCTACAGTAGCGGCTGGCTGCAAACCCTTCCTTTGTCGTGCCCGACATCATCTCGATACCATCGACTCGGGTCGATGGTATCAAATTCCTTTTGGCATCGGTTCTGTCATTTTGCGACGCTATAGCCTCCATGTGTCGATGGTATCGACTTGGTGTCGATACTATCGACTGCTTCTCCGCCAGCAACCTGAAGACGTCTCGATACCATCAACATCAGCGTCGATGGTATCGACTCTTTGCTGCTCCTTTCGACTGGCAACCTGTGACCATGTCGATGGTATCGACTTCCGTCGATGGTATCGACGGGAGCAAATACTCGTTTTTCCTAAAATTCAAAGACAATATCACATAAATCCACACAAATAATAATAATGTGATAATTAATGCTCAAAACAATGAAATAAAGGGAATTTGACATAAAATAATGGCAAAGACCAAAATGGACTAATTATGCGATATTAACCATTGAAATGACTAATTAAAGCATAAAACACATATAAAATAGGTCTAAAAATGCGACTCAAAATCATCGCGAAAAATTGAGATACATGATATACTTTATGCATGAAAATCATGAATGCAACTACATGGCATGAACCTAAAGGTAATGTGCCTGAATCACTATATTTTTTTTCTTTTTATGCAAACATATGGAAAATACCAATGCAAGTCCTATCTAAATGCTATGCACACAAAAGGAATTAAAACTACACTTTACTTCCAATTCTTAGGTGGATTATGGAAAAAAAATGAAGTGGAACGATCACAAGACTAGATGACTGAACCTTAGAAAGATATTATGTGTCCCTCCTTACTGACCTGTGTAGTAGTTTAGAGGGTTCTCTCTCTTACATCCAATTAAGGTCTCATTACCATTTGGTTAGGTTAGGCTCAAACAACCATTTCCGGCCACTTTCATGAATCATTAGGAGTACATGTATGAAATGTTGTTTTAAAGTTGACATAATCAATCATTTTCGTAGGATGTGTGCCCAAGGTCAATCAAAACAAGCTATCCAAACACACAAAAATTTTCAAATTTCCCTTAAATTTCCCATGCACTAACAACAAGATGACACACTCTTATGACATCCAAAATTTCACTAGATAGCACGTGGATCCTACAAAAACTAAAAATGCAAGAAACAAATAACAAGAGAACAAAAGCAAAAAATGTTAAAAACTAAAAACAATAAAAGATAAAGCTGTTCCAAGTACCCCCCTAAGTTTGAATTCGACTATGGCCTCATAGTCAAAAACAAACTTAAGATTGGAACAGTGATACCCGATCACTCTTGTGGATCTTGTAACCCGGATCACTGTTGTGTCGATACCATCGACTTGGGTCGATGGTATCGATGCTGCACCTGGATCGATGACGTGGAAGCCGCGATCTCCGTCAATTTGTTTGCGCGGATCGGTGACATGGATGGTCGATACCATCGACAGGTGTCGATAGTATCGACTTGGCTTCATTGCGACACCGCCTTTTTGCATTTCAACCTGGAACCATGTCGATACCATCGACGAGGCCGTCGATGGTATCGAGTTGACTGAGACAAATCGGTCTGAACTTCTCCAGAGATCTCGATGGTATCGACGCCTCTGTCGATACTATCGACGTTTCCTTCTCGACCACCTGTAGGTATGTCGATACCATCGACGAGGCCGTCGATGGTATCGAATCAGAACGAAATCTGTAGTCGTCAACCTGTACCCTTGTCGATACCATCGATGAGGGTGTCGATGGTATCGACTCTGCCTCAGCCTGCACAATGAACAAATGGATCAAGGTATCTTTTTTTAAAAAAAAAAACTAAGTAAAAACAAATTAAACTACGAATGTAAACAAACTATCCTACTGTATCGATGGTTGGGTTGCCTCCCAACAAGCGCCCTTATTTAACGTCTTAGGCTAGACCACTTGAAGGTCATCATCTTGGCACTTTGGGGCATGTGCTTAGAGGATCGTGCGGTAATTTAAATTCAACTCGATCTCCTCCAATTCCCAAGGACAATGTACCTCTCCCTAAGGCAGTCATAACATCCGCCGTTTCTTGAAACGGCCTTCCCAGAAGAATTTCACAGCTTTGAAGCGGTGGCATATCTATGACAACAAAATCCACCGGGAATATAAATTGATCCACTTTGACGAGAACATCTTCACATACTCCATATGGTCTCACTAAAGACCCATCCGCCAATTCAATTGTCGCGGCCGACTTCTTGATTTCTTTTAACCCAAGTTTCTGAAATGTCGCCAGAGGCATGAGATTTATCCTGGCGCCTGAATCACATTGCGCTTTAGGAAAATGTTGATCACCTATAGAGCATGGAATGTAGAAACCTCCTGGGTCTTTTCTCTTCTTTGGCGATCTCCCGTGAATCATAGAGCTCACCGTCTCATTCATCCGACAAATATCATCGTCTTTTATCCGCCGCTTCTTATTGATGATTTCTTTGATAAACCTCCCATAGGCGGGAACCTTCTCGATCATCTCCACTAGTGGAATATTGATGTGGAGTTTTGGGAATATTTCCAAAAATTTCCTAAAATGACGATGCTCTTTCTTTGGCCCTGGATTTCCTGGACTTGACACAATTGCTGCACTCACACGCCTGTGAGGTGGCACATATGAGCTTTTCGGGGCCAACTCCCCTAAGCTTACTTCAATCACTCCCTCTAACGTGGGCTTTGGCGAGACATCATCAACAGTAATAACTTGTTGTGGTTCCTCTCTCGCATTCGATGCTTCCACACGTGCACAAACAACCTTCAATTGTTCTTCTCGCCTAGATGGAGATGCAATATTCATAACTCGTTGTGATTTTCTGAAGAAAGGGTTTTCGCCCGGAAGTCCATAGTAAGTGCATGGATACGGTATCGCCGGTGATGCCTGCGTATTAAAAATCATTTTTCTTTCTTCTTTAGCTTCTTGCACCTGAGATTCCTCCTCATTGCTTACCACAGACATATACTTGACGTGATGGTGTGCTTGGGCCACGTTTGCATTCTCGGCCGGTTTCTGTTGATTGGCATTTTTGATAGCCGCCACTTCACTAGAAATCTGTGCCACGGTGGTTTCTAATGCCTGCATTTGTGCTCCATGGCTTTGCAGCATCTGTCCAAACTTGGTAAGAATATCACCTTGAGATTGCAATTGCTTACCAAACATGTCCATCATCTCCTGATTCTGCTGTACCATTTGACTCAGTAGTTTAGTGTTCTTATCCTCAGCTCTTGGTTGTGGCTTGGCATCTGGGTCCTGCAGAAAGTTATTTGGATCCTTCCATGAGAATTTTTTATCCTTCCTCCATGCGTAGTCATTGTTTCTGTAACCCTGTTGTTGCATGAATTTCACTTGGGCTTCCTTATCCTCAGATGCATCTTCCTTAGATAGCAGCTTCTTGGCTAGCAGATCTAACTTATCGTTCAGCTCCTTAATTACTTTGGATTCACCTGCAACTCTGACTTGCTCCACAACGCCTCGGTCACCCCATGACTGTTTCCTAGCCATGTTCTTTAATATCTCCCAACATCTGGTATCTGTATTATTCAGAAAGAATCCCGACCCAGCTGAATCCAGATTACTCCTATCGTGCTCGGAGAGAGCAAAATAGAATATCTTCACATGTGTTTCTTTATCCAGCCCGTGATGTGGGCACCTCCTCAGCATGACCTGAAATCTCTCCCAGGTCTCCGAATATGTCTCACCAGCCTGTTGAGTGAAATTGTGAATTTTTCTGATCATGTCGTTAGTCTTCTCAGGAGGGAAGAACCTCTCAAAGAAAACCTCCACCATATGATCCCATGACTCCACAAATTCATCATCTAGGTTGTGTAGCCATTCTCGTGCAACTCCCGCTAGTGAACTCGGGAAGAGCTTCAAGTAGAGCGCAGTCTGCGGAAATCTGTCAATTTTTACCATATCGCAGTTCTCCACGAATTGACTCAGGTGCGCGACAGGATCCTCATTCTTTAAACCATGGAAAGTGTTAGACTTCACCAAATTGATTAGAGCCGGATCAATCGTATATGTCGGTATATTGATTGCTTGCTTCTTTATCGGCCCTTTGGAAGCAGATGCGGAAGAAGCTTTGATCTTCACCCATATCGTTGGTTCTTCGGCCATCTCTTCGTGTTCGGATTCGGAATCTTCCTCTTCTTGTTGATCTTGCTCTTGATAATCCTCGTCTTCAGGTCTCGGAAACGGAACCTCGGGTGTGCGATTGTCGTAGTCTGTACTACGCGTCTGCACCATGCAACGTACCTGAAATAGGAAAATTTAGTGCAATACAGTGCTTTGACGAGTATAATAATTATAGAAAAATTTAGAAATATTTGAAGTTGTTTCAAAAATAAAAAAAATGTGGCCTAGAGTGGCTGCTCGTAGCACTCGAAGTGCCAACAATTCGCCGTATCCCCGACAACGGTGCCAAAAACTTGACGTGTATTTTACTACGCGCTAAAAAATGCAAGTATACATGTCGAAGTAATACAGGCCTTTGTGAGGACCGAGTCGAACACAGGGATACTCGGAAATGTCGGAGACTTCTACTAACTATTTGCGATCAGCTAAGCCAAATAACAAATTGGGATTGTTGAATAAAATTAAAAGAAACTAAAAATAAAACAAAGCAAACAATCGATTAAAGGTTAATTTAATCAATTCAAAAGGATATCTTTAGGATTGCAGTTTCACCGCAGGTTTTCATTGTATTAGATTTTATATAATGCCTCAATCTCCTCTCTCTATCCGGGTAGTGGCCTGAAAACAGAATTGCCCACTGTCGTGGTGCAATTCACTACTTAGGTTTAGGTCGGTTCCACCGTCGTAGTAACCTATTCCCTAACTAAGTGCATTACGAACGATCTCTCAGTATCCACCATTAATTTTACACCACCTTATTCAAGGGATTTATCGATTAATGTAGGTTTCATCTCTTTTCAGTCGTTAATCCTTCTGTCGAAGTGATTAAGGGCATTAGATTATTATTATGGTGATCAAGCATAACAATATATGGAGAAAATGAAGCTATACCACGGATTTAAGAGAGAAAATATGTATTACTATTATAAAACTGTCATACAATGAATTCCCAGGCTACTCCCAGTCCTAAAGATGGAGGGGATTAGCCCCACATGTTCATCTTACACAAGTACATGCAAGAAATAGGGGAAATCATATGAAAAACATGAATCGAAAGGGAAAACCCCTGAACGGAGAAGAACCGATCGATGCTTTGCGTAGAACACGTGCTTTCCCACCTCTCGGTGGTGAAATCCGTCTTCGGCAGCGTCCGGATCGACTGGTATGAACTTCTGGCCTCTGTTCTCCTTTCTCTCGCTCCTCGGCACTTGTGCAATGGCTAGTCCGATCTCCCTTCATCTGGGCGGCCGTCCTTAGGTATAAGTCCCTCATTAGGTCGTTAATTAACTCCACCCGTCCGATTGAGATCATTAGAAAGCAAACTCATATCCTACGGCGTCGATACCATCGACGCGAGTCGATGGTATCGACCCGCTACAGTAGCGGCTGCCTGCAAACCCTTCCTTTGTCGCGCCCGACATCATCTCGATACCATCGACTCGGGTCGATGGTATCGACTTCCTTTTGGCGTCGGTTCTGTCATTTTGCGACGCTGTAGCCTCCATGTGTCGATGGTATCAACTTGGTGTCGATACTATCGACTGCTTCTCCGCCAGCAACCTGAAGACGTCTCGATACCATCGACATCAGCGTCGATGGTATCGACTCTTTGCTGCTCCTTTCGGCTGGCAACCTGTGACCATGTCGATGGTATCGACTTCCGTCGATGGTATCGACAGGAGCAAATACTCGTTTTTCCTGAAATTCAAAGATAAGATCACATAAATCCACACAAATAATAATAATGTGATAATTAATGCTCAAAACAATGAAATAAAGGGAATTTGACATAAAATAATGGCAAAGACCAAAATGGATGAATTATGCGATATTAACCATAGAAATGACTAATTAAAGCATAAAACACATATAAAACAGGTCTAAAAATGCGACTCAAAATCATCGCATCAAGCGTGCTCAACTTGGAGTAGTACTAGGATGGGTGACCAGTCGGGAAGTTGACCCCGGCTTGCGTGTGAGTGAGGAAAAAGCACGCAGTTAAGGCTAGTGGTGATCTGTGGGGCCAGTCGTCATTCCTGAAACTCTACTAGAGCCTAGGGTAGTGGGCCCGAGCGTTACATTAAGCCTAGCTACATGAGAGGATGTTTCAAAGTAGATTACTCCAGAAGTTTGACAGTAGCCTTTGGCTACCAATTGGGTTTAAATTTGCTCAATAGTTCCATTAGGTTAATATTTGATTGTGAAACTTCATCTGCAACCAACTGGGGAGCAACCCTGGGGTGTATCAACCAAATCCCAAGTATGTCTATCACTAAGTGCTTGCATCTCATTCTCCATGGCTCGACGCCATGCAAAATGTTGAAGAGAATGGGTAGAATTCTTAGGGATAGTAACAACACTTAAGGTAGGATTAAAATTCAAAAAATTAGTACCCAGGTTAGTACTGGTGTAGAAATTCCCAATAGGATGTTGGGTGCAAGACGGAGTGCCTTTGCAAAATAATAGGTACATCCAAGTCAGGAAATACCTAAGAGGTGGATGGAGCTATAGATGAGGATGGAAGATGTGATTATTCCCGAGAGTAAGTAGGGTCCTTCGGAGGAACAATATCAACATGTAGTTTAGGATCAATAGGGAAAGGTAGAGGGAATTTTGATATTAAGTCAGATGTCAGAGCTGATCTAGCAGAACAATAAAATGACATATGTTTAAAAAAGACCACATCAACTGAGGCCATCCATTTCTTAGAAATATGATCAAAATAGTGGTACCCTTTTTGCATTCTAGAGTACCCCAAAAATATACAAGGATCTAGTTTGGTAAGGCCAGGATGGAGATTTTTCACAAAGCATATACTCTCAAAGATACGAGGAGGCACAATAAACAAGGGAGCCTCAGGGTATAGAATCTAAAAGGCCACTTGATTGCTAAGAATAGAGGAAGGCATGTGGTTGATGAGATAGCACGCAATGGAAATAACTTTTGGCCAAAATTTTTTAGGAACATGATAATGAAATAAAAGAGTACACACAACTTCAAGAAGATGGTAATTCTTGCGTTCATCCACAACATTCTGTTGGGGTGTATATGCATAGGAGGTTTGGTGAATAGTACCCATTTTGGTATAAAACATATCGACAGATCATTGCATAAACTCAAAAGCATTATCAGTCTGAAAGATTTTTATAAGTTTCTCAAACTGGGTACGTATCTCAACAAAGAATGATGTGATAGTTACAACTTTATGAGATCAATCTTTTAGTAAAAATAACCATGTAGTTCTAGAAAAATCATCAATAAAGCTCATGAAGTATCAAAATCCTAAAAAAAGTTGCAACTGAGTATGGTCTCCAAATATCAACATGCACAAAATGAAAGGGATGTTTTGAACTAACACATATTTTCTTAGAAAAAGTAGATTGAGTTTGGATCCCTAACTGGCATGTTCCATAATGAAATATGGTATCATAAATGTAAGGTACTAATTGTTTCAATTTTTCCACTAAAGGATGCCTGAGGCTATAGTGCCACTGGATTCCTGTCACAAAAGTAGTCAGGTAAGCCATCATCTTTGGTGCATCCAAATAGTAAAGTCTATTTGGTCCCTCATGGCCCAAACCAATCTTCATCTTTGTGGCTAGATTCTGAAAGAGAACATCATCTAGATCAAAGGTAATTGAGCAAAGTAGGCTCTTAACAGTTCTACAAATAGATAACAAGTTGATAGGAAATTTAGCAACATAAAGAGCAAAGTGTAAAGTAAGAAGACCAGAGGTATACAAATTTCCAATCCCTGAAATAGGTGACTGAGATCCATATTCCACAGTAACTTGTGGAATAGTAGTACTTTTATGAAAAGTAGAGAATAAAGATAGATTACCAATAACATGAGAAGCGACACCAGAGTCAATAACCCTTGTATTTTTACCAAATTGTGCCAAGAGAGCATCTTGTGTCAGAAGAGCAGAATGACAAGGGTTCAACAGAGGAAGAATGATGTTCCTAAAGCAACTTCTCAATTTTAGAACAGAGCTAGTCAACAAAAGGTGAAATAGTTGTAGAGGTGGCAGTGTTAGATTGCTCTAAAGAAACCTAATTTTCCCAAGCAAGTTTTTCATGCTTAATCCAACAACGATCCTCTGTATAATTATTACGCTTGTAAAAGTTGCAGTGATGTGATTCAGTAGAAGCGTCAGAGCCAGAGAGGTATGAACCATGACCAGGAGTGGATCGACCGTGTCCATGACCACGACCACGACTACGACCTCAGACATGGAAGGACTCCCCTGAACGTACAACTAGAGCAGCAGTATAAGACATATCTATTTTCACCTAAGAGAAAGAAGGTAAACATTGTACGTGTTTTAGAACATCGTGTAAGGTGGGAAGCAGATTGCTGGAGAGAATTTAATCAATTAAACCCAAAAAGGAAAGTGGCAATCTGGTAAGAAACTAAACAAGGTGTAGTTCATTCTGTTGTTGGTGGGCTTCTTTAATATATGAAGATATTGGTTGATACACATCAAATTCATCCCAGAGCGCACAACACTGATTGTAGTAATCATCAATAGAATTCGTAGTAGAGTATTCTTTTTTGGTCAGTTGTTTGAAATGATCACACACCTTTTTTAGATTTTTTTGATGAAAATATACATGAGAGAGTTGATCTCACATATGCTTGGTTGTGTGCAAGCGCATAAAGGTTTGGTAGATTTTGAGTTCCACATTGTTGACCATCCAGGTAATAACACCAGAATCATCCTTAGATCACATGTCATAAGACTGTTTAGTCTTGTGATCTACTGTAGCATCTGGGATGTCTAGTCCTTTAGTAGAAATTGGATCAATGAAAGAATGAGCTGCTTAAAGATTGGCATACAAGAGTTGTATATAAGCTTGCAGATAAGAACATAGTATAACCAAAAGGAAGTTGAAATTAATAGAGTAAAGTTTTAAATATCATAATGAATTCCTTGGAGTGTAAGGATACCAAAAGTACACCTCATAATAGAGAGGGTGGTATGAAATTCATTAATTGAATATCATACCATTCAATTGAAAATAAGGTATACATGCAAAGACATGTTCTAATTAATCATATATTGCAAGTGGAATCTAGGATAGAATAAATTGTTTCCATCGTTCAACTCCTAACCTCAAATGTAGAAGGTACAATTATGGGAATGATATAATTTAAGATGGTCTTAAAAATTATCCCTTGAATTATATGGTTAACATAAAGATATGTAGATAAGAAACCTAATACATAGATGTTACATAATTGTTTTTCAAGGTAAAGTAAGAAATAAACAGAGACGGTTTGAAAATAGTGGTTGGGTACTCTAATTGGTCGGGGACGAAATCAAATTAGGAAAGCAAACTATGTTCTTTTAAAGTTATGCAAAAAAAGGTAATGAAAATTTAATTCAAAAGTTCTCAAACACAAGTAGAACCAAATCCTAAACCATGATTTCATCTCCAAGCTTCTAATCAATGAGCACTACTGCCATGGAAATCATGAGTTGGTGTACAATACATGGAATTAAAGACACTGAATGATGATCCACATAGAATATTGCTTGAGTGGAATAAATTAAAACATGATACTAAGAAACAAAATTATTTTTTGCACTAGTTTCAAATGTCAGGAACAAGGTTTACACAAAAACATGAGTATAATGGATCCAAAATGGACCACGCTAGTACATCAAAATACTAACTATGACATGATATTTATAATAGGATTGCAATATTATCCAAGTGAAAACAAGGTAGTTATTGTATGAGATACATGTAGGTATATATGACACCTAAGAACATATAGAAGGGTGTACGCATGATATGTGGATTGCTACTGTAATCAAGGAAACCAAAGTACTATGTGTTGTAAATTTCAACCCTAATTTTAGAATCCAAATCAGTGGGAATGAGAGGAATATAAGATAACTAAAAAAATGACCTCTTTCTCATATGGTTTATACAATGTGATACAAATAAAACACAATGCGACACTATTATGCGTAAAAATACATCTTGCGAATATGATCCCATCATGTTAAAGAAAGATTCCTATAGCTAGTAAAATTTGATGCAAAAAATACAAAATCGCACCTCGTTTGCACCTCACTAAAAATGAGGTTGGTAGAGTAAATATGGTTTGGATACAATGGATGGAAGTCCTTGAAATAAAAATAAATGATAAAACCAAGAAATTAATCTTTATATTGTTCAGAATAACCAAAATTTCGTATGTAATAATGATGGTAATGTAAAAATTCAATTATTAATTATTAACCATAGCTGAAATTTTCAACATCCAATCCTAAAAATAAGAACCAAATATTTTATGAAAGCCAACTTATGTTGTAGAAAAAGGTTTGGACAATAACATGATTTAAATGGGTTAAATGCAATGGGAAGTTTAGGCCATGTCGTCGCTGGGGGCGGGAGTGCCCTTGGCGCTTTCCTCCCCCTGGCTCACCATCATCCACGGTAGTGTCCCTGTGAGGGGTGGTGAGATTCCTTATGGAAGAGATGCAGGTGGTCTGGATAGTTGGGGGTCTCCTCGGCGGTTGTGGAAGGGATTCACGGAGTGCAGCGTGGAGCGAGGTCGGGGTCCGAGGTTCGCGTTGTCGTTTGGTCGACTTCCAGCTTGTCCAAGAGAGGCAGATGGAAAGAGCGTTCCCACCTGGTTTACTGCTCTGCGCCGCTATCGATGAAAGGGGTTATTTGCCCTTTTTCTCGCGCATCTCCTCTTTTCCTCCTGAGTGTGACGTGATCCTACCAGGGTGTCGATGCCCTTCGACATCGACTTAGGCTCCTTGGAGGATACGATGGCGGGTGGGCGACTAGGGCTCGCCCCAGTTTGCCTGATCAGTCTTCCAGGCGGCTATGCTCCGGTGGTGACCTGGATGGGTATCTCGACCTCGAAGTTGTGGCTACGGCAGACCCTTTCGGGGCTCAGATCCATGATCTGGTGCAGGTCCTGGACTGGGTGGTCTCAGCTACTCTTGGGCGATGGGGCGCTCCCTTCCCCGGCGTTCCCTGGCGCCTGGTGGCGGTGGGTGACCTCTGTCAATGGGTGGAGTTTCCCTCTTTGTCTGTCTCGGCGTTTGGCGGCGTGCTCCACCCATCCAGTGAGCGGAGGTGATCGGGCCCTTGCTCTCGCATCCTTTTGTTCTTGCTCTGTCGGCAGATGGCCTATGGCCACAGCATGGAGGATCATCCTTCTGGATTCAGTCCTCCTCTCGGGAGCTCTCTCCTCCTTGATGTTGTGTTGATGGGGTAGAGTTGCTCTGACCCAATAGGTGGTTCTGGTTTGGTCTTGCTGGGACACCCACAGGGTGTTCGCTGAATTGCCCTTGTGTACACAGGAGCAGGTGGTCGGTTCTGGAGCCGACTTACTGAAGTAAGTCATGTACAGAAGGTGCTAGGTCATAGACAGTAGTTCCTCAAGGACACTGATCGGAGGCATCACAGGTGCTGTTGCGATGAGGAAGATCAAGGAGGTGTGCCCTCTGATTTGCAGATGATGATTTCTCCGGTCTCTTTGTGGGTGCTCTTATAGTATGACAGAAGAGCTTGTTATCTAAAGCTTGGTTGTGTGTATGTCTTGTTCTTTTCTCTCGAAACAACATGGTGTTTTCCTACATTTTGTCCTTCTCCGTGCTCATACACCTTTCAGGTGTTCGGTGCAGTTGGCGAAGGACTGTACCAGGTGCAGCTGGTTCATTTCTTCAGGAAGGAGGCAAAGAGTGGTAGACTTGTCTCCTTATTTTTTTTTTCTTTTGTGATCCTTCTGAGATTATCGTCTAGGAGCTGGAGTAGGGGACGACTTTTCATGTTGATTTGACAGCTGAGCTGTTGTTCATATAGGCATTTTTGTGGGTGTTTTGTTTGGTTCTGTATGTGCTTCTTTCTCACCTATGAGGTCCTTCTGTTTAGTTTGTAACCTGGCCCTTCTTCTGCGTTTTCTTAGTTTGGAGTTTCTTTCTTAGTTTTGGGTTCCTTGTATCCCCCTGCGTGGGGTTTGAGACCTAGTAGTTTCCATAGGGGCACAAATATATACCCAAAGTTTTTGGTTTTATTAGTAACAGGTTTTTTGTGCAACCAAAAAAAAAGTTTAGGCCATGTCTTACATAAATGGATGTAATTAATATCGACACTTACTACATTAATCTTTACAATTGATAACATATCCAAAAATATTTTAATATACTTGACACCTCATTATATTAAGGGTGATAGTGTGACTTTTATCATATATAAAATTCACTAGACAAGACCATAGCAGAAGCAGTTAGAGTAGGAAGTGTGGTTGTTCTGCCTCGTACATACTTTTTTTGCACAAAATGCAGCTTTTTGGTTCTTTTTTGGTGGATGGGGATAGAAGGCTGAAGAAGCAAGTTCAAAATAGACTATGAATGATAATGACAATTGATTATATATTTTAATGTTTGTCTTGTCCTCCTAATCCCACTGACGCTCAATCAATGACATGATGTGGGAAAGTAATGATGGCATAAATTTATTTTAATAGTAGACGGGAACAAAGCTATGCACTATATCTCTAAGATCCTCATATATCTTCGATCTTTTCCTGGGAACGTGATGTTGGGGTTCCTAGCCAGCATGTGAGTAATATTTTGCCATTACTTGTTTGGAAATTGATCATTGTGAGCTTTTACTTTACTTATGCGGCTTAATTAATGCAACACAGAATTGATGCAAGGATGCAAAAGGATATACCAGATCTACATCAAATAGATAATGGTTTAGTTATTCTAAAAAATAAAGGAGTTATTGAAATGAAATGATGTATATAAAGAATATTTGAACATAAACAAGTGGATATTGAAACTGATAGATGTGGGTGAAGAGTACATGTGTACCACCCACCCGCCACCTTTAGCTAAGAATTTTTTCTCACCCTAGAGATACAATAATAAATCATAAATTAGTGCTTGAGACACAATGTATTGACTTTATTGGTTTTGGTCTTGATAGTAAAGGCTCCATGAGGAAAGACGTGGTTGAAGTTAAAAGGACTTGGCCATATAGTCTATAATTTTCCTAGGAAGAGTCAAAGACAGGAGCTATACAAAATAACTTGATCTCTGACCTACATATCGATCCTCTTCATGTGCATGTCATTACACATCTTGATGTGTTCCTTGCAAATATGTATGTTTTCCTAGGCTCCTTCAGCTCTCACAATTGTAGTTGTCTATTGGCCCTTATTTTTCAAAGGTTGAAATTGATCAACTTGATTGCCCATCAAGCCTTAAATTTGACTTATATTGGTAGGCGATAAGACTTCTTATAAACCAAACAGAAAGTTCTCGTGCCCAAGGGAGTCTTGAAAGAACTTGTTGGTCTAACGTGCATTGTTTAACTTGTGGGCCTAATCATTCTTGTCATGTCGAGCCCAAGGGAGTCTTGAAAGAACTTGTTGGCCTAACGTGCTTTGTTTAACTTGTGGGCCTAATCATTCTTGTCATGTCGATTGTCTTCTATCGAGTGGGGCTTTGATTTATCAGTTTAAGACCTCCACTTGATATCTGAGGTTGTTAAGGAATATTCACATGTGTAGAGATGCCATGTTTATGGAGAAGTGCTTCTAAGTTGTGTTTAAAGAAAAGAGAGCCCATCGAATATGATAGTACTGGGGATTCAAAGGTGTGGAAAAATGATATCTTCGAACAATTTAATATATGTCTTAAGCTCACTCGAGATCATAGGAATGGATTTCACCTTTTAAGACTTGATCGAGTGCAACTAAGATTTATGATAATCCAAAGTAAGAGATAAATTTGTTCACGTCATTCATTTTCCATAAGTTGAAGATTTCTACTTCTTAACAGGATTGAATGCATCTCACCACTTTCAAAAATATTGTTGGTTCATTCGCATTGGCCACATGTCTAGACAAATTTCTTGGAGTATTTGAAGATTGAGGGCCAAAAAAACCTACATTTTAAGACTTTAGAGAAAGCTTACTGGATCTCAGATGTCCCCCAGTTGGCCCTGAATTTCATTGCTCCAGAATAAGAGGAACCTCCTCCTGAGATATGAACTTGTCATATAATCAATATGAACAAAGCTCAAATAGATATGAATCATTCCAGGTTGTTGTGGTGGATGTTATAC
This sequence comes from Alisma plantago-aquatica, assembly GCA_963693085.1. NCBI lineage: Eukaryota > Viridiplantae > Streptophyta > Magnoliopsida > Alismatales > Alismataceae > Alisma > Alisma plantago-aquatica. The sequence continues at coordinate 222,919,565 of OY856413.1, forward strand.
ATTTTTTTCATTCCCTATGTGATCAAGATGAAGAACCCCAATAACAGGAAGTTCATAAAAATAGTTTACCATTAAGTGAACATGCTTACCTTCACCTATTTGTCATCTCAAAAAAATCATTAATTGGGAATGGGTTACCATCTCAGATGTGCAATTGGATGAGATGATCAGAAACTAAGAAGTTCATTTCTAGTTATGTCATTGATTTATAAATCAATCGCTTGTAGTAGCAAGGTCCACCTGATCAACATGGGCTTTACATCGTTATTTGATAGTAATCACTTGATAGAAACATGGTTAGTGTAAAATACAACTTACAATCCCACATGGTAGGAGTGGAATTTTTCAAAGTCATATACAATGGCAATAATATCTTTCTTAGTGGTCATATAATTGTTGTATGCATCGTACAATGTATTAGTGGAATAATAAATTACTTGATACTTCTTATCAATAAGGAGCCCCAAAACTAAGATTATGACATATTCACTAGAACCATACATGATTTCAAAATGAAGGTACCAATATGGGGTATAAATAACTAGGGTACAGTGGAGAGCTTCCTTCAGACATGTGAATCTCTTCAAGTAGTTGGAATCAAGGAGAAGTTGATGCCCTTCCCTTCAGGAGAAGATTGGTGAGAGGTATGGCAATCTTTTTGAAGTTGTGGTCCTATAGAATCTTGCATGACCTATAAAAGTTATATCTCTTTGGTATTAGATGGAGATGATATCTTGTAAATGACTTCTATCTTTGCTTAGTTTATGTTGATGCACCTGAATCTTGCTAGTTGTCATAGAAACAAGCCCCCCTTCACCATTGATTGGCATTTCTCGCAATTGAGCAATAGATTTGATTCTTCACATTGTTCAAGATTTAGAAAGATATGGTATAGCAATGTCTCATAAGAGTCTTCATATATGGAGAAATAATCCATGAAGACTTCATTTATCATATTAGTTTTTTGATAAAAACAAATAGTGGACATACATCACTAGAATGTGGATGGTGCATTTCGTAGGTCAAAGGGCATCCTCGAAACACATAACTGCCAAAGGGACATGTTAATGTATTATTTTACTTGTCAATGAGGTTAATGGGTGTCTCATAGTATCCTAATTACTCAACCAAGTAGTAGTAGAACTCATGGTTGTCCAGTTGCTTTAGTAGCTAATCAAGAAATGGAAGTGCAAATGGTCCTTTTTGTAGCCTTGTTGAGGTTCTGGTAGTTGATAGGAATGCACAAACCAGTAACAATGCACCTCATTCTTCTCATTAAGGATAACTCTGGTACCTCCTTACTTGGGCACATCTTATACAAGACTCATTGACAAGTCGTCAAGATGGAATAAATGATCCTAGGCAAAACAACTTCACAACTTTCTTATAAACGATCTCTTTCATGTTGAAATATAACCAACATTAACTCTCAATAGTGGGATTTTAGTCATAGTCCATGTTGATTCTAGGCATGCACATAGTTTGTCTAACCTCCATAATAATTGTCATTCTATAATCAAGTGCCTTCTACCTCTTCTGCAATTATGGTAACAGTTTGTCCTCTTGCTCGATAGTAGGATCTATATTGTTAATTACTAGATAGAATATTTGTTCACTCAAGATGACATGCTTCATTACATTAGGTTAGGGATTCATCTCTAGAGTTGTAGGTCACTTATTCTCTATATCAATAGAGATGAAATATCATTTTCCAAATTCTAATTCAAGAGCCTCTTATGTGTAGCTTGAGCTGATAAGGAACTATTCCACATATGTATTAAATAAGTCATGGGCCTTGGGGTCAATGATTTTTGTTTGTAAAGGATCATTTAAGGTGGGTGTCACTTTTTGTTATGTGCAATTTTGTTAGAGGAGTCAATAAGGAAGACTTATTCATAAATAGTGGGACTCATTGAGACTTTCTAGAACTTTAAACACAAGAGTGTACATCCCATGTCTTAGTAACAACATGCTAGTTTCATTGTCAAAAATTTCTCTAGCACTAGAAAGGGAACGGGCACCCAAAGATGACATGATACAAAGGATCATCCTTCATGTCCATAAAAACAAAACCATATGGGATATTGGAATTTCCCTACTTTTACTAGGAAATCCTCTATGATGCCGATAAACTTGGTCATAGAAGAGTCTCTAAGTTGAATCACCATGTGGGTGCGTAAAATGTTGCTTAATCCTATATTTTTACATAGGTTGTACGACATGTTGGAAACACTTGAACCTAAATCTTACATTCCTCTCTATCATGTAGAAGCATCAATGAAGCAAGTAGGCGTCAAGGGATCACATCTCCTTAAGTTAGAGTGGCATATTTCTCTAAAAATAGTTTGATGCATTTTTTCAACTTTATGGTGTGATACTCATTAGTAGTGACAAGTGAAGAGTTCTAAGAGAAAGTAAGTACAAAAAGGGATATTCATAGAATTGTCATGGAAGGTAATTTCAAAATATAATTTATGCATACATTCCATGAACTTATGAATTTGTGATACATTTTGTCTGGGCCAAACATCTTAGGAATGGGATGTGTGGTTTGCGTACAAGATTTATAGGTTCAAAAATGCTCAATGTAGCTAACATGCACTACTAAAAAAATGACATATCATGTCACATTTGACAGTGTCAGTTGTAGTCCAACAACCGAGGCCAATACACTACGATGTCGACTAAGAAGGATATCCACAACCGACGTCCAAAATCACCCATGAAATACAATTTTCTAGGGAAAAAAATTTGCCCCCAAAAATGTTCAATTCGGTGTCGTTGGTACAAGAACCTACAACATATGTTTCGCGCCAAGCCCACACAAAATTTTCTATCCCTATGTAGTCGTCAGATTTTGACAAGGAACCGATGACTAAACATCCTTCACGAGTCAAAATTCATCCCCTCATGGGGCGTCAGTTTTCTTTAAAGAATCGATAAGGATGTGTCTTCTCGTGTTGTCCCTATGAAAATATTTCCCCCCCAATTTGCCTGTTCGGCGTCAGTTTTTACTTGGTAATCAACAATTATGATCAAAACTGACGAACAAATTTTTTTGTCATGTTATGTGTATAGACGTCAGTTTTGGTATATAGAAACCGATGACTAACACCCCGACTGGGTGCAAATATTTTTGATTAAAGTTGGTGATAGGTGTCGATTTTTTAATTATCATCGACGTCTATTGATTTTAAGTGTCAGAATTTTGTTTTAACCAACGTCGATAGTTAACTTAATAGCACCCACGTGAGTAGAATCTTGCCCTTCTATGTTTCATTCTTGGTTCTTGAATCTCCTGGTCTCACAATTTCTTCCTCCATCTCCATGAGCCGCCTCTGTGCACCGCCTCTGCCTACTGCCTGCCGCTGTGAGGAGCTTGAAGCTGCTCACCGCCTCTGTGCGCTGCCAGTCACCGCCATGAGGAGCTTGAAGCTACTCACGCCAGAGTTGTTGCTACTGTCTAGTTGCCACCAATCTCCACCACCACCTACTCCCATCACCTCTACCACCTACTCCATATGAAGCGAGGAGCCTTCCTCTATCCACCTTCAGCTGCTCTAGTCGCTGCCACCGGACACCACCTACACCTCCTCTGCTTCACCTCCAGCCCGACCACCTTCACCTCCAACCCAACCACCTCCACCTTCGGTCGCCACCATGACATCTTACTCGATCCACCTATGTGGTGAGTGAACATAAAATGGAAGAATATTTGATTAATATTGATTAATTAGGGTTAATGATTCCATTACTATTGATTAATTAGGGTTAATGATGCATTGATGAACTTAATTAATTAGATTTGCACTTCGTTTCTCTAAGATTGTGTAGTTGATTAATATTATTTAAAAAGGGTTAATGATGAATGAATGAATTTAATTATTTGATATTGCTTTCTTTGTCTCTTATTAGTGATTGATTTAACTTAGTTCAATAATTGTTATTCAAGCTTGTGTAGTTGATTAATAATGATTAATTAGGGTTAATGATGAATGAATGAACACATAATGGAAGAATGAATCGAATTAAATGATGTTACACAAAACCTAGGATATGAACGATGAAACTAGGATTGTACGTATATGAATGATGATGATGAAAACATACATGTATTTTGTTATCCTAGAAACCTGTCGGAGATTTACTCATTAAGAGTAAAACTTGGATAGTCCCCGGTTTGGGACTGTTCTTGAACACTTAATCTCACTTAGGATGTAAGTGTATAATGTATATTCAGTTTTCATGATGTTTCTTCAGCACTTCCCTATTTGTTCTCTAAGTAAATATGTCGGTGGGCATTTGCCCATGTACATCGGTGTACTTAAAGAACTGTGGGGAAATGCTGCCTAAATTTCTTGAAAATTGAATACACATTATACACTTACTAGTGAGATTAGGTGATCAAGAATGGGATAGGTGGTACACATTTCTTTTATATAAGACCCTAAACCCTAATCTTTTGACCCTAAACCCTAATATATACTTGTTTTCTCTTTGATCATAGGATGGATAGATCATGGATGTTCATTCAAAATCACTACACCCCAAAGTTTATTTCTGGTCTGGATCAGTCTATTAGATTTGTAGAGGAACAAAGGAAACAACTTGGAGATAGGTTCTACTGTCCATGTAGGCATTGGAGTAACAACTTGAAAGTCATCACTGGTGACGAAATCAAAAGTCATCATGTGCAACGGGATTGTACAAGGCTATACATAATGGTACTGGCATGGAGAGATTTCAAACTTGAAATCAGTAGATGTCGATAGCAGTGCTTATGTGGAAGAAGAAATTCCCTCTGATGACGTAGATGTGAACGAACTAGTTCTATTAGACATTGTTGATGAGATGTTGGATAGTTGTGGGGTAGAGCACACCGATCCACCTCCCATGTTTAGAAACATTATGCATGATGTTGAGAGACCATTATACATAGGTTGTACTAAGCTTACGAAGCTTAGTGCTGTGTTGAGATTGTATAAGGTGAAGGCTAATAATAGATGGAACGAAAAAAGCTTCATGTCATTATTGTCTTTGTTGAAAGAAATTCTTCCTGAAGGAAACGAGCTTCCAATCTTAACATACAAGTTAAATAAATTGTTATGTCCAATGGGAATGTAGGCCAAGAAGATACACACATGCCCGAATGATTCTGTATTATTTCAAAAGGACTATGTGGATTTGAAAGACTGTCTAAAATGTGGTGCATCAAGGTATAAAATGACGACTTTGAGGAAGTCCAAAACTGATTATCCTGCTAAGGTGATGTGGTATCTACCTATAATACCATGGTTTCAAAGCTTGTTTGCCAATTCAATAGATGTAAAGAATTTTAGATGGCATGCAGAGGTTAAGAAAAATAATGATGGGATCCTACGGCATGCGTCTGATTCCCCATAGTGGAAGAAGATTGATTTATTGTACCCTGAATTTGGTGAAGAAGACAGGAAGCTAAGACTTGGGCTTTGTACCAATGGGATGAATCTATACGAGATATTGAGTAGCCAACATAGCACTTGGCCTATTATGCTTGTTATATACAATCTTCCTCCCTTGTTGTGTATGAAAAATAAGTACATTATGTTATCATTTTTGATATGGGCCCCTAAAAACCTAGAAATGATATCGACATTTATCTTGAACCTCTGATTGGTTAATGTTAAGGTGCCACAAGGTTACTCATCCAACCTCCGTATATTGCTATGAATGAATGATCTGAAGCTGATAGGTCTCAAATCTCAAGATTGTCACACTCTAATGCAACAAATATTACCCATGACAATTCAATCAATACTACCGAAGCATGTAAGGTTTACAATCACTAGACTTTGTTTCTTCTTCAATAGTCTGTGCTACAAAGTTATTGATCCCGAGACTCTCAATAAGGTGCTAAGAGAAGTGGTTGTTGCCCTTTGTCAGCTTGAGATGTATTTTCCTCCTTCATCCTTTGATATCATTATTCATCTTGTCGTCCACTTGACTAGGGAAGTGAAAATATTGGGACCAATTTTCTTGCATTGGATGTATCCTTTTAAACGATACATGAGCGTTTTTAAAGGTGATGTTCAAAACCATTATCAACCTAAAGGGAGTATTATTGAGGGTTATGTGGAGATAGAGGTTATGAATTTGTGCAATGACTTTCTGAGTGGTAATGATGCTCTTGTAAATGATAAGAATATTGAGGAGTATTCTACAGGCAAAGGGATTTTAGGATCACATATGAAAGTAATCAGCCATGAGCTGTTGGAACAAGATCACTTATATATTTTACACAACATTGATGAAGTGAGTGGTTATATCGAGGAACATACCAATTTCATTAAGAAATAATATCCTCAAGCCAATTCAATGTGGCTTTCTAGAGAGCATAACAAGACATTTATTAAGTGGTTTGAAGATAAAGTCTTACATCAACTATCTCAAACACCAAATAATATTGTTGAAAATATCAAGTGCCTATCCTTTAAACCAAAAATGAATGTTATGTATTATGAAAGGTTTGACATAAATGAGTACTCATATTACACAAAGAGTCAAGATGATAAGAGCATCATCCAAAATAGTGGGGTCACCCGTCAAACATCTTCATTGTTTTTTATCAGTGCAAAGGATAAGAGTCCACATGAAGCTAAAATGTCATATTATAGTGTCATTGAAGACATATGGGAGTTTGACTACGTAGATTTCAAAATTCCACTCTTTAAATGTAATTGGGTTGATAACACCAAAGGAGTTATAGTGGATGAATTGGGTTTCACATTAGTGAACTTTGAAAAGATTGGCGAGAAGGGTGAACCATTCATATTGGCATCACAGGTGAAACACATTTTATATTGATGATCCTGCAAATGAAAAATGGATGGTTGTTCTTCATGGTAAAAGATAGTTCATTGAAGATCCTATAGATGAATAAGAGTACTATGATAAACATGATGAATCAGTCCATTCTTAGCTGGGTTCCCACCAAATATTAAAGCTAACGATGACCTATATGTGCGCGGAGATCACACTGGAGGAATGCTAATTGATAAAAGATCGCAGTATTAGAGGCATGCTTTAATTATTTATATTTTTTATATCGATGTGAACTTTACAATGTTACATTATCTTCTAGTTATGTTAAATGTTAAATGTTACAATGTTTTTATTTTCACATGGTTGACCATGAGTATGATGATTTTAATGATGATTACCGTGAGGGTGAGGATATCAATGAGGTGTCACCTCACAATGTAAGGTTTAAAATATATCATATATATCTATCTATATGTCCATTTATAAGTTATATCATATAAGTGTTTTTTAACATACCAATTTTTAGGTTGAGGATGTACCTGTTGAAAACCTTGAAACACATGTTGAGAAGTTAAAAAAAATAAAAAAGTGAGGGGCATCACTATGATGAACAAGTTAATACAACAAAGGGACAATGGACCAAAACTAGCTATGGATTTTGATCATGCAGGAAACCCAACTGGAGTGAACTGTAACTCATTTATTTCATATCTTGGGATTCTTACTTGTAGCCATTATAGTCCTCATTTAGAATGTTCTTGGCATAATGTTCCTAAACGGAAGAAAGACTTAATATGGAAAGAACTATATGTGAGTTATTATAAATTATAATTCTATTATGCATAATACTAATTTCTAGGATATACTAGTCTATTAAATATATGACATTTTGAAGAGTATATTTGAACTGGATGAAAGCCTACATTATAAAAAGGTGATGTAGCGCTGTGGGAGGGTCCTAAGGAACTATAAGTCAAATCTCACCTGACTATACATTCGAGATGTTGAGAATAGGAAGAAGTTAGCCACTGAGCAATGGAACTACCTTGAACCAAAGGACTGGGAGGCATTTGTTACCAGGAGAAATATCGATGAATTCATGATATTAACCAATTCTTATGAATTCACCTATTCATGATTGACCTTTAGTATTACTAACCAATTCAATGTGCTTACTAGCAAGGCTATCAATGATGCTCAAAGAGCAAGGCGTGCACTGAATGTGCATGACCACACGATGGGTCCAAGTGGCTATGCTGGCATTCGCCAAAAACTATTGGCTACTGCTGCTTCTAAGTCTACTACTACTTAGGAGATTGGTGAGTCCTCCACAATTACTCCCGCACATCTTCCTTTTCATGCTGTGTGGATAGCTGGGAGGCAAAACAAGAAAGGAGATATAACCAAGCCCACAACTGCTAAGGCAGCTGCAAATATGGTAAAATTCAACTCTCAGAACATTCAACATTGATGATTGTTATGTTTACTTATCAATTTCTATTGATGACGATTAGCGGGAGCTTCACGGGAAGAGGAACCAAGGCAAGTTCATCCCTAAGGGCACAAGGTATGAATTGATAGTTTCTCTTGGTAACCTAGAGCATCCTAGACGTGTTAAGGCTGCAGGCGCTAGTGTGGGCATAAAAGCATTCTATGGGCCATCACAACACAAACATGTCCCAAAATCAAGATTTTTAAAAGCTGAGGTAACCTATTCCTTTTTTAGAATGTTATTGCAAAGAGAATTCAATAATCAAAATCTAGCATTTCTTTTCTCCATGTATAGGTAGATGAGTTAATTGATAGGAGAGTCAGGGAAGCACTTGATAAGAGACTCCATGAAGCAATGAGCAAGTGGCAGGTGTCTCAGGCTTCCACTCAGATAATACATGTGACGTGTCACTCTTCCCCTATGATAGAGGTGGTTGGGAGTAATCCTGTTGACCCACCACCTAGCACATCCACTGTAAGTATTTTTATGACATAGTATCTAGTCTTTTTAAGATGATATGTTTATGTATATATGTATATAACATACTCTATGTAAATTTGTAGGGGTTGAGGTCATGCCGTCTAAGAGTCAAAGAATTCTTGTTGCAGATGTCAAGGCTTACCCATGCCTTCTGGGGCACATGATTCATGCCACTCCAGTATCTGATGGTTATGTTCATGTGAGCTTGAGGCTTGTGTTCCCTCATTGAAGGCAAGATCCATTGCCATATGCCCACCCAGATGCTGACACGCTTGGTGAAGCAGAAGGCAGAGTGTTATTGTAGCCCAAAACAAATGTCATTTATATTGATCATGTATGGTAAATTTAACATTACGTTAATTTTTTGACGTGTATATACAAGTCAATTGATATAAAATTATATATACATGAGAAAAGGAAGAAACCTACTATAGCTCTGCCTCCACCTCTACCTCCTCGTGCAATACCTAGTTAGATTCCAAAGGACCTATACGACTCGATAGGTCCTAATTGTAGGGGTATGGCAATATGTATAGGAGAACATAACAAACTGTGTCCTATAAATGTTTATATTTTGGAGGAGGAGGCAGGCCAATCATACGATAACACTATATTTATATAAGATATTTTGGAGTTGTTTAGGTATGATTGGATGAATACATCTATGATAGAGATATGGATATGGTGAGATCTTGTTTATATATCTATATACCTTGTTTATATACAGTGATCTGGTTTCTTATATATTAATGCATACATAATATATGTTTTGTATCCACCTACACAAGATCTGTGAAGATTTTTCATTTACCCATGTGGGATTTCTAATTCCATCTTTGATCAGTTTTATAGATAAAGGCCCTCCAGCAGTTACCTTATACTACTTTGTCATTTTTAAATATTTTGGTAAAAAAAGAAGAGTGTGATAATAGCCCCATTCAATGTTAAGTAAGTTTACTTTGCTTATATAATTTCTCCATTCAATGTTAAGAAAATTAGATTTTATTGTTGATTTTGAGTTATATATTTTTAACTTTCTTATTTCTAGTGGTAAGCATTGGGAGTTACTAGTTATTGTCCCCAAGACATTCACTATTTATTATCTAGATCCTGCGAGGAAGCAATTATGCATACATGGACATTTAATGAAAATTCCATTATTCATGTGAGGAATTTTTCATATTTATATCTTTTAACATCTATTATTACATTACTATATGCTAATGCAATTTAATGTGTTACATTAACATGTAGGGCTTTAAAAGATTTCAAAAGAGCTAGAGGAAACATGTGCACGATAAAGGATAAACCATTAGTTTGGGAGAATGTGAGAGTAGTTTCTTGACTCCAATGTATATATTATTTATGTGAACTATTCTTGTTTTTATTTATTAACATTTTATATGTTGAAATTTTTAGTGTGCTAAACGAGACAACGGTTGGGCATGTGCATACTAGGTGATACGATATATGGACCTGATTGTCAGATATGCTACATTAGATATCGATAACATACAACATGTATTTTATAGTCTCATTAGATAATATGAAATATATAATCTTATTAATTATATATATTATATAGTCTCATTAGATAATATGAAATATTTCAATCTTATTAATTATATATATACGTCATTATCTTTGTAGGTGCTTAAAACTAGTGACTTCATTACAGGTGAAAAGTTATTAGATGTACATAGTCTCTATACGATGGAACAATTAGATGATATAAGAGAACAATGGGAAAAAGCCATAGAAGCACTGAGAATTTTTTATTATCACTAGAGAACCGATGATGATGATGATAATGATAAAGAATGACATTTCTAAACTTTGATGTCATAATATTTTTCTATATTTGATAACATGTTAAACTTTGTAAGACACACTTATATATACATGTCTGAATGAATTTTGAATTGTCTTATCTATATACATGTGTGTGAATGTGCTTCTACATGTGTGTGAATGTGAAAAGAGATGAATGAATGGAATTGCAGGTTGCTACATGTGTGTGAATCATATGAATGAATTAAATGTGCTTATACATGTGTGAATCACATGATCTATATATAATACTGTCCATCTTGTTAATATTATAGGTTTGTGGCCTATTGTTGGCTGAAATCAGAGGATGTTGTAACCTGTAGTTCAGAACTGTAGGTTCTGCATCCTGCTGACCATCCAGACAGCAAGCCTGCAAGCTGATAAGAAAAAAAGAAAAACATCATCGTTAGTTAAAAGTAAAAAACTGACAACGAATGTCCAGATCATCGGTTAACAACTAAAAATCACCATCTTTTGTGCTAATGGTGTTGGTTATTTTTTAGTTACAAAAAAGTCGTCAATATAGGAGGTCAACATAGTCATTTATTTATAAGCAACCGACAACTATGGTCTAATCACAGGCCATTTTTTTTCAGGATGGATAATGGCGTACCGATGCCTATGGTGCCATTGTTGGCGGTTCTTTTTTTGGTTGCAATTGGGGACAACTCTAGGTCATTGATTTTGTAACAGATTCTTAAGACATCTACTTTTCACTACTAAAAAATGGTCCTTAACTACAAAAAAAATCGTAACGAAAACCCCATATTTTGTAGCTAAAGGTTTTAACTACATATTTCTTTACACATACACATTTTAGTATATGCTCTTATAGCTAAAGCCTTTAACTGTATTTTTCAAATATGTAGTTACATTATCCATTTGCTACAAATTCATATGTATCTAGAAGCGTAGTTAGATATTGTCCTTACATATTAAAATATAAGTATAAGTATAGCTAAATTTATGACTACAATTGCATTTATAGCTAGTATGTAGCAAAAACATGAAGTTAATACAATTTAAATGTATTTAATGTGTAGGAAAAGGCAGCAGTTACTATATAAATATATATATATATATATGTAATTGATTATTCATCTAGCTACATATGTAGTTTCATTTAGTACAAACATATATGCTTAGTTTGACTATATGTTCATATATATATATATATATATATATATATATATATATATATATATACACACATATATATATGTATATATATACATATATATATCTATATATATATATATATGTATATATATACATATATATATATCTATATATATATATATATATATATAGTATAACTTGTTAGTACACAAGCTCTTTTAGTAACAACAATGTAGTATTTAGAGCAAGTTATGCTCATTATGACAACAATATTACTTTCATTTATAATGAAGTGTCGAATGTACATGGGGAGGACGTATACCTTTCCCCTATTTCATAATGTGTACAAAAAAAGTATATACATATATCAATGATTCAGTGGTCTACTAACATCTTTGCGAAAGAGTTGTCTTTCTCGGCTAGTTTTAACATCCTTATTATCTTCTTTTGTTCGAGCCCTTGTTGTTGTTGCACCATCATGAAGAAGAGCATGTGTTGGATTAAAAAATATAAACAAGACAATCTTGACTTGGCTGAGTAGGGTTGCCCTTTTGTGAAGAAGTTATTTCTCTTATCTTAGAATCAATTATTTCAGCTAAAACTTGCCGACACGATACGCTACAGAATGCCAGATTCTTGGTGTGTGTTCCTTCGTGCGAGCGGGATGAAGTAGGTCTCATAGAGTGGGACATTATAATGAGCATGATGTATGGGATGTCTTGGAATGATGCTACCTTGTTGGACAGAGAAGGTCTGGAGTTTTGCTAGGATCGTGTTGAAGATGATGGTGCAGGAGAAGATTGGGATGACTCTCCTTCATGTTGCTTCCTTCTTGAACTCTGATGCAAGCCTTGTCCAAGTATCTGCATGTAAAAATAGATGTTACGTCTATCCAAAGACATCAATGTACTAATGTTGTCTTCTCAATAAGCTCTTTACCTGAATTTATCTATGTGGCATAGGTGCCTAATAATGTTGGAATCTCAACCAGAATTACCACAATGTAGAGCATTATGTCACCCCCCACAAAGTATATCAATTTAAGATGGGAAAATTTTCTTCCTCTTTGAAATTGCAACAACAAAAACCTGAGTAACAAAAGCAACATCAAAAACTCAAACACCCACTATATGCAAATGTATATGAATTTATAATATCTCAGAACCAAATCGAAAAGAATATCTCATGCCATGTGATATCTGGTTTATACACCATAGCAAAACTGACAAGTCACAAAATGAGGAATATATTCCTGACTCTAGTAAACACAATGTGCTTACTTTGGGATGATGCATGCTGGTTATAATGTGAAGATTATCGATGCCGAGTTGCTGACTAGGAAGTTCCCTAGCTACTGCAAAACAAATATGTGTACAATTGAAAATTGGTCTCATTCAATAAGGAATCCTAAGAAGAAAAGTTTTTTGGAAATAGAATACTTACCAACTATAATATGTTATGTTTTGTTTTGAATTAACTAATATGTTTTCAACTAACTAAAATGTTATGTTTTGAACTAACTAATATATCTACCAACTACTTATTGTAGATACATGTGTGAACGTAGATGAAAAGAGAGGCTCTTGAAGTAGTGAAGATTTGGGTTATTGTATGGACTGAAGGCTCCTTCTTTATCTAGTGATTGTGCTGTCCAAACTGTGATGTTGGACACACTATTGAAATAGTAATTTCAAACTGCAATGAAAACACATCCAATGATGGAAATGTAGATGTCTCAGGGTGCAGAAAGTCTACTTTAATTGTAGAACTTTGTGAGCATGTGGGTGAAGACAAAGATGTTTCTTATTATGTAGTCTACAAAATAGAAATACAGGAAAGCTCTATTATCTCACTTGAATTGATAAACGACGAGTTGCAGCCTTTAGGTCTAAAAATAGACAGGAATGGCCTAGCACTAAATGATCAACAATCATATGGAACTACTACGTTTACATCTGAAGTGAATTTGAGTCCAGAGTTAGTTACACCTGCAAATCAAAAACACCTTGCTGGTCATGATTCACACTGTACAAAAAACTCCGAGCATTGTGGAGAATTGACTAACCTTGAAAAAGGGGATCTTCTGAATTCTAATGAATGTGAGAACACAAAATTTCCTCAGATGGAATCTAAAAAATCTGAAATGCAATCTCTGACAATCAGGTAAATGTTGAAGAAAAGGGAATGGCCACTACCATTTTGGATGCAGTTGGCATTGATGCTTTCCAACATTCTACTTGTTTTCATGATATGGAATCTACTTGATTATAGTTTCTTGCTTTTTGGACTTTTGTCATGTAGGCTTGTAGAAGGTGATGTTTGTAGGTCTCAAAGTATCCATGCTCATGCTTTTACGGTCTAATGATTCTCCCTTGATATTGGTGGATTGGTCTCAGGCTCCTATGCTTCAAATTGTGTTCAGAACCAGTGGGGAAACGAACACATTCTTAGTGTAACTTCATGTTGCTTATGAGGAACATCCTGTGGTTGGATGCTGGTTTCATGGCACACACAACACATGTTAATGTTTTGTGTGTACCATGAAACCAGTAGCCAACCACAGGATGTTCCTCAGAAACAACATGAAGTTACACTAAGAATGTGTTCATTTTCCCCAGAGGTGTGTTGTGTGTGCCATTAAACCAGCAGCCAACCACATGATGTTCCTCAAAAACAACAAGAAGTTTACACTATGAATGTGTACAATCATGACTCTTCCATGGTGGTTCCTGGTAAGTTATAGAAATAATCATGACTGTGTATACAACATGAAGTTACACTTGTTTGTTCCTGGTAATAATGTACATAACTTCATGTACTTAGGTATAGGAATCTCTATCTCCACCACCTACAGTGTAGCTAGCAAGCTCCATAACCCTCACTCAAATTTCAATAGTCAAGCGGTCACTATCATCAACCAAAAGAAGCAATAAACTAAAACATGAGATAGAACAGTTTATGTTCATTCAATGCAAGTTGTTCCTACCTCATAGGCTTTTAAGGTTATATTGGACCTGCCACTTTTTGGGCCCTCTTTCTTGATAATTGTTTCCTTCATTATTACTTAAGGTTTTCTTGAGTCATGAAGCACTATGAGCAAACAAAAATAGCTTCACATATGTACTATCCAAATTTCACACCACCTGCAATGGAAAGGCAGAAAGGAAAATATTTAGAAGTACAACCCATGAGGTGTAAAATTTGTGTGTCTAGGATGTTAGACCAGATGATGAGAAACATGCACCTCTGATAGGTAGTTTTTAGGCTAGACATGTTCACGTTGCAGTAGATTGGGAAGTCTTATGCGCCAAGACCTTAAAGCAGAAAATAGTCTCCAATAAAGTAGAAAGAATAGAACAATCTATAAGAGCATATCTTCTTACAAAAACTTTTAACAAAGATCCATCCACGAAGACTTTGGAACCATCATACCAAACCAACATAAATCATTGTTGTTAAGAATAAAAAAACATCACCATAGTGAACTAGCTGATACATCATCTTATAGATGGGGATGAGAACACACAAGGCATTAGCAAGCAACAAAGATCAGTCTTCTGGTAAGAATGAATCATCCACTATCTCATCTATTTATATGGGGTTTCACAACAAATAGAGGAATCCTAAAGCTTAAAAGTGATTACGGCATTGAGAATTGGACTCATGGGTGTTGATCTTAGTCGATTACCTGATCTTTTGGAGCTTGATCTTTCACAACTGAGGAAGAACTCCAAGAAGCATTGCAAGAACAATGAATTGTTGTGGTAGGTACTTTGGATTCTTGGGGAGTGGACATGGCCTCTAGCATTTGGTAGGGACTTGTGATCTACATGTCTCTAAGTCTTGGAAAAGCTTCTTTAGGATGATGGTATTTGGAAAACTATAGGAAAATAGGATAGGACACACAATGGAGGGGAGCTTGTTATAATGATAGAGACAAGTTATATGGGAAGAGGTAGCTACTTCTTTTGTACTGGAACCTATTGTTCTAGAAGTGGAGTTTAATTGCATTCTTCTTTTATATGGTGACTAGGAAGGAAAGTGATTTGATGGAAAGATAGTGGAGTATCTTGTGGACATTGAGATTCTAATTTGAATGAAGTCAGAAGATGTGGGCCATATTAGGCTATTGATCATTGTTGATAGATTTTTGGTGAAGGGCAAGGCAGAGAAAGCATCACTTGAGGGGGTTTGATACATTTTAACATGTCAAGATACAATAAATAAGGTAGCAAAAAATTCTAGTGGTTGAACTTATTTGACTAACAAAATAAGGTAAATGTAGACTCTTCCTAATTTCAACCTCTACTCATAGAAGATTGTGATGGAAGAAAGCCAAGATTCTAGTTAAATACAACATCATGTAGGTCAAGATTTTTTGGTGTAGGAATCTAAGTTTAATGGCCTCGATACCCATGACTTGTAATATGGGTACGCTAAACTTGATGGTTGTTTACAATGTCCAACTAACCATTACTCTATTGCACTAACTCAACCAAGTCCATGAATGCCAAAGACGCATACAACTAAAGTAATAAATGTCAAGTTAAACACATAACACAAGTTTCGACAAGACTTACCTCCTTGTTTGTTGCCAAAGAGGTTCGTGAAGGTCCCCTTTCATTTCTAGTCAAATATGGGTGAAAATAGGCGCAATCAAAGAAGGAGAATAAATGAAGAACATGCAAAAGCTTCATTCTGAACAGCTCCAACAACATCCAAATTTTGTGAGAGTTTCTTCTCTAATTCTTTTATATTTCTATATGGTGTTCCAGATCTGCAAGAGAAACTCTTGGAGGTTTATTAGAAAATCTACTGTCCTCTAGTTTCTCAAGGTTAGACATGTGAACTTTCTCTTTAAGCTTTTGGAAGAGGAAATATTGAACATATGAACCCTACATGTTAAAGATCAAAAGATTGTGTTACCACTTGAAATAGATCAACAACAACATAGGAGGAATAGAAGTATATCAACATTCAACAACCTTCATAACAAGACCTAAGTTTTTGTACCTTGGGTGTAAGACCAATTTTCAAAGTGGTCACCCATTAACATAGAGACTATATTTCTTTTTCTCATTCCATGAGTAAACTTGTTAAATATTTCAATATATACATATATAACAAAACATTTTGGGAATACTAAGATGTGAATAATATAATAGTTACTTGATCTTACTACCATAAATTCCCCATATCATATCCTTCAATATATAATTGTTTGCATATTTTCATCTTCATATCAACTGCACAGTTGAATAACATATGATTATATATGGATGTAGTGGGTTGTAATGACATAGAAAAATAATTAAATTGTCTTTGTGTGTGATCTATGGAACTGGTGTATTTTTTCTATAACACTGCCCTAACAGACCAAAGAAAGCAAACATGCTCTGTCTGAAAAATTTTGAATTTGAATGAATTTGGTAGTTTGACCCAGTGGTCTCCCTTAAAGACAAATGAAAAGCATTTATAGATAAACTTCTTGAAGGCAAAATCTTGAATCACCACTAGTACAAGTGTTACAAAACCATAGTTATTGAGATTATTTATTTATAGCCATGTATGTGGGTGATCCAAACCCATATCTCTCATGTATCTCAACAACATCTCGTCCATGACCTTCATGATACATAATATTTTGGTCTACCAAAATTTAAAGTTAATGTATATACATAAAAGGAGACAACGAGAAGTAGTGAATCAAGTACTTGATTGTGTTTTCTGTCTAAACCTCAAATATTATAGTAGAAACCCCATTGGATTCCATCTCCTACTTACTCAAAGTGCAATAGAACTCTACCAATCTATCCTCCATCAACCTTAGCTAAGTGTCAACATCCAACATGAAAGACAAAAATAGAATTTTCCACCCAGGAATTATACAATCTAGTAAGTAGTCCAAGACAATTAATGAAAAGAATCTAGTGCACAATACCTACTAAGAAGAGCATCATAGTCATGGACATCTGATCCAATAACCCCTTGAAGTTTTGAATGCAGAAGACATCCCAAAACAAGCATATGGTGATAACATGCCAACCAGATCAATATTTACAACAAAGCTAATCAAAAGATCAGCAACATAAGGCTCGAAATATGACCAGAAATCTTTTCCACTTTATTTTTATACTCTACAATTGTTGTGCAAATAGAATTAGTAATTATCTGTGTACAAATATGAGTAAAGAAGACATCAGAATGTGGTCATATTCAGTTTAGTCAACTATTAAACATCAAACAGAACAAATCCAGCACCTTAACTTCTTTTAAAGATAACTTGAATCAACAACAATGAAGTAACAAAGAGCATGATTTTATTGCATGTCCTACATGCCATCTCGTATTCTTGAAATAACAAGAATGACCTATAAAATTACATCCGTTTTAGTAACTAAAAATAAATTAGAAGTTATGATATAAATCAGAATAAGGAAAAACATAAGGAGGATGGTATTTCATTCTATATATCCACAACTCAAAGTAATTTTTAAGGAACACGTCATGGAATCAATGTTTGACATGGGAGTTGTCTTTTAAAAAGATGATAATGGTGTAGGACAAACATAAGATAACCTCATTCATCTATAGTAGTAATTACACTTCCTATTATCTAATGTAAAAAAAATGAGAGGCCTCTTTTAACATTTTATTATTCTATCACTGCACTCTAGGGCTTGTAACCTTAGTGATGGATTAGGTTATATTTCAAACATAATTGAATATGAATCACAACATTTAAAAGAACATATGGAGACAATGCATAAGTTTACACTGACTTTTTGGAAGGTGTGGCAACAACATGAGAGAAAGTACTTGTTAAATGCAAAGTTGATGCTACTATTTTAGGAAAAATTTAGTAGCTGCAACAATCATGAGAGATAACAGTAGTAGCTAGCTAGCGGAATATATTACAAAGTTGAATGTGCATTCTATTATGGAGATTGAGCTGGCCCCAATAGACATGGAATAGGATACAATGAAAAATGGATAAATGAAAGTCAACATGACAAATAATAGCTTGATGATTGGTATTATAAGTGTCATTAGTTGACATACATGAAAGAAGATTGGTGGTTTACTAAAGTAGAAATGGGAGGTTGGGTGGGGCAGATTGGCATATAATTTAATGCCCTAGGTGATGCTCTTGCAAAATCACATATGTGAAGGAACATGGATGCTATCTATGGTGATGATGACCCCCGTAGTGTAGGTAGTGATAAACTTCATCTGACATGAAGATTTTGTAATTGTGCATATTAAGAGAAGACATAACTCCAAAAAGTTAGTTTAATAGAGACATACATGTTAATATAACTACTATCATGTGTTTGCAATATATTAGACTAAACCTATAAAAGAACAACATGTGCAAATAAAAATCAAACCAGATAAGGAATAAGTAGCATAAAAATTCTTCACAACATGCAACATATTCAAGTTGCATAATCGATCAGAAAGGATAGGAAAACACCTTGCAATGATCACATTGTAATTTGCAGTTAACGAGCAATTTTAAAGTTATTTAGTAGGAAGCAATGAATAGCAGACTAACAATCTATATATATTATATACAAGCAAGAAGATGAATATAACTTGGAATGAGCATATCAGACTACAAACCAACATCAGATAGGCGAGATTGTTGTTGGACCTTCATCCATATAAAATTGAGGTGAGATCAACGGAGAAACATACATATATGTTAATATATATCTTGGGAACTAACCTTCATGAATGATAAAACTTTCAAGGATATAAGAAATTATATAAATATTTTAAATGCAAAGAGAAAAGTTTATTTCACTGGTTATAATAGCAAAAGGAAACTTTCTTATGCACAAGACGGTATTTTCTATGTAAAGTTTCACACTACTATCTATATAAATGGTAGCATATTAATATTGCTAGGACACAACCCTCATACCTCACTTCTCTTCACTATTGCCCTTCTCTTTAGCCATGAGACACAACATGTTGACCCTTCATCACCTCAGCCCCCGATAATAAATTACAACTAAGCGCTCTCCATCATAAGTGGGCTGCACTGAAAGTAAATGGATGTTCTCAAAATTACTTAAGTCTAATATATCAATGACGATGTCTACATGATAATATTGATGTAAATGATGCAACACCCAAGAATAAATCTTTGTGCTTGGACTTCTTCACCTTCAGTAATTGTTTGATTCAATGTATCTATTTTGTTTCATATATTATGTGATTACTTATTGCTTTAGTGCCTATGAAAACACCATCTGACTTGATGATCTTCCAGAAGATTCTCTCCATGTCCCAGTACTTTTATCACACTGATATCAACCAAGCAGCTGGGTTGGATGCTAGGTTGAGTGCACTACAAGCTACAATTTACCTTTGTTTTGGATGGCTAGGTTGCAAGAGTACCTTTCATATGTCATTCAAAATGGAAAACTAATACATGATTTACCTTAGTGGCCCCATGAAAGTTAGTTCTTCAAGGTTGTGGTGATACATTTCTTCTAAGGATTGGATTTTCTTGACTCCTAAAAATATTTTCTATTTTATGAAAATTAAAACAAGAGTCTAGAAAGAAAAATGTGTGCTAAAGGTAAACTAAATAGATAGACATGTAGTTGTGGCATCAATACTATTACACGAGTGAACAAAAATTTCCATGGGTCGAGCGGAAAATACTGACGAGCATTAGGAATGCGGAGAAAGAGAAAAAATGCTAAAGGGAAGGTAGGGTGATCACATTTTTGTATCCGTGTTCATGCCACTATCTTTGGATACAAAAGATCCAATTCGAACCTGTACGAGAAGATGTTGCTGCTCCAGATTGAGGGCATGAATATGAGGGATGAGTTCAATCAGTATCATGACAAACACCTAGCATACATCTACAAGACTAAGAGCTAGAAGAACGGGTCATAGTATCGCTGCTTTTGGGGCAAGGTTGGTTGACCTCAAGGAAATAGTGGTATCGTTCACGCCAAATTCAAGTCAAACCTTCCACCCAAATAGATGAGAGACAAAGTCAGAGTCTTCATGTATCCTAGCAACATCTAGAAAAACCACTAGAGGGGGGGTGAATAGGGTTTTATGATTATTTTAAAGTAATTTAATTCAAACAACCACAATTGAAATAATAAGAAGGAGACACCGTGTTTAGAGTGGTTCCAACCTTAGCAAATACTAAGGCAGTCAATCCACTACCCGGTTGCTTACCCAACCGGGATTTTGAAAGTATTAAATTTTATTACCTCTCAAGGAATTTACATAAAATTACAATACTTTCTACACCCTTTGGACAGCCTTCACCTTGAAGTAGTTGCACCAACTTTGAAGCAACCTTCTTGAAGTAACTTCAAGCTCCCACTTGAAGTAGCCTTCCTCTTGAAGTAGCTTCCTGTTGCAACAATCTTCTAGAAGTAGTCCAAAGACCTCCTTCTTCACCAAGAAGATCAAACCCTCTCCAATCCACAACCTCCAACCCCAGCAGTAGCAAGGAGAGTACAAGCAATAAAAAAGAACAAGAAAGGAAATGGAAATTACAATTACCACTTTGAAGCACAAGGCTTGATTTGCCTATATCAAGCGTATAGATATCCTAACCAATGAATATTGAAGTGTAGGTTTAGTGGATAGGAGATGCTAGCCTATATGACACGAATTTAGAGCAAGGGAAGTAAGTAGCCAATGCCAGTGTTGCTCAATAGCTCAAAACACATTGCCAATTGCAAGTATGTAAGCTCAAGTATTGCACAAGTGTGTTTTAGGTGTCCTATGGCTTGTCCTATTTATAGGAATGGCCTATGCATGCTTAAGGACGTTCTAGACACTTTCTAGGGGGTTCTAAGTGCTCAACTAGCCGTTAGGTATCCATTAGTTGCACTAACAACGGCTAGTTAATTAATTCTGAAAAGTGCAGACAGAGACATTCTCGGTCGAGGAATTGTCGACCGAGATCCCAGTCGGTCAAAGTTTTGTCGACCGAGGGACTGTCTGGAGTCAAGTGTATATAACGTTCTGATCCAACTCCCAACTACTTTGTCTGCTGTGTCTAACGGCTACAAGGGTCATTCTCAGTCGAAGAATTTGTCGACCGAGGGTGTCTCAGTCGAGGAGTTTGTCGACCGAGAATAACCCTGTTTCAATGTTTTGAACAAGATACTAAGTGTGTGTATGAGTGTGCAGATGTGACACTATTGAAGGGGATGACCTATCTAAGTATTGTGATTGGCTAAGGAAGATCTAACGCTTGATTTTCATGATGTCTAAGTACTTGTAAATTATATATTTGTACAAGTTTTACAATTGATTACATTCATGAAATTAAAGCAATTTAGCATATAGATCTTCCAAATATTTGTCATCCACTTTATTCCTGCAACACTCAAGTAGCACGTTAGATCGACAAGAAAGAAATGTTTGTCATTATCAAAACAAAGGGATTTAAATGATGTCCATTTATCCAACACATCTAAGATAAACTCAGAGGAGTATAATGGATAGTATATTTGAAGTCTACTTTGTTTAGTGGAAAACCAAGTGGATGTATTATCAAAAATACTTTTAGTTAGTGAGAAGAACATGAAGTTTGACAAAAAAAAAATCCATTCAGTTGCATGGAAAAATAGTTGAATAAAGAAATAAGTTTAGTATCAAACATTCAAATTTCCAAAACATATGTGGTTTCCTAATAGTATGGAGCTCAATACGTTTGAGAGTGATATATCTCAAGCACTTGGTAGACTGGTGCAATGAAAACAAGGTAAAGGCCATCTTCAATGTATATTACTAGTTGTAAGAAAGTGAGTAGGGCCCCTGTGAGATTATGTAGGTAAAGCCTCTATTGGCACCTACAATATCCATTTTCTAGGCAATGTCCCCAAAAAGTACGATTTCCCATTTCTGTGTGAGGAATCTGAAGTAGTTCAACAAGTAATTTAGTCCTACCGTTTTCAGAACAATGTCAATACGTTCTACTTATATCAAAAATATGATCCCAGCATGCATAGCTCTGTAAAGAATGACAACTCTAACCTAGATCTTTGTACTTTAATATTGTTCCAAGTGCGTGAAAGTGTAAGATATCATTACAATGTCCCTTACTTGAAAGGGCACAACATGACTCTTAAAAGTATTTGTCTAGGTTTCCCTTGGCTGGAAATGGAGGTCTTAGGTTCTACTAGTGTGGGTCTTTCTTTATTAGGAACAAACTAGCAAGAAATGCAATTCATAGGTAGTAGCAGTAGTGACCTGGAAATATTGCACACAACTTTTATTATGTAAGACAAGATCTAAAATTTGGAAGCTTCTAGGAAAAAAATTCATAGAAAAAGTAATATATAGACATAACAAACATCATGACTAGATCGATGATGATGGATTGAAGCATTTGTCTTTCTTATGAGCTTCTACTCTTATCATAAGAAAATAGAAGAGAGTTGTTTCTAACTATCTTGCTTGTTAGCTGAACTAAGTCATCATGAGTTCTAGTTATAGAACCATCAACATCACGCTTGACTATTGCCATAGCGTCTCCTATACTATTTATGGATAGGTCTAATATCTTTATTATTGCTGATCCAAGGTACGTTCTATAGACCACGTTGTTCTAGGGATGATGTACTGGAATCGAGGTGAGTATATGAAGGGGAAAAGGAAGAACAAAAACAAATGGCATTGCCATCTACTTCTTGACCTTTATGGCCAAACAAAGTATCTCATCCTGATGTGAGGTATCAAGGTTGTAAGTTGCATGCCAAGGTGTGGAGCATGTCTCCACCCCTTCTAGCACTGATAGGCATCATTACGACATCTGAAGATCATGTACTTCTATTTTAAAAGTGTCTTACACCTCAACTAGTCATGTCTATGATTGTACACCCATTGCAGGAGGTGGTCATAAGTTTTAATGTATATTTCCCACAACACTTCAATCTAGTTATTCGTATGATAGTCTACACCACATGGAGGAGGAGACCTACCTGTTGTTGATGATACATGTCTGATAAATCACTCTGTGCTTTGTCTACTCAAGGTGGGGTCAACATTAGAGACTATTTCTCTTTATTGTTAGTGCTATTATTCTTGTGGACATGGAAGTTGACACTTACCAAGATGTAAGCACTAATAACATTGATTCAAATTTTTTGGTATCTAATAACTATTCCAAATATATATACAAGGGATAACTAGTAAAGTTTTTAATCACATGGAAGGTCAAGATGGGGAAGAGATAGTCATGCAGTGGGTAGTAAACAAAACTTATAGACATGAATATAAGAAAGAATTGTATCCTTGTGATCCCCTTTGACTTCTTGTCCTTCTCATGAAATGCTTTATAGTATGAAAGGCAAGGGATCAAACCAAATACATTTAATAAAAAAGTCAAATACTATCACTCATATATAAAACTTATTGAGGGATTCTCCTACGGTACACTAAGTTGGGTAAAAGAATAGAAAGGGGATAGATATTTCCCAAAACATCAGTGAGAAATCAATAGTTGATGATCATCATGAAAGTGATCAAGTGTTATTAAGTTATATATTGTCAAGCTTCATCTGAAAACGATCTTAAAGAATCAAAGGAAAACTAACACACACAATCATGTGCATTATGACTAAAAGAATGGGAGTTTCAGGACAAAATCATGTATATCATAAATAGACTACCAAAATCTTAGTAATATTATGACTACAAAGCTTTCAAACTTCCACCTTCACATGACAAGTATTGGATAAGATAAAGGATAATAGCAACTTGATATACTCTATATTCTAGGAAAAAACAAGATATACAATTCATATGATACATGAGGGAGAGAGCATGAAAGATGAGTAAATTTCTATGAAAGTCATTGTAGACATCAACAGAGAAACATAGAGGGTGCACAATTGTTTGACAGTTTTTTAAAAGGAAAACAAAGATATATAGGGAGATATATAATTCATTTACTTTTTAATATCAACAATACAGAGAGAGATTACTCACCACAGTCATAGTTGAGATCTTTCCGATCAAGAGCATAGTCATATGCAATATCATAAAGTTGGCCATGTGTGCCTTTTCCACCAACACCATCTACATAAATTCGTGGTTGAATTAGAAAAACATCAAAAATAATGAATCATGGCAATGGCACAACGAACATACGAAAAATATTAGTAATAAAATGTAACAGAGAAATAATGTCTTCTACTAACATCATTAGCCTAAAATGGAAAGGGTTTGTAATAACCTAAATGAGGCAAGTATTAGAAACTCTAATGTTGCATAAGAGAAGGAAAAATAGACATTGACAAACATAAAGGTAAACCAACAAACACATTGCATAGGATCCTACATGACTATAGGTTACCAAAAATCCTATTCCCCAAGAACATCATTTTCTATGAATCTGATTAATCATGATGAAAGTTGGTTGTTCACCTTCCTGCTACTTTTTAGACCTATATCAAAGACTCCTTAATTGTTAGATATGAAACTCGTGTGAAAGTTGTTCTATTGAAATGCAAACTCTCTAGAACAGAAGGGTTTAACATGATGTAAATGTAGTTTTCTTGTTCTTAACATCAACTACTTGAGTATCTCGCATTTGGATATCCAAGTCTCACTATTGAAGAAATTAACATTTGAAAGGGTGACATCTTCATATATCTAGTTCAAGTTTGGTTTGGTGTTGTAGGGGGGGATAACAATACTTTCAATGAACCTTAGAAAAGTTTTCCTGTAGTAACATATATGTAACAATTATGTAGTTATGTTCTGGAATCTCCATCTTCAACACCTGCAGTTTATCCAGCAAACTCAATAAACCTCATTCAAAATTCTAGTAATCATTAGGTGACTACTATCAACCAAAAGAAGATCATTTTGTGTACAAAGGTAATGACATGTTGAACAATACTAGAGTTTCAAGGAATGAACCCTCAAGGTGAGGTAATATGAGTTTGTGAATAAGGTTAGACATGGTGTTTGGATATCAAAGATGGATAAAAAAACATAGAATGAGGATGGATCAGTAACATGTGATCCTAAGATATCAGTAGATTCAAGATTTCATTGAAGCATACGAAATGTAAAATTGTCGATTTCTAATAAGGAGGTTGTGAATTGAAATTCCCAAGTACCACCTAAAAAAATATAGGGCAACTAAGAATACTCACTAGAATTGTGGAAGAATGCCCAACAACAAAAAAGAAAATCACCAAATTCTCCAAGTTGAGCACTCATTGCCATTCCAACTATTCCTACATTGATGCAATCAACCGCTGCCACACACACAACACCTAGCGGCTCTAAAAAACTCAAACCAATTGATCACAATAGGTCTAAATGTAATGCGTAGAGGAAATGTTCAATGGCAACCAAAACACACTGATTTGATTTTGAGGCAGAATTTAATATCTTATCATCATAAATAGATAAGCAAGCCAACAATGGCAATGAAAATAGGATTCCAGAATCTACTGGCATCATAAAGAAATTAAAAAAATCTAGCAATGGTGTGGTAGTCATGTCCATCCACACCGGAAGGTGATAGCAAAGGAATGAAATTGTCAATTATAGAAAATGAATCAACTGCCCAACTGACCTGATCAACAAAGAGCCACAATGTTGATCCTGCCCTCCACCACCCTAATTATCACATACCATCTCGGACCGCTCTGTCACGCAACAACCTCTTAAATGAGGTTCTTGGGGGTTATCTTATTGACAATGATGAGGTCGCACATCTAAAAAGCATAGTCCTAAGCATCAAGATCGTTGAGACATTTTCCTCCCAGAATCAGGTCACATTGTAAATCAGTTTGTGCTTCCTACATAGCTCCCAGCCATGACCTCACGTAGGTGGCATCGGGGGAGTCTAGGGGATAGGTGGTGTTTGACCAGTCCCTCCACAACGAGCATGAACTATCCAGCATCCCATCCTCTTCTTATCGAGCTTGTCATTGGTCAACAACAGAGCCTTGGCGGGATGGGGAGGAGAATAGGGTGAAATAGATATAGGGTGATCAGATCGGGGTTGTGTGGGAGGAAAAGAGAGATAATGTGATAGGTCGGGTTGGCATAGTCGAGGTGGATAGACAGGCCACGCTAAATTCGTGCCAATATGGAAAAAAGTAGTGTGCTGAAATTAAAAAAAAATTAGGCATTTTGATATTTGGGAGGGTGGCGGAGAGCGAGAGACAAACTGGGAAGAGTGTGATTTATAGTCAATTGGAATATGTAGTTAATTTTATAGTTAATACAATCAACTATACTTTTTTAGTTACACTTTTATAATTTATAAGGAAAAGTATTTTTAACTACAAATATCATATATGTATTTTAAAAATTTGTAGATAAATCATATTTTTTTGTAGTGTTTAGTGTCTCCCACATGGGTGTCGCTTGAAAATTGACGTCAAAAGGCTTATTTAACTGACATCAAAGGTGATATCTATACTAGTGATGATTTCTCCAAATTGTGTGGATATCCTTGCACCCTAGACTCAATCACTTTATCAATTGTTGTGGTGCCTAATAAGACATAATCATCAACAATAATGATAATCTTATCCATGTTCAGAAAAAGGTGACGGGTTTCGGAAATATTATCCCATATGGTGGTGTCAAATACTTCAATTGTTCTTGATGCTTTGAAATGTTCTATGGATGACCTACAAATTCCCAAACTAGAAAGAAAAATGCGACATCTAATTGAGTCTCCATTCATTTATTGTATGCTTGTATATTTGCAAGACTTTGTTGCTGATTTACAAGCATCTATATGCTCTTGTGGAAGTAGAGTTCTTTGTTAACCATTCTATCCTAGGTTTAGATTCAAAAATAGCTACCCCTTATTGAAAGTGTTTCCTTGATTGTAGTTCTTTAGGTATTTGTACTTGTTGAGGTTATTTTATCTATAATTCTTACAAAAATTGGGGGGATCCTAGGCTTGGTTTTGTCCATTTCTTTTTGAAAAGTAATATCAATTTTCTGCTCCATCTTGATTCCCATACTAGAACCCAAGGTGGTTTCTTGGAATTTTGGGTTGTAGTAACCTTCCGCCCTAGAATAGAATTAATGACTTTAACGTTTTCAACTAGGCTATTCCTAAATTTTGGTTGATGCATGCTCATTGTGGGCAATAGAGGTGAGTGCACTATAAACTAATGTTCCCCTGTCACAACAAAGCTGAGTACTTGAGTTTATTTAGCATGGTGTGAAAATGAGCTTCACTACCCATACTTCTAGAAGGAATATAATGCTTTTTGCATTATAGAAAGTTGCTTTATGAATTTTTGATTGCTTTCATCTCTACTTTTCCCTCCACCATTATGACTATGAGAAATCCTTGTTTTCCTAATGTGTCCTTGTTGGCTTAATTTTCTGCCCAGAGGCTAATGATTCACTATGCATTGTCAAATTTGGATCACATAAAATTCCTTCTTGAAGATAGGTCTAAATATTGTTGATGTCATCTTAAATTCCTCTATACACGTTTTGATTCATCATTAGGAAGGTGATTCTGTAGAGAAGGCATTGTTGTAGAAACAACTTATATCATTCTTAAGCCTCAAGTAATGACTCTCCAAGGAGTTATAAGAATTGGTTTATCTGTTCTCACCAGTGGATAAGTGAGAGAGGGTGGAAATAACTTCTCAAGGATTATTTCTAAATTTCCTCCTAAGTGTTGATGACATGAACTTCCAATAAGTTGTACTATAGCTTAGATTAGTTTGTAAATAATATAACAATAGTCATATCTTGATGGATTCGCCTAGCACACATACCTACTTGATTACTCCACAAAGGTCTATAGAGTTTTGAACATGAACATGTGCATCTTCTCTGTGTCAACCTACACTTTTTTCCTACACCATTTGAACCCAATGTGTCTTGATTTAAGCAGTGTTGCAGCAATTGTAAAATGGTCGACTGAATGGCAAACATCTACAACTTTAGGGATTGAGAACTACCTAAGATTCAATTTTCCTACCTCATGTCCATCTCATATTTCTTCAATCACAACTACTATGGCCTCTTCCACGAGTCCGTCTGTTTGAGTGTTGAGTGTGTATTGTACTCTATGTTGGGTTTCTTCTTATAGTGCCATCTTGGCTCTACTTTCATGAAGAAATATGTGGTAGGACCTTGAGATCGAGGTCTCTTATATAATCCCAATGGTAACAGCTTCATGCACACTAGATATATATCTAGAAGGATCAAATATAAGAAGGTTTGTAATAGTTCCAATTATAAAATAAAATCCCTAAATAATTTTATTCAGTTCAAAAAGATGAACAATTCCATTGTTCCCAACAATAATGCCAAAAAAATTTGTTGCTTTAATCGTACCTCAAATTCACTATGATAGAAATCCTAGTTTTACCTTAATAATACATATGATATATAGTCTACAAGAGGAAATATCTTGTCATAGTATAGTTACAATCTAATCTTAGTGGGAAACTTGTTTATAATTCTATTAATTTGATTTGACCAAACTATAATAAGTATGTAAGTAAAACCAAGATTATTAATTAATGTAAAACAAGGGTTAATTGGTTTGAGATCCTCTACCTACATTTTCTATATACAACCTCATTACAAGCATGAAAAATAAACATTGAGTCCAAGTACATATGATCCTATAAAAATTGACTATCATGCCTATGTAGATATCATATTAGTATAATTATCACATAACCTAAACATTACACACCTACCACCTCAAAAATTACGTTTACATAGTTATTGTTGGGGGATCAACAACAATAATATGATATCCGAGATCTAGGATTTAAAGTTATCTACATATAAGATCGATTCAAATTTAAAGTATGTTAATTGACTGCATATGCAAAGATATAAATGATGCAAGATAGCAGAACAAAAATGGTTAGTAGGGATACTCCCTACACCATAATAAGTGGACTAGTCACTCTACATGATAGTGACAAGGTAAACAAGATAAATGGTAGAGAGGTCCTTCATCATTGAAGGGAAAAGGAGGTATGCCATGGTCTGAGGTAGTCTATCTTCATGCTTGCTGGCAAGTCTAGGCCAATGAAGCAATAAGATAATATGGTAGACATTCTTCAACATGACCTTCGTTGTCATTCTCCCTCCTTATGTATACCCAAGGTCACATAGGATGTAGTAAGGTCAGATAAACAATGATAACAAAGTAGATCAATGGTATGGATTGAATTAGCCTAGAAATTTTCATGGTCCGGACCTTTGAATCATGGAGGCAATGGAAAATCTTAGACTTTGGAGTATCATCTCTTCCACATTTAATACCCTAACTATAGATGCCTCTGATGTGGGTTGGGGATTGATAATTGTATTAAAGGATTAGGTTTTTGAGGCAATTACAATGAAGACAAAGGGTTGCATCACTTGCATTTGGTGTCGAGTACTTGAGGGAGTTGTTTATTTGTTAACATGGGTGAAGCTTGGCACCAATCAATAAGCTGCATTGATAGTTTGTTTTATTTGGTCGCGCATGAGGAAACCATTGATGTAGTATCATGAGATGAGGAATTTTAGTCAAATAAAAATCATGGTCAATGTGGAACATCGACGGATGCACTGTCTCAGTTCATGTTTTTCATTATTCGATAGGGAGCCCCATTCAACATGGTACTTTGTACTTTGATCGATGATATTTGTTGTGTTATATGATGCACCGTATGATTTAGTGCAATGATATATTGGGATATTTTTCCTCTAATTGACTTAATTAAAATGTGTTTCATGTTAGAGCACCTCGTGGGAGTATAGTCCTCTCAACTCCTGGCAGTTGATCAAGAACTTGACCCCATCCTATGCTAGTAAGACGAGATCAAACTCGAGCATTGAAAGACTGTAAGGAGAGATCAAATTCAAGAAGTGAAACACTTTGGTGGGAACATTGGTCAATGTGGGATATAGTATGATGATGTGCATTCACCAATGTGATGTCCTTTCCCATAATGAAGAATAAGTAATTATCTAAAAAACCTAATAAAATAAGAAAAAAAACTAAGCTAGATATTTTAGGTTAACTAAAGACAATTTCAAAGATAGATGCACAATCTAAATGCTAATCTAGGCTAAATATGTGACTAAAACTAGTATAAAAATACATTTGTCAAGTGGTCTACCAGAATTTTTTGAATAGAATGGAATAAAACTAAAAAAGGACAACAAGTTTAATAATGAATAAAGTACTGTTGGGAAAGTGGCTCTAAAAGACAAATAAATATAAAATGAAAAATAAAAGGTAAATATAAAACCAAACAAAACCATAATCAGATCCTCATTGTATTTAGAAAGTCTTATGCACCATTTGGAAATAATGGAATTGAAACAAAACATGTAAACTGATATGATTTTGAAAAATTTTCTTTGTCTTATCTTGGATAATGGAGAAGGGTGTTGTCAGATTATAGGCTCGTTGAGTCGATTCGGAATTCAATTGAGGCAGGTATCTAACTGGATTGAGAATGATGCAAGCCTAATCCCTAACTTTAGATGAAACATTTATGACAATGACAAAAGGCTATCGTTATTTAAGGATGTCCCTTGATTATATGAATAACATTAGATCCTACAAATATGAACCCAAAAAGAATTGAAATCCACTTTCCTTTGCTAAAATGAAAATTTGTATGATATCTATTTTTTCCTTGAGACTTATTGTAATGCTTTACATATCATATGGTTGAAACCTCATTTAATTTCTAATGGTATTTTGGATATGGTTAGGATACAATGATTTTGAATTCAAAAATAGATAAAAGAATGATGTAATGAAGAATAAGATAACCCAAATAAAATATTTTTCAACAGTAAATAACATATTCAAAACTTCTTTCTAAGATAAAAACCCAAACCAAACACAATTATGGGACATTGTGATGTGATTTCTTAAATCATTCTTTATTTTTGTTAATTATGTAAATATTTATATTTTTCTATAAAATGAAAGTTAATACATTTTTAATAATTCCACATGTGTGTTATATGATGTAGATAATCTATGGCTAACTTTAGAAAAAAAAAGATTAGCTTGTGTATTTCATGATCAATAGGATCATTTAATGAAGTGGGCAATAGTCAAATTGTATAGAGTGGATTAGGTCAACATGCTTTATTTATAGTAGGTATATTAGAGTGCTTTCATCACATATATGGCACATGCATGTTTGTGCAGGATTGAAGAATGGAAAGTCAGGTTAATATTGGTTGGGCTTTGTCAATGTGACCTATTTGGCGATGTTGCATGCTAGAGATGGGTTTATGAGACCCAATTTCAAGTCAAAGAATGCTGGGAAGAGCTAGAACGGTGTTAGAGATGGTTGATCTTGCCTATTTTTGGAGTCTAACTAGAAAGTTGGATGTCAAAGTTGATCTAGTGTTGAAAAAAGTGGGATTTTTCTTGGGTGGCATGTAATGTCGTCAAAAACTTAACTTTATATATAAACACAATTTTGGCCTTATGGATATACTAATGCACTTTAGAATAGGAGAGAAGATGCTTGAGCTGGAAGAATGCAGTTTTGGAGGTGAATCTCATTCCTAACCTGAGAGAGAATTTTGAACTTTCTGTATCATCTTGGTTATTTAGCAAGACTTTTAAAGATGAAAGCTAAAAATCACATTCCTAATGTGGTAGAGATTGAATCCATGTATGTTCTTCTCTTCATATAACAATTTCTACTATTTTCCATCATCTCTACCATTTTGGATGAAGCTCGCTACAACCATTGGTTGAAATCTCTCATCTTTATCTACTATTTCTCCTTTTCTCCTTGTTTGGCATACTCAACTAGAGCTTCTATGATTGAAAATTGAAGTTTCTTCTTTGATCATATAAGTAGAGTTTATTGCATGGGAAGGTTCCTCCCCTAAGAAGTGTGATTTAGCCTTTGTTTAATACTTCTTAGGAGAAATTTTCTACCTATAATCAACTGATATCACCTAAATTAATGAAAACTCATCTTGAGGAATAACTTTGGTGGTTTGGGAAAAGAATTTGGGGAATTTTGGAACTATTATGTACCATAATATTTTTTACATAAAGGAAAAAGTCATCCTTTTGTAATATCATATGGCTGAGAGATACAATATTTACATGTAAAATTTCCGTAACTTCTTATTTAGGTACTTGATACTAATTTAGCATATTGCACTTAAACAAATGAATGTTAATGGAACTTTGTACATATGTTTATGACTATCATAAGATTAAATATAACAATTTATGATGTACCATGAGCCTCAGTTGTTGTATTCCTATTTATAGTTCAAATTTGTAAATTCTTAACATGTTGGATACGATTATAATTTTTTCTTGTATCTAATGTTTAAAGTGCATATTTCTTATTACAACACTCCATATTCAATGATCATTTTCATGAATATTGAGTAATTGGTTTACTAAAATACAAAAACTATAATCATTTATTTTCCATGAAATTGTATAAATCATCATTATTTATACGTTAGGTTAGTGAATACGGGTTCCTTGTAGCATCTTGGGATTCAGATAAGGTAATCAGAGTTTGATATTGTAGAATATACATGTGTTACCAATAATCCATATGACATATGGCCCGCTTGGAACATTGAAAGCAACCTTATGTTTTAGAATGGTAAAAAATTATAGCTTATTTATTTAGATAGAACTCTTGACAATGTGATCAAAAATATGTGATGGTTTATATGTAATTCTTACCAATGCAATATGATATGTGCATTAACATGATTACCTAGAACATGCATGATGTTATGTAGGTCATTGGTCAATGATATCTACCTTTTATACTCACGTTGGCTGAGATGTGGTGGGTTCTTAGTGGGATGAAATATCCATGAGATCCTTAATAATGGGTAGTGAAATTTCCAATAACTAGACAGGAGTTTGGAGGGTACATTCCAGTTGTCCAAGTTTAATAGTGATGTTGTGATCAAGTTGTTTCTCTTTATATGTATTGTATCTTTACCTTATACTTCATATACTTATTTTATTTATATAACAAATTTAGATGAATTTTCCCTTTTTCTGTAGAATTGTCTAATTCTCTTATATCCTAGATCTTGTATAACTTGATTAATATTTATATAGTATATCTCTCAAGGAATTTTTACTCACTCTTTTGTTTTCCAACCTTCCTAAGATTCCCAACCCACCAAAAGGTTTTACTAGTAAGGAGTCAACTTCCACGAGGTAGAGGTGGTGGATGTGGTAGAAGATGGGGATATTTTGTCTAGCATTGTCTACAATCATCGATATACATTTGAGTTGTGAGGGGTATTTATACAATGATGTATACACAACCCATATTTAGTTTGTATGCCTTGTATATGATGAAGAATCATGAGATTGCACACATTTTATATAGAAAAGGTAAATCATGATCATGTATACATTTTGTATAAATAGGTGGTGGCATAGGTCATGTGTTATAAACAATTCACAATTATCAGTTTATATGTGAATATAATGGGCCTCTCTATATGTATGTGTCTAATACTATTGTTAGAATTAATATTTGAGCCTTATCTTTCATTTATTATTGGTTTATGTTAGTTAACATCGAATTTGGCCTTCTAATTTTGGATTTTCTTACTATGGCTTACACGACCTTGAGGAAATCTTGTGTAATGCTCTAAGAATTGGGTGACACAACTAGCATGATCGAAAAAGTCTTTAGAATGAGGGTGGTATATTATACATGGTTTGGATACCATGTATGGCACTGGGAAAATAATACAATGATGTTATCCGAATACTTTATTATAAATTATATAATTATGTTATTGAAAAACTTACATAATGATAAATATGTTACCGTAACATATAATGATGATCAAATCTTTCAAAAAAATATCACAATTTTCTCAAAGAGACATTTTATTATAAAACCCATGCCTTATGATATCGTATTTTCCATGAACCCATATATAGCACTCAACATATTCAAAATCAACATCACTATAAACCAAAACTAACCAACTTGATACCTCAAAAAATTTCAGAGTGGTGTGTTGGATTTTGTTTGGATATAATAAGTTGGAAATCAAGTAAAGATATAATATGATGGAATGAAGGAAATGCTTATAAATTGATTTTGAACAATAGATAAAATATAAAAAATAGTCCCAAAGTAAAACCAAAACCAAAACCAAAATCAAACATAACAACAATTTGCTCCCTATTATATTGATGATGGTATCCTATATATGGTTTAAATACCATAGAATGTACACTAAGGATCAAAAACCAAATATTGAATTGAAAAAATAATCAAATGATGCAAATTAATATCTTGGATTTCATATGACATGACAATGATAACAAAATATTCAATAATGAAAATACTTAAAACATACCTTATATGTATAATATCAATCCTATAAAAAAGGATAAAAATTTAAATTCCATTATCCGTTCTTGAATAGAATATTATTTTAATTTCCATGGACCAATTTTTCTTATACAAAAAATATTCAAAATCTATCAATAGTTTAACCAAAACCAAAGGAAACCATCTTCTTGCCTTATTTAATTAAGGGTGGCATGATGTATGTTGTTTTGATACAAAGGGATGGAAGTCTATAGAAAATAACCAAATATGCTATATTGAAAAATTACTGCCCCAATAAAATTTTCAATAAGTAATTCACTAGAAAAATTATATATAACAAAAACAAACCTAATTTAATATCCAAATAAGGATACAATATTCAAAATCCATGTACTAAAAAAATATGAGCTATGGTCAGTTGCAAGTAAGAGAAGTCTAGGTAATATATATATATATATATATATATATATATATATATATATATATATACATGAAAATTACAACGCTCGCATACATACATGAAATAAAATGCATGATACAAGCCATGTATCATCACCATAAATACCCCTATTTTTAAATCAAGTAGGAATAGCTTAAGTATAATCATGTTTGAACTTGCCATAAACTACCACAATCTCAATTGCATGTAAGTACATTAAATATAAAAATCTATGTATAAAAAATAAATAGTAAATTTCATAAGCATGTATTAAATTTAAATCATAGGAGATTTATTGGAAACCATATATCATAACCACAAAAAAATTCTAATTCAATTTCACCAAGCACAATCATTTGAAAGTATGAATAACCATAAATGAAACCCTATTATAATGGTAACCTTAATTTAAATTGGATATAATAGTTCAATTAGAAATGCTGAATAACAAAAATTATCACCCAATTTTCCCTAAAAACCTAATTTTAGTTGTCTTGAGTTGAAGAGTAAAATGCATGAATAACCAAAAAATTAAATAACATGGTAATAACTAACATACTTGCACAATACCTCTTATAGCTTGTAATTAAGGACTCTACATGTAGTAGAAGCATGGAGTAGGATACTGACACCAACATTTTGAAATCTAATGTGCATGAGAGATGGGTTTAAATGGCCGACCTTCTCATGTCCTCCTTGGAGGCCTTATTAGGTGAATATATCAGAGAAAAGGGTGGAGAATGGGTGAGTAGGTGGATGTTACCACTCAAATACAAAGAACGACAACTATAATTGATAGCGACATAAATTATTAGTGTACATAGTAGGAGAGGATGAGGCTCAGGATATAAATTCTTTTGATGATTTGAGAAGGGTGTGATGGAGTCACAAGAGATGAAGAAGAATACAGGTTTGATCTTCTACCACATGATAAGCCTAGCCACTCAATCTCATTTCCCACTAGGTACTGTTAAAGTGATTGAAGCATCCTCTCCTAGGAGGCTCAAATGATTCACACACAATCATATGCAAAAAGAAAATAACATCTCATTTCAATAATATGAACCATAAAGTTTTGCATGGGGACCAGTAGGGAAAAATTAAGAAACTTCATAAGAAAAGAAACTATTTAGTTGACATCTACAACCTGATCGAATAAATATTTTTCTTTACTTAATTCCAATAGAGATATCAGGACATGCCAAGAGTTTCCATTTTCTAGTTAAAAATCCTGACTCAAAACCAATTCAAGCATTGTGTATGGTTTTAGAAACAAGAAACAATTAAATGTGTATACATGAAAAAGAAGTAACACTAGGTAGGTTTATAAGAGGAAATACTAACAAAAGAAGAAAAACTTTAATTGTTCAACAAGTGAACTATCCATTCAGTTTGTAATGTACTCCAAACAAGGGTGGATCACCTCACCTTCACAAGAGTGGGTGACTAGACCAAATAGGTGTTCCACTTAACCCTAAGGGAAAGGTCGGAGTGCCACTTATTCCAAAAGGAAAGGCTAAAATGTCACTTGACCCCTTTTGAAGATAAGGAAAAGGATCAAATGATCCATAACAAGAATGAGGGGAGTACACTATAAATCACAATTTTATATGAGGAAACCAAACACTATATGGATAGAAATTTGAAACACTATTCTTTAGGGAATGAAGTAGCCCATCTAAATTAGTATCCAAGTGTTTTAAAATATGGTTAAAACATACAATACGATGCATTGATCAAATGTCAAGAGGATACTAAACATGCCTTTTTATAGATTTCCACATTATTAGGTCCAAGAGTGAATTAGACATAGATACTCGAGTCAATACTTGGTCAAGGGTTGAGTAAATCATGGTTAGGATTGGTGTTCAAAATCTAGGGTTTCCAAATAAAAAGATATACGATACTTTGTTCCTATTTGACCATAATGATCATTCATCTTTAAAAACAACAAATAAGTTTATATGATTAGTCAACAATATCAAATATGAAGTAGGCACATGTGGATGAATGATCCATTTGGTCACATATATAGGAAAATAAAAAGACCCTTTAATCAATATTTAGGTTCATAGAGTAGTTCCATCATTAGAAATTGAGATACAACCAATAGTGAGTCTCAATCATGGTTCCAGCACAGTTCATGATAACAAGGGCAAGTTGATAGAGATTATATTTTTGAGTTTCAGATCATCTCCAAAGGTTTAAGGATGAAGCATTAATAATAGTCTCATTGTATTTCTCTCTTTCTCTTAATCTAAACTGGCTATAATATCACATATTTTAGATCATATATGTGATATTTATGATATCTACACAATTTTTAGAGAGAGAAATAGAGAGTATATCCATGCAAAAGAGAGGTAGAAGAATATTGTCAAATGTAGTTGCATGCCACCAACCCTAGATCAGGAAATTTGAATCTTAAAATCTCCTAGAAGTGACAATGTATTAAGATTTTCAAAGACTCATGATTGGGTTCAAAATAAAGAAAAAAATTATGCAAGGATATTAAACCCAAGAAGAGGAATAATGGACTTAGAATCAAGGCAATCATAGTAAAAACGT
The DNA here is from genome assembly GCA_963693085.1 of Alisma plantago-aquatica. Taxonomy (NCBI): domain Eukaryota; kingdom Viridiplantae; phylum Streptophyta; class Magnoliopsida; order Alismatales; family Alismataceae; genus Alisma; species Alisma plantago-aquatica. The sequence goes on from OY856413.1 coordinate 222,957,636, forward strand.
TGGTCATTTAGGTATCTAGGGTTTTCCTACCCACAATCACTGTAGTTGACCAGCAAAAGTTGGGGGTGATTTCACATCCACTGGTTTGAGATCTAATAGCGCGTTGTCTAGTCCCCCACCTGAGTCTATGTGTGGCCCATTAATGACAAAATTTGGCCCAAGTATGCTAAATTAAGGGAGGGATGGTAAAAATGTGCATTTTAGTTGCAACTTTGGGAATTTTTAGAGGGATTTAGAAACCTATGATTGGAGTGAAAATTGGACCCAAAGCGTAAAAAATAGTACAAAATATTTAGAAAATTCTTATATCCTTAGGATAAAGCTAGGTATTGAAATTATCCAAAATATTACCAAATCTAACTCAAGTAGATTTCAATGCCACGATATTCAAATTCATTGAATTCTCCAATAATCTACCACAAAATCATCAAAGTAACAAGGAGTGATAAAAATGGAGTAAAAATTTAATAATGGAAGGGTATAAAAGTTAAATATTTACATATTCCAAAACTCACTTTATCACATCTTCCCCTACTTATGAGGAACCCACCCCACCCCACCCCCAAAAAAAAATTCTTCCTTGAGAAGGTATGAAAATCTCTCTTCCATATCTCACTTCAATTCCCAAGTAGCATCATCACTTCTATGGTGTTTCCACATTACGTTCACCATTTCCATCTTCTTATTTTTAAGTTCTTTAATTCAACTGCCAAGAATTTACAGTGGTTCTTCCTAATATATATGAGTGACCTTTAATTTGATAGGCTCATGGTAGTGTTGACTTGACAGTTATACATTGTCCATATTTTAATAATGACTTCTCCATTCCACTCATATATATCTAATATGTTTGTTTAAGATTGATTTCAAGCTTTAGGTACATTAAAAGGATCAAATTACACAAGCCCTAGCTTGTCCAATTTCAAGTCAACAACAATGCAAGTGTGCAATTCAGAAAATCACTCCAAACCACCTTAGAATATTTTTGTAATCACTTGTATTGATGATATGACTTGTAAATAAGATGAGCAAAAAACAGGGACACTTAATTTCAATGTTTGGTCAGTCTAAAATCATTTTGAAAAATTTGTCACATCAACTTTGTTGATCGAGTTTGAATCTCGATAGATCAATAATGGATTTTTAAAAATGGATCAATCGGTTGAGTTATACACTCCCAGAACTTGACCGACCGATTTATCGACCAAAACTAATTTTGACTTATCAATCAAGTTTCCCAGAATAAGCTTGACTGATAGTTTGAAAATTAGCATTTTCAATTAATGGACCGGTCGAGTTATCTTTATTGAAACTTGAAAATGCATAAAAAGTGATTCCAACCATTGGAGAGTTGTTAGAAATGAAAATAGATCCATTGTAAGTTCTAAAATGACTATTTTTCGTTCTTAAGTGATCTCACACTCAAAGAAACACCCCAACTATAAATAGGACCCCTTAGAGTTCATTCCAAGTTTTCTCATTCATGCTATCCTTGGTTCTTGCTATAGTTGAGTGTGTTGCAGCCCTTTGAGATACTTTCTCTCTCTCATTTACAAAGAATTTCATGATCACGAGTGAGTTAGGCATGTTGTAAGAGAGCTACCTCCTTGTTATCTTATAAAGATCTCATTCCTTCCATCTTTCCAATCCCCTTTCTCAAAGAGCAAAGATTGAAGTGATCTTCTCTGAGTAAAGGTGAAGCTTTTATTCTTCTTTAAGGTTGAAGAAGGGGTGAAGATCTTCTCCAGGTGAAGGAGAAGGGCTATTCGAAGATTGAAGAAGAGTGGGTAATTCGTTCAAAGCCAAAGACTTGATGCAAGTGTGGGTTAAGTCCTTGGTGAAGGCTGAAGACATCTTGATCAAGTGGGTAAGTCCTTGTGTAGGTGAAAGACTCTTGTCTTGAATAGGTAAGTCCTTGGATGTATGGTGGTCTCCTTGTATCTCTTAAAATGGAATATAAGTATACATGGGTTGAAAAGTCCTATAGGTTGACCTCTCTAGGTAGTCTATTGATGGTCTCCTAGTTTTGATATTAGAACCACTCTAACCACCTTGTCTAAGTGTATGTTTCAATCTCTCTCATCCTTGTTATCCTTTCTTATATAGGAATTTCAAATTGCCCTTAAATATTTTGGTTTCAATTGATATAATTTGAAGGTCTAACTATTCTTGTGAGAATTTTGAAGCCCTATTCACCCCCTCTAGATCCCTAGATCCAACAAGTGGTATCATATCATGTATCTTCTCCAACACATATCCCATGAGATGAGAAGATGGGTGAGAACCTACTTGGTTCAATCAACCTAGGGGGAGGATTCTCCATGCACCCCCAGTCTTCAATGACACCAACTTCCTCTATTTGAAGAGGCATATATAGTTCTACATTCAAGGGATGAACTTTGATATGTGGAACGTGATGATTACACCCTACAAGGAGCCAACCAGAGTTGTGTCAACATGGGATGAAGTTTCCCTAAAGAATGCCTACCTCAATGTCAAAGCAATTAGCATCCTCTATGCAGCCCTCACTCCAACCGAGTTCAACCACATCTCCTCATGGGATACAGCCTATGAGATATGGTATAAGTTGTGCATCACTTATGAAGGCACAAACCAAGTTAAGGAGGCAATGATCTACATGTTGAACAACCTCCTAGAGAACTTCAATATGGAAAAGAAAGAAGTAATTGTTGAGATGTACTCTAGGATCAACGTCACCATCAATGACCTAGCTGCTTTGGGACACACTTTGGATAGAGAAGCATTAAACTCAAACATCTTGAGATCTATACCAAAGAGAAGGGAGTCAAAGGTGACCTCCATTAAAGAAGTGACAAGTCTTAGTGACATTCCAACTTAGTAGCTTATTGGGAATCTACAAGCTCATGAGCCAAGACTTGATAAGAAAGAAGAGGTAGCCAAGAAAGAAGAGAAGGAATGAAGGAAGATCAAAGATAGTGCCTTCAAAGATCAAGTGAAGGTTGTTATCCTTCAATGACAACTTGCTTGTCAGACCTCTTGTTCCTCCTCTAGTGAATATGATGGCCCTAGTGATCATGAATCTAGCTACTCTTAGGGAAACCACTTCAAAGGAAAGAAATCTTCTTCTTCTACTCCAAGGTGCTACAAGTGTGGTCAAAAAGGACATTACCAGAGTGAATATCCTAAGGCAAGAAATTCACACCACAAGAGAAACTCTAAAAAGGAAGAAGAGTACAAGAGAGATATCAAGTACAAGAGGAAGGGTAAGAAGGAGAGGAGACACAAAGATGCAGCTCATGAAGCTTGGGAAGCATCATCCTCTTGTGGCTCAAGCTCCGATGAAGATCGAGAGTGCTACCTTGCACTCATGGCCTTTACAAGTGAAGATATTGGTGAGATAAGTGAGGTAAGTTAGGTAATCTTGCAAGAGTTAGCTAAAGAAACTCTTATTAATATGCTTGTTTCTACCTGTTCGTCTTATTTTAAATGTAAATCTAAGAAGAAGAGGTTAGGAAAAATCATTGATGACTTGTATGCTAAACTTGATATTGTTGAGCAAAGTGAGAAAATTCATCTTGAGAGCATTGATAACTTACAAGGCCAATTTCTTGATCTGGAGCTCCAATACAATGAAGTTGAGGTAGAGAATGGTGTCTATATTTATAACATTGAATCTCTTAAGGGAGATAACCAAAAGTGCCTAAATGAGCTTGAAATACTTAAAACTAAAAATGTTGAATTCAAGCTTATTGTTGATGCTCATAGAGATGAGAGGGATGTTTATCTCAAAGAAATTCAAGCTTAAATATGAAAATGCTATGCTGATTGATCATGTTAATGATTTATCTTCTAGACCTATTTTGCCTAGTAATGATGTTGCTTCTATTTCTCTTGAAAAAGATTCTTATTTGACTAAAGCCCTCTATTTAGAGGCCGACCCTATTCATGCTAGAGATGATCTTGCTAGTCTGTCTTCTATCATTGATGAGAATCATAAACTTAGAGCCTCTTTGCATAAATTCCTCAAAGGGAAAAACTCCCTAAATGAAATCCTTGACCATTCTACCCAACAAAGTGGTACTAATGGTTTGGGATTTGTAGGGGGGCACCTAAGGACAAAAACAAGTCCAAAGGTAAGAAAAAGAGTAAGGTTGTGATGACCCTATATTTTAGGGTTTTGATAACTAGCATAGTCATGGAGGACCATGTATGATATGTAGATGATGAATACCAAATTGAGGAATCAGTAATCGAATTGTGGATTCCTTCACCCAAATTTGGAGTTTTGAGATACAATAGAGGACTATGATACCTAATTGTTTAGTGAATGGATTTTGTTGATCAAACTAAGTATTCATGTGGTTAAACATTCTTTAATGATATATATGAAAAGGAATGGTTGAATTATGAACATATCAGGATTCTTGAAGTTGAGTGGTTATGGTTGGAAAGCACATGATAATTATATAAGACCCTACGACACCTTGGATATGATGCTTATTGGATAAATTATTTGATAGAACAAACATCAAATTTTTAGTATGACATTTATCTAGAAGATAGATAACATTATAAGGAACTAATGTCGAAAATTTTGTATCATTTGAACTATCCATCTAAGAGATATGGAGGTTTGAATTATTGGTATAAATATGATCAGCCTATAGTGTTCTCATTATTTAATATTTAGGCACGTGACATATATTGTTACACAACTGGCCCACTCAAACTAAGGTGTGTGACTTAGGTAGGGCGAGGTCCCTAAATGGGAGGCGTGGCTTTATCTCAGTCGTTCACTGTGATCTGACGGTGCAGACCTTGTCACTCACCTCCAAACCCCACGGGAGGAGAACTGGTCACAGTTGGGAACCTGACTCTCCACAAACTCAATGGGTGATAAAGCATACTTGTATGACCCCTACACACCGCGAGGTCAGGACTGGCCCAACGACCTCTTTCTAGATCTATTTTGTGCATTAGAGAGAGAGATCGACCTCTCATTCCCCAGTCCAATCTCCATCTCTGTAAACAGCAAATGACGCAAAAGAGAGGATGGCAGGTAGGCATCTCGGAGACGACTAAGGATGGACTAGGAAGCTTCCCCGAGACCCATGGTGGGCATATTGAAACCAGTGGATGCGCCTGTGAATAACACTTTACGACCATGAGCCTTTGAGCTTGTCATCAGCGGCCAGGAGAGATGATTGTAGAGCTCGAGATGTGGGCACCTCGCCTCAGGGAAGACTTTGAAGCATTTAGAAGAATGATAGTGGAGCCTCGTGACTCCTCAGAGGGGCGACACGAGTGCTGGAGAAGAAAACCCCCTTCACGCCCACCTGCTCCACCGCACCCTCACGACCATGATGTATCTGGAGCCTTGGGTCTCTGTCAGATTTAGGACCTATTGTAGGAGTACCCCTACCCACCAAGAAGCTGTGAGGAGCTTCAGTAGGTGATGGCTAGACCAGACGTGGATGAGGCAACCCGCCGGATCTCAACTGCACGACGGCGGCTTCACGCCAAGACCGGAGCCGAGCCACAGAGAGAAACCACCTCTGCAAAGCTCTCCACCAGCACCTCGGGTAGAAGTGACTGCCATGTCTTCGCTTGGGGGTCTGTTCCCCACCTTCTGGCTCACCGTTGAGTCTGTCCAAGGCGGCGGCATCGTCTGGGCACAAAGGGGAAGTCCGCGCGTGGAGTTGGGAAGAGAGACGGGTCAGTAGCTGGCCAACGGCTACCTTAGCAGCTGATTCACCCGATTTATGGTGAAGCATGTAGCTGAGGGTCCCAAGCCCCGTGGCAGAGATCAAAGCCCCAAAGAGAGAGAGAGATCCAACGGCTCACAAAAGCTCATATAGGTAATTGTCGAGCTAATATTCAGTTAATGTACAAATCTCATAAATATGATTAAAAATAGCTCCCTTATCCTAAAAATTCCTGGAAAATACCACTAGACTCAGAAAACTACCCTCTTTATTGTGAAACCCTTATATCAGACTTATGAGACACTAATATTGGTGGTATTTATTTTAGATGAGAATGCTTCTTTTAAATGGTATAATTAGTAATGGTTGAGATTAAATCTGATAAAAATAAGTTTGAACCCTGATATCATCTAGAAACTAAATGTGGTCTCCTATGTTGATATTATTGAGCAATTTTAGGCCTTTTCTCAATTATTGCCTAGTTACAAGTTTTAACCTCATATTAATTCTAGAAAATATTTCAAGCATTAGAAAAATATGAAATTTGTACCAGATTTGACTTATGACATACATATCAGTATAAAAATATCACAAACATATTTAAGATCAGTTGAACCTAGGTTTGGTGTAAAACCCTAATTTTGGACCTAAATACCATTAATAACGATGAACCTTGTATTAATGGTGCTCAATTATATTTAATCAGGTCATGGACAAAGTTCTAGATGATCCAAGATGATTAGAAATCTCTGAACTCAGGTACGTGGGCTTTATCTAAATATATGACTAGTTTTCTTGTGTGCAATAGCTATGATGTATTGCTTGTCTTTATTTGAGAATATTGCTTGGATGTACTATGATGGTAGTATATTCGCCATGTCAATAAGAACAACAAAGAGTATAGATGGTTTGTAGCTACTAAGTGGATATAAGCTCTCTCTCTCTCAATCCTCTCTCTCTCTCTCTCTTCCTCTAAATATAAGGTCGGCACTCGGTCCCCATAGCCCAAGGGGCCGGGAAAAATGAAGTGCGACATCTCTCTCTCCCCTCTAAATATAAGGTCGGAACTCGGTCCCCATAGCCCAAGGGGCGGGGAAAAATGAAGTGTGACACCACTTAGTAGTACAAACACATCAAATGACATCTAAAAATGTGTGTTTACCCGATTATCGCTTTAAATAATGTTTTCTTTTACTCTTTCTTTCTCAAGTTATTTCAATTATGCAAACATATTAGTATGTATCTTTCTACCCACGTACACAACACCTTGTGTGTTGATTCATTGTTTCACGTATGTTTTAGGTTCATAGCTAGCGTGGGATAAAATAAAGGAAGTGAGCAGTTGTCCAGGTTGTACCTATTGTGTTAAGATCCTGTTAGCATACATGTTCATAGACTTGTAAATCTTCTTTTAATATGTAAATGTAATTCATGTTGTAATAATATACATGTTATTGTTGAGAAATGTTATGGTTGTATGTTCATATATGCGTATTATGCTTCCGCATCGCTTTCTGATATGATTGCTAACATTTTTGGATTTTGTCTTCTCATCTCCATGGGGTTTTGAGAAGGTGAAAATCCGGGGACGTTACAGTTGGTATAAGAGCATGAACATTAGCTGCACCTGACAATTGCTCATCATGAAATTTAAAAAAAAACGAAATTTCACCTTTCACCTTAAACCTTAGAAACTTAGTAAGTTGTTCTATAGGAATAAGGTTTGACTTAGCCTCTAAGTTAGAACCAAGATGTTCGAGAACTAGGTATAGACAAGTGTGTGAGACCCTTTCCATATAGAGCTCATATGTGTGGGGTAGCTACACTAGTCTACACCTTATTCTCACCATTTCACTAGGTTACATGGCACCAGACTATCCACTGTGTGTTGGACACTCGAGTTTGCTGGTTTGGTTTTGTTTCCCAATCAGCTCGCACCTCGACAGTTTTCTCTGACGCCTTCTTTCTCAGAGAAAAACTATATAATATTTTATTAGATATATGTAAATATAAAAATGTGTCCCTCACACAGTAGAGTAGTGGGTGTTCATGCAATCTAAGTGAAAGGGAGTGACATCAGTCTAGAAGAGAGAATAGATCTAGATTAGATGTCTAGGGACTCATAAGGTTATGTGATAGATAGATAGACAAAATAAAGATGAAGGAAATAAGTATTTATAATCTTACTTAAGTTGATCTATGATGGTATAAGTTTCCTGATTAAGACTTGGGCTGCATTTGAGCTGAATCCACTCTTAGAGGATCTATGCTAAGTTGTGATGATGATAGTACATTCCCTTTTTCTACTTATGATAAGCTAAGTTAAGATAGAGATGAGTGTGCATGAGCCTCAAGCTCTTATACAAGGAGGATGTCTAGTGGTAGGATGAGATATGTGGTGAACTCTAGACAGAGTAAGACCCACAAGGAGAAGGTCATAGGACCTAGACTCCAATATATGCGATATGTAGAAAAAAATGTCCTACACTAGATTACTCTCCAGTGTTGAGTTGAGTCCTTATGCATGATTCAAATCTATATGTGAGAATTGGGTAAAAGAAAAGGATGGGTAGATGACCCATATGATAAAGTCAATCCTTTGGCTGAGTTAGGTCCTAGCTTGAGTGACATATTTTGTGGATCTCATCATTAGTTGCAGGTGAGGTAATATATGAACTCTAGTTATGAGAGTATGATGCTTTGTGCAAACGATACTCAAAAATACAATCCTTCCTTCTTCTCTTTCTTAATATATGATGATAGAAATCTCACTTGAGCTATATGGATGATTTATATATGAGGAGTCACTCGTATAAGCTTGACCTATTGTATATTTCCCCCCTATATCATACATATACTACCCAAGATTCAAATCATTATAAGTTTGACAATAAAATATTCCCTTTCCCTTCATATGAAACATGAAAGATATGATGCTGAGATCATGGGATAAACTTAGTATATTCTATTTTTCCCTTCACATAATACATGCAAGACATAAAAAGTTGAACTAATGAAGTTGATATAATGATATTTTTGGATCATAGGATATATGATCAGAAATATAGTTGTAACTTTGATCCCTTTCATTGTATAATTCTAAGTTGAGTATGAATATCACACCATAGGGTGAAACCCTAATGGTCAAACATGTTACGTAAGCCCTTCTTAAGTAGAAATTTTTTTGCTAATATCAAGGATGAAGATAAATCTCCTCTAATGCTGAAATCATTGTAAGATGTTAATGATGTTAGATTTGAATGATCTGAATACCATGGCATATAAACGAATTCCTCTTGAACTTTAAAAGTATGAACAAAACTTGTATCCTTAGGGGTGATGTAATCTTAAGATATCATAATGTCATGTTATGGCTAAGACTTTAAGTGATGCTTCCACATATATAAGGTGGGGTGGACACACACAAGAATCTATAGACCCTAAGTTGACAACTTAGAGTGCATGCAACTATGGTGGTATTAGAACCTAAGAAATGATGATGTATATGAAGTTGAACTCCTAAATAGCCTCTTAAGAATTAGACAAGTTGAATTTCGAGGACAAAATTCCATATAAGATGGGGTGAATGTGATGACCCTAGATTTAGGGTTTTGATAAATAGCATAGTCTTGGAGGACCATGTATGATATGTAGATGATGAATACCAAATTGAGGAATCAATAATCGAATTGTGGATTCCTTCACCCAAATTTGGAGTTTTGAGATACAATAGAGGACTATGATACCTAATTGTTTAGTGAATGGCTTTTGTTAATCAAACTAAGTATTCATGTGGTTAAACATTCTTTAATGATATATATGAATAGGAATGGTTGAATTATGAACATATCAGGATTCTTGAAGTTGAGTAGTTATGGTTGGAAAGCACATGATAATTATATAAGACCCTACGACACCTTGGATATGATGCTTATTGGAGAAATTATTTGATAGAACAAACATCAAATTTTTAGTATGACATTTATCTAGAAGCTAGATAACATTATAAGGAACTAATGTCTACAATTGTGTATCATTTGAACTATCCGTCTAAGAGATATGGAGGTTTAAATTATTGGTATAAATATGATCAGCCTATAGTGTTCTGATTATTTAGTATTTAGGCCCCTGACATATATTGTTACACAACTGGCCCACTCAAACCAAGGTGCGTGACTTACGTAGGGCGAGGTCCCTAAATGGGAGATGTGGCTTTATCTCAGTCGTTCACTATGATCTGACGGTGCAGACCTTGTCACTCACCTCCGAACCCCACGGGAGGAGAACTGGTCACAGTTGGGCACCTGACTCTCCACGAACTCAGGGGGTGATAAAGCATACTTGTATGACCCCAACGCGCCGCGAGGTCAGGACTTGCCCAACGACCTCTCTCTAGATCTGTTTTGTGCATTAGAGAGAGAGATCGACCTCTCATTCCCCACTCCTATCTCCATCTCTGTAAATAGCAAATGACGCAAAAGAGAGGATGGCAGGCAGTCACCTGGGAGACGACTAAGGATGGACTAGGAAGCTTCCCCGAGACCCATGGTGGGTATATTGAAACCAGTGGATGCGCCTGTGAATAACATTGTACGACCATGAGCCTTTGAGCTTGTCATCAGTGGCCAGGGGGGATGATTGTAGAGCTTGAGATGTGGGCACCTCGCCCCAGGGAAGACTTTGAAGCAGTTCGGAGAATGATAGTGGAGCCTCGTGATTCCTCGGAGGGGCGACACGAGTGCTGGAGAAGAAAACCCCCTTCACGCCCACCTGCTCCACCACACCCTCACGACCATGATGTATCTGGAGCCTTGGGTCTCTGCAGATTTAGGACCTATTTTAGGAGTACCCCTACCCACCAAGAAGCTGTGAGGAGCTTCAGTAGGTGATGGCTGGACCAGACGTGGATGAGGTAACCCGCCGGAGCCCAACTGCATGGCAGCGACTTCACGCCCAGATCGGAGCCGAGCCACAGAGAGAAACCACCTCTGCAAATCTCTCCACCAGCACCTCGGGTTAGAAACGACTGCCATGTCTTCCCTTGGGGGTATGTTCCCCACCTTCTGGCTCACCGTTGAGTTCGTCCAAGGCGGTGGCATCGTCTGGGCACGAAGGGGAAGTCCGCGCATGGAGTTGGGAAGAGAGACGGGTCAGTAGCTGGCCCAGCGGCTACCTTAGCAGTTGATTCACCTGATTTAGGGTGAAGCAAGTAGTTGTGGGTCCCAAGCCCGGTGGCAGAGATCAAAGCCCCAAAGAGAGAGAGATCGAACGGCTCAAAAAAGCTCATATAGGTAATTGTCGAGCTAATATTCAGTTAATGTACAAATCTCAGAAATATGATTAAAAATAGCTCCCTTGTCCTAAAAATTCCTGGAAAATACCACTAGACTCAAAAAACTACCCTCTTTATTGTGAAACCCTTATATCAGACTTATGAGACACTAATATTGATGGTATTTATTTTAGATGAGAATGCTTCTTTTAAATGGTATAATTAGAAATGGTTGAGATTAAATCTGATAAAAATAAGTTTGAACCCTGATATCATCTAGAAACTAAATGTGGTCTCCTATGTTGATATTATTGAGCAATTTTAGGCCTTTTCTCAATTATTGCCTAGTTACAAGTTTTAACCTCATATTAATTCTAGAAAATAGTTCAAGCATCAGAAAAATATGAAATGTGTACCAGATCTGACTTATGACATAAAGATCAGTATAAAAATATCACAAACATATTTAAGATCAGTTGAACCTAGGATTGGTGTAAAATCCTAAGTTTGTACCTAAATACCATTAATAATGATGAACCTTGTATTAATGGTGCTCAATTATATTTAATCAGGTCATGGACAAAGTTCTAGATGATCCAAGATGATTAGAATTCTCTGAACTCAGGTACGTTGGCTTTATCTAAGTATATGACTAGCTTTCTTGTGTGCAATAGCTATGATGTATTGCTTGTCTTTATTTGAGAATATTGCTTGGATGTACTATGATGGTTGTATCTTCACCATGTCAATAAGAACAACAAAGAGTATAGATGGTTTGTAGGTACTAAGTGGATATAAGCTCTCTCTCTCTCTCTCACTCTCAATCCTCTCTCTCTCTTCCTCTAAATATAAGGTCGGCACTCGGTCCCCATAGCCCAAGGGGTGGGGAAAAATGAAGTGCGACACCACTTAGTAGTACAAACACATCAAATGACATCTAAAAATATGTGTTTACCTGATTATCGCTTTAAATAATGTTTTCTTTTACTCTTTCTTTCTCAAGTTATTTCAATTATGCAAACATATTAGTATGTATCTTTCTACCCACGTGCACAACACCTTATGTGTTGATTCATTGTTTCACGTATGTTTTAGGTTCAAAGCTAGCGTGGGATAAAAGAAAGGAAGTGAGTAGTTGTCCAGGTTGTACCTATTGTGTTAATATCATGTTAGCATACATGTTCATAGACTTGTAAATCTTCTTTTAATATGTAAATGTAATTCATGTTGTAATAATATACATGTTATTGTTGAGAAATGTTATGGTTGTATGTTCATATATGTGTATTATGCTTCCGCATCACTTTCTGATATGATTGCTAACGTTTCCGGATTTTGTCTTCTCATCTCCATGGGGTTTTGAGAAGGTGAAAATCCGGGGACGTTACAGTTGGTATCAGGGCATGAACATTAGCTGCACCTGACAATTGCTCATCATGAAATAAAAAAAAACAAAATTTCACCTTTCACCTTAAACCTTAGAAACATAGTAAGTTGTTCTATAGGAATAAGGTTTGACTTAGCCTCTAAGTTAGAACCTAGATGTTCGAGAACTAGGTATAGACAAGTGTGTGAGACCCTTTCCATATAGAGCTCATATGTGTGGGGTAGCTACACTAGTCTACACCTTGTTCTCACCATTTCACTAGGTTACATGGCACCAGACTATCTACTGTGTGTTGGACACTCGAGTTTGCTGGTTTGGTTTTGTTTCCCAATCATCTCGCACCTCGACAGTTTTCTCTGACGCCTTCTTTCTCGGAGAAAAACTATATAATATTTTATTAGATATATGTAAATATAAAAATGTGTCCCTCACACAGTAGAGTAGTGGGTGTTCATGTAATCTAAGTGAAAGGGAGTGACATCAGTCTAGAAGAGAGAATAGATCTAGATTAGATGTCTAGAGCCTCATAAGGTTATGTGATAGATAGATAGACAAAAGAAAGATGAAGGAAATAAGTATTTCGAATCTTACCTAAGTTGATCTATGATGGTATAAGTTTCCTTATTAAGATTTGAGTTGCATATGAGATGAATCCACTCTTAGAGGATCTATGCTAAGTTGTGATGATGATAGTACATTCCCTTTTTCTACTTATGATAAGCTAAGTTAAGATAGAGATGAGTGTGCATGAGCCTCAAGCTCTTATACAAGGAGGATTTCTAGTGGTAGGATGAGATATGTGGTGAACTCTAGAGAGAGTAAGACCCACAAGGAGAAGGTCATAGGACCTAGACTCCAATATATGAGATATGTAGAAAAAAAAATTTCCTACACCAGATTACTCTCGAGTGTTGAGTTGAGTCCTTATGCATGATTCAAATCTATATGTGAGAATTGGGTAAAAGAAAAGGATGGGTAGATGACCCATATGATAAATTGAATCCTTTGGCTGAGTTAGGTCCTATCTTGAGTGACATATTTTGTGGATCTCATCATTAGTTGCAGGCGAGGTAATATATGAACTCTAGTTGTGAGAGTATGATGCTTTGTGCAAAAGATACTCAAAAATACAATTCTTCCTTCTTCTCTTTCTTAATATATGATGATAGAAACCTCACTTGAGCTATATGGATGATTTATATATGAGGAGTCACTCGTATAAGGTTGACCTATTCTATAATTCCCCCCTATATCATACATGTACTACCCAAGATTGAAATCATTATAAGTTTGACAATAAAATATTCCCTTTCCCTTCATATGAAACATGAAAGATATGATGCTGAGATCATGGGATAAACTTAGTATATTCTCTTTTTCCCTTCATATAATACATGCAAGACATAAAAAGTTGAACTAATGAAGTTGAAATAATGATATTTTTGGATCATAGGATATATGATCAGAAATATAGTTGTAACTTTGATCCCTCTCAATGTATGCTTCTAAGTTGAGTATGAATATCACACCATAGGGTGAAACCCTAATGGTCAAACATGTTACGTAAGCCCTTCTTAAGTAGAAAAAAAAATTCTAATATCAAGGATGAAGATAAATCTCCTCTAATGCTGAAATCATTGTAAGATGTTAATGGTGTTAGATTTGAATGATCTGAATACCATGGCATATAAACGAATTCCTCTTGAACTTTAAAAGTATGAACAAAACATGTATCCTTAGGGGTGATGTAATCTTAAGATATCATAATGCCATGTTATGGCTAAGACTTTAAGTGATGCTTCCACATATATAAGGTGGGGTGGACACACCCAAGAATCTATAGACCCTAAGCTGACAACTTAGAGTGCATGCAACTATGGTGGTCTTAGAACCTAAGCAATGATGATGTATATGAAGTTGAACTCCTAAATAGCCTCTTAAGAATTAGACAAGTTGAATTTTGAGGACAAAATTCCATATAAGATGGGGTGAATGTGATGACCCTAGATTTTAGGGTTTTGATAACTAGCATAGTCTTGGAGGAACATGGATGACATGTAGATGATGAATACCAAATTGAGGAATCAGTAATCGAATTTTGGATTCCTTCACCCAAATTTGGAGTTTTGAGATACAATAGAGGACTATGATACCTAATTGTTTAGTGAATGGCTTTTGTTAATCAAACTAAGTATTCATGTGGTTAAATATTCTTTAATGATATATATGAATAGGAATGGTTGAATTATGAACATATCAGGATTCTTGAAGTTGAGTATTTATGGTTGGAAAGCACATGATAATTATATAAGACCCTACGACACCTTGGATATGATGCTTATTGGAGAAATTATTTGATAGAACAAACATCAAATTTTTAGTATGACATTTATCTAGATGCTAGATAACATTATAAGGAACTAATGTCTAAAATTGTGTATCATTTGAACTATCCGTCTAAGAGATATGGAGGTTTGAATTATTGGTATAAATATGATCAGCCTATAGTGTTCTGATCATTTAGTATTTAGGCCCGTGACATATAGTGTTACACAAATGGCCCACTCAAACCAAGGTGCGTGACTTAGGTAGGGCGAGGTCCCTAAATGGGAGGTGTGGCTTTATCTCAGTCGTTCGCTGTGATCTGACGGTGTAGACCTTGTCACTCACCTCCGAACCCCACGAGAGGAGAACTGGTCACAGTTGGGCACCTGACTCTCCACGAACTCAGGGGGTGCTAAAGCATACTTGTATGACCCCAACACACCGCGAGGTCAGGACTTGCCCAACGACCTCTCTGTAGATCTGTTTTGTGCATTAGAGAGAGAGATCGACCTCTCATTCCCCACTCCTATCTCCATCTTTGTAAATAGCAAATGACGCAAAAGAGAGGATGGAAGGTAGGCACCTCGGAGACGACTAAGGATGGACTAGGAAGCTTCCTCGAGACCCATGGTGGGTATATTGAAACCAGTGGATGCGCTTGTGAATAACACTATACGACAATGATCCTTTGAGCTTGTCATCAGTAGCCAGGGGAGATGATTGCAGAGCTCGAGATGTGGGCACCTCTCCCCAGGGAAGACTTTGAAGCAGTTCGGAGAATGATAGTGGAGCCTCATGACTCCTCGGAGGGGCGACATGAGTGCTGGAGAAGAAAACCCCCTTCACACCCACCTGCTCCACCGCACCCTCACGACCATGATGTATCTGGAGCCTTGGGTCTCTTTCAGATTTAGGACCTATTGTAGGAGTACCCCTACCCACCAAGAAGTTGTAAGGAGCTTTAGTAGGTGATAGTTGGACAAGACGTGGATGAGGCAACCCGCCGGAGCCCAACTTCACGGCGGCGGCTTCACACCAAGACCGGAGCCGAGCCACAGAGAGAAACCACCTCTGCAAAGCTCTCCACCAGCACCTCGGGGTAGAAGCGACTGCCATGCCTTTGCTTGGGGGTCTGTTCCCCACCTTCTGGCTCACCGTTGAGTCCGTCCAATGCAGAGGCATCGTCTGGGCACGAAGGGAAGTCCAGGCGTGGAGTTGGGAAGAGAGACGGGTCAGTAGCTGGCCCAGCGACTACCTTAGCAGCTGGTTCACCTGATTTAGGGTGAAACAAGTAGCTGAGGGTCCCAAGCCCCATGGCAGAGATCAAAGCCCCAAAGAGAGAGAGATCCAACGGCTCACAAAAGCTTATATAGGTAATTGTCGAGCTAATATTCAGTTAATGTACAAATCTCAGAAATATGATTAAAAATAGCTCCCTTGTCCTAAAAATTCCTAGAAAATACCACTAGACTCGGAAAACTACCCTCTTTATTGTGAAACCCTTATATCAGACTTATGAGACACTAATATTGATGGTATTTATTTTAGATGAGAATGCTTCTTTTAAATGGTATAATTAGAAATGGTTGAGATTAAATATGATAAAAATAAGTTTGAACCTTGATATCATCTAGAAACTAAATGTGGTCTCCTATGTTGATATTATTGAGCAATTTTAGGCCTTTTCCCAATTATTGCCTAGTTACAAGTTTTAACCTCATATTAATTCTAGAAAATAGTTCAAGCATCAGAAAAATATGAAATTTGTACCATATCTGACTTATGACATACAAATCAGTATAAAAATATCATAAACATATTTAAGATCAGTTGAACCTAGGTTTGGTGTAAAACCCTAATTTTGGACCTAAATACCATTAATAATGATGAACCTTATATTAATGGTGCTCAATTATATTTAATCAGGTCATGGAAAAACTTCTAGATGATCCAAGATAATTAGAATTCTCTGAACTCAGGTACATGGGCTTTATCTAAGTATATGACTACTTTTCTTGTGTCCAATAGCTATGATGTATTGCTTGTCTTTATTTGAGAATATTGCATGGATGTATTATGATGGTAGTATCTTCACCATGTCAATTAGAACAACAAAGAGTATAGATGGTTTGTAGCTACTAAGTGGATATAAGCTCTCTCTCTCTCTCTCAATCCTCTCTCTCTCTCTTCCTCTAAATATAAGGTCAGCACTCGGTCCCCATAGCCCAATGGGTGGGGAAAAATGAAGTGCGACATCTCTCTCTCCCCTCTAAATATAAGGTCGGCACTCGGTCCCCATAGCCCAAGGGGCGGGGAAAAATGAAGTGCGACACCACTTAGTAGTAAAAACACATCAAATGACATCTAAAAATATGTGTTTACCCAATTATCACTTTAAATAATGTTTTCTTTTACTCTTTCTTTCTCAAGTTATTTCAATTATGCTAACATATTAGTATGTATCTTTCTACCCACGTACACAACACCTTGTGTGTTGATTCGTTGTTTCATGTATGTTTTAGGTTCAGAGCTAGTGTGGGATAAAAGAAAGGAAGTGAGCAGTTGTCCAGGTTGTACCTATTGTGTTAAGATACTATTAGCATACATGTTCATAGACTTGTAAATCTTCTTTTAATATGTAAATGTAATTCATGTTGTAATAATATACATGTTATTGTTGAGAAATGTTATGGTTGTATGTTCATATATGTGTATTATGCTTCCGCATCACTTTCTGATATGATTGCTAACATTTTCGGATTTTGTCTTCTCATCTCCATGGGGTTTTGAGAAGGTGAAAATCCGGGGACGTTACAAAGGTAACCTCCTTTTTCATTGGACAGTCTTCTGGCACTAACAACCCTATGATTTGCTCTCATTGCAAAAGTGATGATCATTATTCTACTTATTGTCCATACAAGCCTAAGGGGACCAACCCAAAGATGAAATTTGTCCCCAAGCTAAATCCGGATCCCCAAGTTTCCAATAAATAAAATAATGGAAAAAACCAAAATCCAATCATATCGATTATCCTAAAACTGTTGATTAGTTTTACGTGGTCTGAGTAGGTAGCAGAAACAAAATTTTTACTTGACCATAAACCCATAACCAAAATATCACATCAATATCTATGTAATGGGAAGGATGGTTTTAGCAAGATATATATGGTCCTGAGGCTTGGCCAGTGACTATACCTCATAGCAAGTGAGATCTTCAGCCACCTATCTTCGACAGTGCATGTGCAGCTCCTAGTCTTGACCCGGACTACGATTGACTATCATCCTCGTGAGCGTCAGAAGTCTCTCACCTCTATATATAGTCCAACGGACTACTGGGAACTCTAGTCATCCTAAAGGACGAACTAGAAGGAGTTGTCCCCCTTTTTTCGGCATACTAGTCACTCACACTCTCTCCCACCACCAATTGCTTTTCTATAGTTGTCTTTCCCTCATTGTTCTTCCCAAAACAGGAAGAACTTTCTTGGGCTCTCTCAGCTACCACAGTCAGAGAGGACAAAAACTTTACAGAGCAATTGATGTTCTGAGTTGTATCTTTGGAGAAGCCCCTTGTACCCCTCTATTTATAGTAGAGGGTAGGGTTAGGGTTCCCGATCTGTGCAAGATTAGAAGGGTCTAGAATTTCCATGAACAATTTGTACTACGGTAGGCGAACCAGTCATTTAATAACTAAAACGGTCATTTGGCAAGGTGAGCCAATTGGTTTACTTGTGAATCGGTCGGTTGGGAGTGTGAGTCGATCGGTTCACCCAGTGAACTGGTCGTTTCACTTCCTAGACTTGCCTGCAATTGACTTTCCTTATTCATTTCTAATTAACAAAAATATTAATTCTTGTCCCAATCGAATTGAACAAGTGAAATGAAATTTTTTTCTCACAAATTGGGAAAGCCCAACACTTCTTGCTTGGTTCAAGTGAACCGATCAATTCAATAGAGTGAACCAGTCATCTCACTAACCATGATCCGATCAGTTCACCCAATGAATCGATCATTTGGTGGTCCAGATTGTGCTAAACATAATCAATCCAGTTCTCAATCAATATGACACTCTAATCAGTTGGTTCAAAACTTGAACTTGATGATTCTGAGTCAAGTCTATTGATTGAATGTTTGATTGAGTACCTAAACACTTTAGTAATCGATCCAAACATCATTCATGGATAAAATCCTCTTCTAGGTGAATCCTTTGTGTGTGACCCTATAGGTCCCATTTCATGTTGGCAGTGAATGTCCATAACTAGCTTATGACATCACAAGAAAAGAGCAGTACCTAGTCGCACATCAGTGCTACCCAAGTGAAAAGGAAAGTTGGAGAACAACTTTCAATGCTATAGTCTATGATTGGTGTTCCAGTGAATGTATACTTTTTTTGTCTCTCATATCCTAAATGAACTCAAGGTAAGGAGTTGTCATCCTTTCAATGTTCATTCATGTTTCTTGAACTAGAGTAGACTGTCTGAGATATGTGTGACATCAATATCATATATTGATTCAGATGTGCATGTAAATGCCTTTCTCAGTCTATCTTATGAAGTGGCTTGGACATCATAATCCCTTAGGAGGAACAAATACCATATCTATCACTCATAGTCTATCTCATGCGGCAAAGCCACCCAATCATCAGCATCATAACAAGCCATGTTTTAGGACTGTGTTTGATGATGTCAAAGTGTACCCAATCACATTTGACGAGTGTAGTGATTTCAGGTCTAAGAATCACAATCACCACCATCACTATGAGAGATGATTTCGACTACGATGTCATGGTTCCATGCGTCACTCTCATGATGGGTCTATCCAATACATTGTTCTCTAACATGTATCTATGTGCTTGGTTTGATATCATATATCATGACTAATGAGACACTGTCATCAACCAGCACACACTCTAGTCTTGATGAGTCATTGTTGTCTATCAACCTTCCACATTGACAATCGACTAGGGACATAACAAGAATTTACATACTCTTAGCATTTGTGTGATCTCAATGTTTAGGTCCTCAACTTGAAGACATATGTCATTGAGTATTGTCATTCTTTAGACATTCATTTTGTTGTATCATATATCTCATAATTGATTGAGCTAGAATAAATTGGAAGCTTGCCTTTGATATTCATCAAATCAATCATGACGTATGCCAATCCAATTATCATATGATTGGCTCTCAAGTCATACATACCAACACTACCTCCATGTTATCTTGTAAAGCTCCCATTCCTTCCATCTTCACAATCCCCATTCTCAAAGAGAAAAGGTTGAAGTGAGCTTCTCTGAGTGAAGGTGAAGTTGTTGCTCTTCTTCAAGGTTGAAGAAGAGGTGATGATCTTCAACAAGTTAAGGAGAAGGTCAAGGTGAAGATTCAAGAAGAGTGGGTAATTCCTTCAAGGACAAATACTTGATGCAAGTGTGGGTAAGTCCTTGGTGAAGGCTGAAGATATCTTGATCAAGTGGATAAGTCCTTGTGTAGGTGAAAGACTCTTATCTTAAATAGGGAAGTCCTTGGATGTATGGTGGTCTCTGTTACGACCCCACCTCCCGATAACCCCCAATTAAGCAAGACCGAGAGGTCGAAGCCGCACCCATAACTTCCGGATCAAAGGTTCGACACTTAATCAAGAACAATTATTAAATTTCAACAATCTATACTGAAAAGTTGCAATAAAAATTTTCATACCTTTTGAAAATTTTGGATTTCTATCCATGTAAGCATTCTACTCTAACTAATCCTCCTTGCATTTTACTTCATGTATTTCACAATATGATGATTTACTGTTTTTCCTTTTTGGCTTGTACGTAAAACGCCGACAAACAAAACGTCAGTCATCCGAATCTGGTATGTGGGGGAAACAATAAATGTGCAACTATGATAACAACATAATCATTTAACAACCAAGATTACCTTTTAAATATAACTCCACGATCCATGAGTACCCTATCCTCTTTGCTATCCCTACAGTGGACCTCGATACTACCTTCCTTATGGTAGATCCCCATTAAACCCCTCATGGTCTCACCTATAGGTGAACCATTTCTAGGGTTAAGTCACATGGCACTACTCGTAAGTAGCCCACTCCTTAACTCATGGCATGCTAATGGGTCTCCTGGCACTACACTTGGTAGCCCAATTTCTAACCCACGATAACCTAGACCTTACTCTAGGTTACCCCTTTTTAGCCTTTACAAGCCACAAAGGTGGACCCGGATCTAGCCAGTTATACATGTATATTCATAGTGATAGTCATAGTCACTCTATAGTTGCATGAAATAAAAGCATCCAACAGTTATTTCAAGCCATAAGGAAAACATCGATAAAATCCTAAGAAAACTAGTCGGGATAATCATAAGCGTAACCACATACCTGATTTGATGATTTCACAAGCATTAAGTAATTCCAACCAAGAAAGAAATCCAAGCAAGCAATTCAACATAATTCCTGAAAAGAATATGTACTCTATTTATTACACACTCTATCAAGAATCTACTTTATTGACTTGGATTTGCTTTCTAGGGTTTCTAATCCAAATTAAGGTTTCATTAATCTTCATTAGGGTTTCTTAGATCAATTTCTCAAACTTTATCCCTTTTAGGCCAATAAACCTTAAAATACTCTTTTCTACTCATATAAACCCTAATTTCTCAAATTATCCATTTTAATAGTCTTTTATACCCAAATTGACTTAGGATCATCATATCCCTATTTATTCATGGATTTGAACAATTAAAACAATTAAAAGACATATTCACCTAAATTAGTGTTTTCAAGCTCATTAATGCATATTCATGCACAAAACCCTAAATTAAGCCAATTACATAGAAAGACCATCTTTTAGATCATATATTCACTTTTATCGATAACAGGTTAATATTGTCTTGAATTATCCAATGAACAACATTAAATACATCTATCATCAAATCTAAGGGTTTTTCATTAATTTCATCCTTAAAGATGATAACTTTATGTACTTTTCAAATTTCAATTATATTTATGCACATAATCTCTAAATTAAACTAATTACATGCAAAGTTCATCCTTTTCGATCTTAATGTACCTTTTTACAATTAACATGTTAATATCAACTTTAATCGCCCATTAAACTCTACCAATTACATTAATTATTTCAAAGTAGAGTTTATTAATCTTTAACTCATTAAAGTTGATAACTTACACTACTTTTTGAATAGCATGCAAAATTAGGCTTCAAAAATAATTTCTGTGTTCCTCTCGTTCTGAGGATCAATTTTCATATATTACTTGTCCAAATCGGAGTTTCCCATATGTAATTATGAATTTATGAAGATTTCACTTACTTGGGCCAATCAGGACGCGCCACGTCACCTTTCCCATGCAAAGCGGGTCGATATGGAAAATATAACCAATTTACGAATTTGCCCCTGCGTAAGTTGGTTGTATCTTCAGCCCCGGGAGGGAAAAACCGTCCAACAACCCGTAGGTCGTCTTCCTCCCCGCGATGGCACACTCTCCCGCCCTAGCTGCACCTCGTGCGGCCTCTCCTTCCTCTCCTGGACCTCGTCGGCCACTGGGGATTGTTCCCTAACCTTCGTCGCTCCCCCGCGTAGGTGGGGATACCTTTGATATGCCCACCACAGACGGTAACAGGCTCTGCAAGCTTGCGACCCACATCCCTACTGCAGGTGTGCTGCCGGCGTTTGGGTGAAGCCTGATGTTCAAGGATGTTAGATGATCATTCACTGGTCCTCGGGGTACATCAGGCCTTCCTTGGGATGACTCCACATCTCTCTGTTGCTCCAGAGAAGACACCACCTGAGGTTTAGGGTTTTGGACATGAACTATGAGGAAGGAGAGAGAACGGATGCTTGGAATTAACTTAAACTCGGCCAAGGGCTCTACCCCTTATATAGGGGAGAGTATCATCGCCCTAAAGTGTTCATCCATGCATTAGCAATGCCCTTTCCTAAAAGGAATGTGATTCCTTCATTAAGAGGCTAGTTTCTCTCTCTCTCTTATTTATTTAATATTCCTCCTTCTTTTGATATTAGGATTTAGAAAGTTATATCTTTTATCTTCTTTGTACCTTCCTTTTAATTTATTGCCACAAAATTATATTCTCTTTTATTAGAAAATACTTCCTTTCTATCTATATCACAAAATCCTTTAATAATGTATCACATTATCCTTTTATTTTGCAATTTTGGTATTTTCTGTTTCTTTCCTCTTTATTGGGACTCCTTGGATCCCAAGAAACTCTATTATTTCAAAATCCTTTTTATTTGATATTCATTATCCTTCTAGATGCATCTAAATGCATTATTTCTCATTATCATGTGTATTTCTTATTAAAATATCTATTTTTGAGGATTTCTCTTTATTTCTCTTTTATTTTCCTCATTGATATTCCTTTTATCATTAGGAATCATTGGGATACGAAATTCCATCAAGGATAACCCAATTATACCTTTTTCCACTTATTTCCAATATTTTATCATTATTTTCAATTTCTTTCTTAATAAAGAAATACTTAATTGATCTTTTCTTTTCTTATTGCACTCTTTATGCAACTTTGGACAACTTGGAAGCCAAGGAACCCAAGAGGCACGGAATCCCTCTTTGGATTTGCCTTCTAGAGGTTTCCATCTTTTTCTTTTCTCAAATATTCAATTACTCATTCACTAATTGAATTTTCTTATTATTTGGGCCCAATAGCCAATAAATCCCACATCACAAACATCAAGGCTATTGTAAAAAAAATCCATTTGTTCCAAATACATTATATCATTATTTGTTCAAATATCCATAATATGAGAAATTACATTTCTCACCAAATAAACCCAAAAATTGGGGTTGTAACATCCTTCCCCTCTTATAGGAATTTTGTCCTCAAAATTCTATCAAGCAGCCAAACAATTTAGGATAAGACTTTTCCATGTCCATCATTGGTCCCTATGTGGCTTTACCTTACTCATGGCACTTCCAAAGAACCTTTATCATCACATATTCTTTTCTCTGAGTACTTTCATCCTGGCGTCTATAAACTACACATGTGACTCAGGTCATTTCAGCCTCCCTTAGGGCTTACTAGGTTCATTGCTCAGCACATGGCCCGAGTACCTCACATAGTGCTCTAAATTGGACACATGGAACTCATCACGCATTACTTTATCCTAAGGGGTAAGATCAAACTTAAGCTTCTCCACCAAACCATGTCAAAAGAACCCATGCATCGGGGACTCAGCTCTCTTAGCTATAACTTAGAGGTGTCGGGTTTTCATGCCACATATTCTCCCACAGTGAATTGCATGTCAGTCTACTTAGCATCTACTCACGACTCTTGTCGTCTCTAGGCTCCTTTCAGCCATTGCACGATCAAAGCGACTTCATCTACACACACTGTGGCCCTTTTCTAACCATTATGTGGTCCTTTCACCAACATCACCTTACTGAAGTGGTGACAAACACAACCTCTCTTACAGATCTTCCTTAAATCCTGATAATGGCTATGGTGGTTATCTTCACATCTTTCATAGGACAAGAACTGTCTCTAGCTATCACCATGAACGTGCACATATGCTCTCATCAGACCCTTTAGTCTGGTTCATTCTAACCATTAGTTAGGGGTGATAAGCGGTACTAACATCGAGTTCTTCAGGTACATACTTCCACCTTATGGAAGTGAACCTTTAGGTCAAACTCAAGGACATTTGAACTCGCATCATGGTGTAGTTGAATCATCTATCTCATGAGTAGTTCAACCAAATGTGTCCCTGGACAAAACTCTTTCTTTCTTATGTCATTTGTGTAAGACGATCTACCATACCCCATATTGCATCTCAACCTTCCTAGGTCCACGGGAGACTTACAACATCCATAGTGATGAACTCCCTCTCTCTTTTGGGGACTCTTTATCCTCTATATCAATGCACTGGGTTACTGGTGTTCGTCCTTCACCCTCGGCTTACATGGCCATATACCACATGAAACTTTATCTTAGGTATCTAAAGTACCACTATCACTTATTATCTTCGCAGTACGGTGTATGGTGATCTTAAAATCATGATCTCCTATATGTCATTATTCTTCAAGATCAATACCTCAAAAATCCTAAACCATTCTATTGGGGTTTCATCACTTTCTTTTACAAGGAAGTGCATCTGAGGTTCTACCACCATCCTTTCATTGCATCAAGGACTAGACTGGCTAACCAAACAACCATTAACTGATCTCATTACATTAGTGTTAGCCAAACATATCTTCCTTTCCAAACTTAGGATGAGTCTAACAATCGAACTAGGCAGATATATCTCATTTAAAGCATCCATTACCACCTCACCTTCTTATGTATTAGGTAACATTTGAAGACCTACACTTTCATGTATTTCACTTATCATCTCATCTCGACTGTAAGTCTACATTCATCAAGAAAACTCTGAGATCATCCTTATGATGTTTCAAATTCAACCTTGCATCACTTGCAAATTCCACATATCTCATGCTAGAAACATCCTTATAAGATGACTACCTTATTCCTCTTTAGTGTTTGCAAACCATCCATGTATCATTCACTTTAACATGGCATGTTATCTTCTCTGTTCCCATATCTTGTGGCAACGTTCCAAACCACATCATCTTTTATCCTTGGTGTATGGCATGCGTAATGTCCTATCTCTCACTCCCATAACAAGAGGAAATAAGCATTTGGCTGCAGTCCAAATATAGAGTTCTTCCTGTTCTAAATGTAGAGATGGTACATCCCACCTTGTCAGTACACCTGTAAATCTCAGTTGAAACGTGCCTCATATGTCACTTCATCACAAACATTTCTATATCAAAGTTACTTCCATGGAAAACAGGTCTCGAACCTACTTGGGTTTACACACAACCCTTGGTCATCTCCTCGAAGTCTATAGGGTGTCGGCACTTTTGGGGTCATCCCTCTTCCCTTATGTATCCAGAGAGTGCCCTACACATCTACCCTTTGGGTCCCATGAGTTTGTGAAGGTGATCAATCTCCTAAACCATGGCCCTCAGACAATGATAGTTGTTACCTCCCGACCCTATGGTCATGTGCAACTAGGGAATTAGGCAACTCCTACTTTCATCAGTCTTATCCCTGCCTGACCCTAGGATAGACTTAGGATTCCATTTATAGTACATTTTCAACTTAGAACCTTACCCAAGCCTTCATCATCTCTCTTTGTATACATGGGCTGACATTCATCCTTTCATAGGGGTCATGGTGACCTGCCTACCTTGGTCAGGCACCTTACCAGTTACCTCCAATGTAACACATACACATGCACTTAGAGATGGATATCTATGGGTCTACAGGTTCATTCTCATACCATGTACTTTTCACTTAGCTTCTCAAGATCCTATGCGACCTCTTTAGGTTACCTTAAACCAAAAAAATTGATATACACCCTACCAAAGGGGTCCATCTCCCAGGATGGGAGGAAAACTATCTCTTGACAACAAGGTCACAAAAGCTCTTAGGTCTAGGGTTTACATCCACATGAGCCTACTTAACCCTAGCAAGCTATTAAGGCACAAGCAGATCACCTACTGAACCATGCTAGGTCATACTTGTCCTTTTTCCTCAATGCTAGATCAAGATCATACCTTCCTTTGTCATCAACCTAGCTGTGAGGGGTTCATCAAATGTACCTTAAACTTAAGGGGATTCCCTTTTCCTCTATACATGAGGAGTACCATGCTCGAAACTATAGCAACTTAATTCTCATTATGAGCATTAGGTATACCACTTCCCCTCTTAGGCCTAGGAACCCTAGGTTCACTTTTAGGTGTCCAGCTGCATGCTCTATCTCTTAACCATGTATCAAGCTTGAAAAATGCATCACATGCACTTCCTGTCATCCTTCAACTCAAGCAACACTTAGAGTTGGATCCTCCTCAAGGACAAACAATAAGGTACAAGGCCTCATAACCTGTTACAAATGCTCTTCAGGGTATACAAAACATCTTCTTCCTTTCTCAGAAGGTAAACACTTATACCATAGGCACATAGGTGCAAAAAACCTCATCCTCCCTCTAGGGTTTGGTCCCTCCCATGGCAACCAAGACATCATCAACCTCTAGGGATCAAGCATGTGGTGACCACTATCATCCACTTAGGCCACATCATCCTCAACTCCCGACTTCTCCTCATATCTCAGAGTCTAGGATTCCAACCTTCTTGGTTGGTTCATGCTCTCTCTTTCTAGAACTAACCCTACAACTAACCTCAGCATTAGAGGTCCTCTCTTCATGAAGGACCAACCTCGAAAGCATGCCCCTACCTGGATGAAGTCTATGTTCAACTTATGTTTGCTCAAGGCTATCCATAGCTATTATGCTTATCACATAAGCTAGCCATCAAACTCTCCTGACCATGGTTTCAACCTATTGTTCGCACTACTGATGCGTACTGGGTGCCTATTATGCCATGCTCATATTAGCTCATGGGGTTTACATGGGTTCTTCTCGATCCCTATCAAGGAAGGAGCTATCCTTCATCCTGACCTACACGACCCCTTTCCAGGGTTGGGTCGCCAAAGGTACTCGGTCATCCAACCTCTCATGGCTCATATGGCATCCCAGACATGTCCATCCAAACACCTGGTCTAACTCATCATGCCATCTCTCTCTCTAACCTTCACTTAGGGTTAGGGTTAACATCATCCTCAAAGGATGTGACAAGTCTCTACTTGCAATGGAGATTTCTATCTCCAAGACTAACTCTACTTATTTATCCTCCTGACAAGAAGGCCTAGCCTTAGGTCTCTTGTGAGGGCATGACAAGTTATGTCATACGACCTAAACATGTATTTATCCTTTAGTTTTTGCCTAATCTATTAAGCTTATGTCCATGACATCTTACTTACATGCTTTCCTTTAATTTGATGGAGGATTCCTTAGACCTTATTAACCTTACCCATACCTCAAGAGGGTGAGGAGAAGAGAGAAAACCCCAATCCTTAAGGTTCTTAATAGAATTTGTGATGAGAAGGGATGAATAAGATGAGAAAGTCATAAAGGTATCTTATTTCAATTCATGCCCTAAGACTTTGGCCAGGCAGTCACATAGATCCGGGAGTCCTCGTATTCCAACTAGCGGTGTGGAGGAAAATATTGCCAGCCCCCGGTCGTGATCCTTTTCTAGACACCTCTACCTTTCGGATAATCCTCTAATAACTCCCTTGGGTTCTATGGAGTTTGTAAAATTTAATAATTATTAATGGTTAAGTGAGGAACATATGCTATGATACCAAATGTTACGACCCCACCTCCCGATAACCCCCAATTAAGGGAGACCGAGAGGTCAAAGCCGTACCTATAACTTCCAGATCAAAGGTTCGACACTTAATCAAGAACAATTATTAAATTTCAACAATCTATACTGAAAAGATATAATAAATGTTTTCATACCTTTTGAAAATTTTGGATTTCTATCCATGTAAGCATTCTACTCTAACTAATCCTCCTTGCATTTTACTTCATGTATTTCGCAATATGACGATTTACTATTTGTCCTTTTTGGCTTGTACCTAAAACTTCGATAAACAAAACGTCGGTCAGCCGAAGATGGTATGTGGGGGAAACAATAAACGTGCAACTATGATAACAACATAATCATTCAATTAATCATTTAACAACCAAGATTACGTTTTAAATATTACTCTGTGATCCATGAGTACCCTATCCTCTGTGTTATCCCTGCAGTGGACCTGGATACTACCTTCCTTTTGAAAGATCCCCATTAAACCCCTCATGGTCTCACCTATAGGTGAACCCGTTTCTAGGGTTGAGTCACATGGCACTACTTGTAAGTAGCCCACTACTTAACTCATGGCATGATAATGGGTCTCCTAGCACTACACTTGGTAGCCCAATTTCTAACCCATGATAACCTAGACCTTACTCTAGGTTACCCCTTTTTAGCCTTTACAAGCCACAGAGGTGGACCCGGATCTAGCCAGTTATACATGTATATTCATAGTGATAGTCATAGTCACTCTATAGTTTCATGAAATAAAAGCATCCAACAGTTATTTCAAGCCATGATGGAAACATCGATAAAATCCTTGGAAAACTAGTTGGGATAATCATAAGCGTAACCACATACCTGATTTGATGATTTTACAAGCATTAAGCAATTCCAACCAAGAAAGAAATCCAAGCAAGCAATTCAACATAATTCCTGAAAAGAATATGTACTCTATTTATTACACACTCTGTCAAGAATCTACTTTATTGACTTGGATTCGCTTTCTAGGGCTTCTAATCCGAACTAACGTTTCATTAATCTTCATTAGGGTTTCTTAGATCAATTTCTCAAACTTTATCCCTTTTAGGTCAACAAACCTTAAAATACTCTTTTCTACTCATATAAACCCTAATTGCTCAAATTATCCATTTCAGTAGTCTTTTATACCCAAATTGACTTAGGATCATCATATCCCTATTTATTCATGGATTTGAACAATTAAAACAATTAAAAGACATATTCACCTAAATTAGTGTTTTCAAGCTCATTAATGCATATTCATGCAAAAAATCCTAAATTAAGCCAATTACATAGAAAGATCATCTTTTTAGATCATATCTTCACTTTTATTGATAACATGTTGATATTGGCTTGAATTATCCAATGAACAACATTAAATCCATCTATCATCAAATCTAAGGGTTTTTCATTAATTACATCCTTAAAGATGATAACTTTATGTACTTTTCAAATTTCAGTTATATTTATGCACATAATCTCTAAATTAAACTAATTACATCCAAAGTTCATCCTTTTCGATCTTAATGTACCTTTTTACAATTAATAGGTTAATATCAACTTTAATCGCCCACTAAACTCTACCAATTACATTAATCATTTCAAAGTAGAGTTTCTTAATCTTTAATTCATTAAAGTTGATAACTTACACTATTTTTTTATTAGCATGCAAAATTAGGCTTTAAACATAATTTCTTTGTGTTCCTATCGTTTTGAGGATCAATTTTCATATATTACTTGTCCTAATTGGAGTTTCCCATATTTAATTATGAATTTAGGAAGATTTCACTTACTTGGGCCAATCAGGACGTGCCATGTCGCGTTTCCCATGAAAAGTGGGTCGATATGGAAAATATAACCAATTTACGAATTTTCCCCTATGTAAGTTGGTTGTATCTTCATCCCCCGGAGGGCAGAACCGTCCAACGACCTGTAGGTCGTCTTCCTCCCTGCGACGGCGCACTGTGCCACCCTAGCTGCACCTCACACAACCTCTCCTTCCTCTCCTAGACCTCATCGGCCACTAGGGATGGTTCCCTAGCCTTCCTCGCTCCCCCACATAGGTGGGGATACCTTTGATATGGCCGCCACGGCCGGTAACAGGCTCTGCAAGCTTGTGACCCACATCCCTATTGCAGTCGTGCTACAGGTGTGTCGTCGGTGTTTGCGTGAAGCCCGACATTCAAGGATGTTAGATGATCATCCATTGGTCCTCGGGATACATCAAGCCTTCCTTGGGATGACTCCACATCTCTCTGTTGCTCCAGAGAAGACACCACCTGAGGTTTAGGGTTTTGGGCATGAACGATGAGGAAGGAGAGAGAACGGATGCTTGGAATTAACTTAAACTTGGCCAAGGGATCTACCCCGTATATAGGGGAGAGTATCCTCACCCTAAAGTGTTCATCCATGCATTAGCAATGCCCTTTCCTAAAAGGAATGTGATTCCTTCATTAAGAGGCTACTTTCTCTCTCTTTCTTATTTCTTTAATATTCCTCCTTTTGATATTAGGATTTTGAAAGTTATATCTTTTATCTTCTTTATACCTACCTTTTAATTTGTTGGCACAAAATTATATTCTCTTTTATTAGAAAATACCTCCTTTCTATCTATATCACAAAATCCATTAATAATGTATCACATTATCCTTTTATTTTATAATTTTGGTATTTTCTCTTTCTTTCCTCTTTATTGGGACTCCTTGGATCCCAAGAAACTCTATTATTTCGAAATCCTTTTTATTGGATATTCATTATCCTTCTAGATGCATCTAAATGCATTATTTCTCATTATCATGTGTATTTCTTATTAAAATATCTCTTTTTGAGGATTTCTCTTTATTTCTCTTTTATTTTCCTCATTGATATTCCTTTTATCATTAGGATTCCTTGGGATACGAAATTCCACCAAGGATAACCCAATTATACCTTTTTCCACTTATTTCCAATATTTTATCATTATTTTCAATTTCTTTCTTAATAAAGAAATATTTAATTGATCTTTTCTTTTCTTATTGCACTCTTTATGCAAATTTGGACTCCTTGGAACCCAAGTGGCACAAAATCCCTCTTTGGATTTGCCTTCTAGAGGTTTCCATCTTTTTCTTTTCTCAAATATTCAATTACTCATTCACTAATTAAATTTTCTTATTAATTGGGCCCAATAGCCAATAAAGCCCACGTCACAAACATCAAGGCTATTGTAAACAAAATCCATTTATTCCAAATACATTATATCATTATTTGTTCAAATATCCAAAATATGAGAAATTACATTTCTCACCAAATAAACCCAAAAATTAGGGTTGTAACATTCTCCCTGTATCTCTTATGATGTAATATAAGTATACATGGGTTGCAAAGTCCTAGAGGTTGACCTCTCTAGGTAGTGGATTGACGGTCGCCTAGTTTGGAGGTTGGAACCACTCTAACCACCTTGTACAAATGTATGTTTCAATTTCTCTTATCCTTGTTATGCTTTCTTAGATAGGACTTCAAATTATTCTTAAACATTTTGGTTTCAATTGATATGATTTTAAGGTCTAACTATTCTTGTGATAATTTTGAAGCTCTATTCACCCCACTTCTAGAACCCTAGATCCAATAGGTAGATAACATGACTAGGATCCTTGACGCACCATTTAAGATTTGAGATATGGAAAACAATAAACATCATTCTAAATTGCATTGGTAAAGCCATCTTATATGCATGTTCCCTAATACATTCCAATAGTTCAAATGGACCCACATATACAGAACTTACTTTCCTTTGTTTTTTATGATTTCTCAAACTGGTCTAATATTTAAGAATACATTGTTATGACCCCACCTTCCAGTAATCCCCAATTAAGGGAGATTGAGAGGTCGAAGGCGCACACATAATTTCCGGATCAAAGGTTTGGTAATTAACCAAGAACAATTATTAAATTTTAACATACTCTACTAGAAAGCTATAAGAAAATAAACTTTTGCATACCTTTTGAAATCTTGGATTTCTAAACTTCTATCCATGTATGACTTCTATTCTAACTAATCCTCCTTGTATTTTGATTCATGTATTTCACAATATGACGATTTATTGTTTGTCCTTTTGGCTTTGTACCTAAAACGCCGACAAACAAAACATCGGTCATCCGAAGCTGGTATGTGGGGGAACAATAAATGTGCAACTATGATAACAATGTATTGCATCCAATTACCATTTAACAAACAATTTTACATTTTAAATATAACTGCACGATCCATGCATTCCCTATCCTTTGCGCTGTCCCTGCAGTGGACCTGGATGCTACTTTCCTTATAGTAGATTCCCATTAAACCCCTCATGGTCCCACCTATAAATGAACCAGTTTCTAGGGTTGATTCACATGGCACTACCCGTAAGTAGCCCACTCCTTAACTCATGGCATGCTAAAGGGTCTCATGGCACTACACTTGGTAGCCCAGTTTCTAACCCATGATAACCTAGACCTGACTCTAGGTTACCCCTTTTTAGCCTTTACAAGCCACAGAGGTGGATTCAGATCTAAGCTAGTTATATATATACATTCATAGTGATAGTCATAGTCACTTTATAGTTTCATGAAATAAAAGGCATCCAATAGTTATTTTCAAACAACCGATAGAATCGTTCGTGAATCGTCGTGAAATTAAAGTGATTATTCATAGACATAACCACATACCTTATGCCATTGCAGGAACCATGAAGAACATCATATACTTCATGAGTGTATCCAAGCAACCAAGCATAAAATCAACAATATCTGAAACATGCATACTACATATGTGTCACCATGTATTTGCATTACATTACTCAGATCTAGATGTGCTCCTAAACTAGGATTTATGGTTAATAACCCAAATTCCATCATATTATGGTTTCTAAGATTACACTTCAGGTATGCATATTAGGTGAAACCCTAATTGTCAATTTAAGCACATTAGATCACATTACTAACATTAAGATCATAACAAGATGTCCACATTGGTTTCAAAACCCTAAATCCTAATGTATGAGATTATTAATCATCATTATCAATGATTCTTCATTTTACTTGTATAGATCCGGTATTAGCTTAACATGAATGAACATATTCAATTAAGCATCAGATTAAGGCAAATCTAGGTTTTCC
Source organism: Alisma plantago-aquatica (assembly GCA_963693085.1). Taxonomy (NCBI): domain Eukaryota; kingdom Viridiplantae; phylum Streptophyta; class Magnoliopsida; order Alismatales; family Alismataceae; genus Alisma; species Alisma plantago-aquatica. The sequence continues at coordinate 222,990,716 of OY856413.1, forward strand.
TTTACATTAAACACATCTAAACATGTATTGCACATACTTTTAGAATAAGAAGCATATTCAGGTTCTAATAATATTTTACTTCTATTCCTCTCATTTTTCTGAGCAAGTTTCATATATTACTTGTCTACATCTGATCATCCTAGCATTCTCTATAATTTTCACACGATATATTATTAATCAGCCAATAGGGAAGCACCAAGTCAGCAATTATTACCTTTTATCAATCGATTGGGAGAAAGAACGAAAAGACTGATGTGCCCCACGCATTACGCATACACGGAGGGCCATCTTGGTCATTTGTTTGTATCTCCCTTCACCTCACGTCGGGGCCCCTTCCTGCCCTACGCGGTTGGGTGATCCGTCTTCCACTGAAGCTGCAGGCGAAGCCAACTCCGGCACCCTCACCGCCTTCTCAAACTCCAGGTATCGGCTGGTAGGATTCTTCCCACGTCACCACTACCCCAAAGCTCCCTTCTTCCTCATGGGATGCTCTCCTCAGCGGTTTCCGTAGGCACTACAACCAGTCATGCCGTCTGGTTCTCTTGCCACCGTCACCCTGACGTGCCCATCTCCTACGCCTACCACCTTCACGTGCTGCCATCCTCACAGCGGCCAAGCAAGCTTCTTGCTTCCATCCTTGTCTCCGATGACCTCACGCCTTCACGCAGGCTCAAGCACCCAATGCTGCTGCTACCTCCCGATACCTCTCTACTCTCACCTCAGCGTGCGACCTCTGCGCAGTTGGGGACACTACAGATGCTAGTGCTCCTTCGTCATCTAGATGTTTTCCCTATGTGTCGAATTCACTACCCCCATTGAGCACCGCCATGACCACTACGCCCAGAGAAGGAACAACCACACCCGGTTCGTGAGCAGTACAACGTCAGGGTGCCCTATTTACTCATCCACAGACATATGCCCTACCTCTTCTTATGTAGTTGACATTTGATGGTCTGAGTGCATCACAAGGGTACCATGCCATGGTGCTGCCACCATGACAGACAGCCCATTCATCCAAACCCATGGGTGAGGAGGGTTCTTCCAAGAATTCTAGACTGATGAGCAGGGGCACACATCCTGCCGAGGAGGAGGCATTGGTGTTACTGGTGGGTGAAGGACTGATGGAGAGTTGTAGGTGTTTGCAAACATCTCTGGTGAAGGGAAAGAGTCATTTGTAGCTCTTGATGTATAAGGAGGTGTTGGACTCATGGGAACTTGAGTTTCCATCTTTATATGACCAAGGGTGAGGGAGACACTAGTTTATCATAAACCAAAAAGGAAGATGACTAATCCCATTATGCACCAAAAATCCTCATAACCCCTCTTCTTCATTTCTTTATTCTTTCTTACTTGGTGTACAAGGAATATGTCAAAAGGGAAAGGTACTTATAACATTACGAGAACCATTACCATCTTTCTATATATAAAAAGATGTCTCATTTATCCAATTAAAATAAAAGGAGAAGGCAAGACATTTTTCTTAAGAATAAATTAAACATATACTCATATGTTTCCTATACGGAACTCTAGACTTTAAAACTTGGTTTTGGCAACAAAATTCCTTTATTAATTATTTATGTATGAATCTGTTCTATTTATTCATCTTGTGCCGCAATCACATATTTGCAAACCAAATAGTGTCATGGGTCTCATGGATTGAGCCCATGCTACATTAATGTCTTTTATTATTTCATGGATAATACATTTAAGGAATTCATTTATCAATTCATGCTTTAACATGATAATTCAATTTTTCTAAAATTGAGGATATTACATTCACCGCTCCTTAGAAGGAATTTTGTCCTCAAAATTCTATCAAACAAACAACTAATTCAGGATCAGACTTTTCCATGTCCATCATTGGCCCCTATGTGGCTTAACTTACTCATAGAACTTCCAAAGAACCTTTGTCATCACATATTCTTTTCTCTGAGTTCTTTCATCCTGTCGTCTATAAACTGCACAGGTGACTCAGACCATTTCAGCCTCCCTTGGGGCTCACTAGGTTCATTGTTCAGCACATGGTCTGGGTACCTCACATAGTGCTCTAAATTGGACACCTGGAACTCATCACACATTTCTTTATCCTGAGGGGAAAGGTTAACCTTCTCCACCAATCCATTTCAAAGGACCCATGTATCGGGGACTCATCTTTCTTAGCTATAGCTCAGAGGGGTCGGATTTTCATGTCACATATTATCCCACAATGAATTGCATGTCAGTATACTTTGCATCCGCTCACGACTCCCGTCGTCTCTAGGCTCCTTTCAACCATTACACAATCAAAGTGACTTCATCTACACGCATTGTGGTCCTTTTCTAACCATCACATGGTCCTTTCACCAACATCACCTTACTGAAGTGGTGACCGACACGACCTCCCTTACAGAGCTTCCTTAAATCTCGACACTGGCTATGGTGGTTATCATCACGTCTTTCATAGGATAAGAACTGTCTCTAGATATCACCCTAAATGAGCACACATGCTTTCATCAGACCCTCTAGTCTGGATCACACTAACCATTAGTTAGGGGTGATAAACTGTACTAACATGGAGTTCTTCATACACCTACTTCCACCTTATGAAAGTGTACCTTTAGGTTATACTCAAGAACTTTTGAACTCACATCATGGTGTAGTTGAACCATCTCTCTCATGGGTAGTTCAACCAGATATGTCCCTTGACAGAACTCTTTCTTTCTCATGTCATCTAGGTAAGGTGATCTACCATAACCCATATTGCATCTCGACCTTCCTTGGTCCAGGGGAGACTTACGTCATCCATAGTGATGAACTCCCTTTCTCTTTTAGGGACTCTTTATCCCTTATATCAATGCATTGGGTTACTGGTGTTCATCCTTCTCCCTCGGCTTGCATGGCCATATACCACATGCAACTTTATCTTAGGCATCTAAAGTACTACTGTCACTTATTATCTTGGTAGTGCCACAGTGTATGGTGATCTTCAATCATGATTTTTTGTATGTCATGATTCCTTAAGATCGATTCCTCAAAAACCTTAAACCATTTTAGTCAAGGTTTCATCACCTTCCTATCCAAAGAGTGCATTTGAGGTTGTACAACCATCCCTTCATTGCATCAAGGCCTAAGCTGGCTAACCATTAACTTGTTCAATAGATCTCGTTACATCTGAGTATTAGACAAACATATCTCCTTTCCAAACTTAGGGTTAGCCTAACAACCTCTTTTAGCCTCTATCCAAACTAGGAAGCTACATCTCAACCATAACATCCATTACCACTTCACATCCTTAGGTATTAGTTAATGTTGAAGACATACACCTCCATGTATTTCACTTACCTTCTCAGCTCAAACTCTAAGTCTATCTTCATTAAGAACACTTTCTGATTTCATCATCATGGTGATCAAACTCAACCTGGCATAACTTGCAAATTCCACATAGCAAATGCTAAAAATATCCTTATAAGATGACTACCTTATTTCTCTTTAGTGTTGGTAAACCATCTAGGTATCGTTCACTCCACCAAGGTATGTTATCATTTCTATCCTCATACCTCATAGCCACGTTTCAATTTACATCATCTTTTATCCTTGGTGTATGGCAAGTGTACTGTCCTATCTCTCACTCCCATAACAAGAAGAAATAAGCATTTGGCTGTAGTCCAAATACAGAGTTCTTCCTGTTCCAAGTGTACAGATGGTACATCCCATCTTTCCAGTACACCTTTAAATCCAAGTTGAAACATGTCGTTTATGCCTCTATATTACAATCATCTTGCTATCAAAGTTACCTCCATGGAAAACTGGTTTCGAACCTACTTGGGTTACCACACAATCCTTGGTGATCTCCTCTAGGTCTATAGGGTGCCGACACTTTTAGGGTCATCCCTCTTCCCTTATGCATCCAGAGAGTTCCCTACTCATCTGCCCTTTGGGTCCCATGAGTTCATGAAGGTGATCAATCTCCTAACCCATGGTCTTTAGAAAATGATGGTTGTTACCTCCTGACCCTATGGTCACGTGCAACTAGGGAATTAGACAACTCCCACTTCCATTGGTCTCATCCCCACCTGACCCTAAAATAGACTTAGGATTCTGTTATAGTACATGTCCAACATAGAACCTTACCCAAGCCTTCATCATCTCTTTCTTTGCATTCATGGACTGACTTTCATCCTTTCATAGGAGTCATGGCAACTTGCCTACCTTGGTCAGGCCCCATACCGATTACCTCCATGGTAACACATCCTCATGCACTTAGAGATGGATATTTATGGGTCTACAGGTTCATTCTCATACCATGTACTTTTCACTTAGCTTCTCAAGATCCTATGAGACCTCTTTAGGTTTCCTCAAAACCCACAAAATTCGTATACACCCTACCAAAGGGTCCCTGTTATGACCCACACTTCGTTTTACCAGTAAGTACCTTGGTTAATGCATAATCAAACTTATATGTGAGTTGAATACTCATTTGTGTTTTGAACTTTGGACCAGTGTTAATGTATCTTTAGCATTTTTTTTCTTGTCCTGAGATTGAGGACAAGTTTGTGCTTAATCTGTTGCCAGAGATATCATGCGAAACCGACCTACGAGTAAAAAGTTATGAGCTTTTTAGTGTGCAGGGACCTATGTGTAATTTTGGAAAGTTCTTGGGCATTTTACGATTCGGCCCCCTGGGCGCCCTTCGTTATCCTTTCTTTGCCCTTTCGCTTATTAGCTCTGTTAGCCGACTCTGAATGAACAATAGTTCATTCTCCTGTTGCCCGTTCAAGAGAGAGCAGAGCGAGAGGGAAAAGGGAGAGTGAGAGAGAGAGCTAGAGGAGAAAGTTGGGCGATCTTGAGCTCCCCAACTGCGTTCTCATTCAATTCTTCAACTTTTCCAGCCGAATCAGCCAGCCACTTCACCTTCTTCTCCTTCCCATTCTTCTTCCCCGCTCCTGCTGCCCGACCAAGATAGCTGCCGGCCAAAGAAGGTGCTAGGAATGGCCAAAGGTGTGAAAAACACCATCTTCCAGTTGCTCTAGGGTCGTCTTGAAGTTCCCAAGGTATTTCGTGCAGAGATTGGCCATGAATCGACCCTGAATCCACCTTCTTCCTCGGCATTTTCCGTTTCTGCACAGTTTGAATGGGGTACAAATCGGTTTTAATGGCGTGCAAAAAGTGCAAAAAAATATCCAGTTCACTGCCCAGATTGAACGGGGTGCAAAGTTGCAGAAAATCATGACAGAAGTGCACTGAAGGTGCACGGCGTACAGCCCAGGTGCACGGCGTGCACGCTGCTATAAAGGGCAGGATTAGGCGTGGTTGTGGACGTTTTTCGGTGTATACGAACACACCGAAGTGGGTGAGTAGTATTTCATTCATTTATCACCATAGAACTCGATTTCATTGTATATATTGCTTCGGTATAATTAGAGTAACTTCTAAACAGTATAAATGAGATTAAAGAAATGTGTTTAATTCTATAGAGCCTAAATTACTTAGTGTAACTGAAGAAAATAGCGAATGTTGTCTGTACTGATACTACTGTGAATATGTTGAGCTCTAAATGAATGTCTATTGTTATGACAAGTTTAGAATGATGTGGAATTATGTATAAAGTTGAATGAGATAGAAGTGTTCTTAAATATACTCAGTGTGCAATTAAGATTGAGTTATGACAATTTATATTTACTGCTTAAATAATGATGATAGACTTAGGTGCCCTAACACCGTAGAACCCCTTTGAGAGGTCTGCACCTTAGGGGTGAAACTCGTGTCCAACATCAACCGGTTGAGTAATTCTGGTGGCACGAGGGTTGATAGACAGTGTCCAACACCAACCGATTGAGTAATTTTGGTGGCACTGGGGAAAAATAATAAAAAAGTAAAGGGTTATCCAACACCAACCGGTTGAGTAATTCTGGTGGTAACCCAGTGTTGACTCCATGTGCCTGTGTGCTCAGGTTAGAGGAGGAGTCTAGAGCACTCATGGTGAGTGCAGAGGATGCTAGAGAGCCTGTGGGTCCTGTAGCAGACCAGGACGAGAAGTTAGACTTAGCATTTCCCGGGTGTGTCGCTAAGTCTTGTACGGTGAGATCGTAGTTCGCTACAGATCTTTGTATGTAGAGTACACTGCATATGATTAGGGCATAATAAAATAAATATGTAATCATATAAGATCACAGTAAATTTAATATGTTAAGAGTTCAGACCTTCTGTGTTAATTCTCAATAACTGTTTATTTGTTTAAGATATCTGTTGTTGTATAAAAATGTGATTAATATCTGTAAATTTTGCTATGTCATTAGAACTGTCCTGCTTAGTACTGCACTTATGTTTTATTTCAATTTTATATATCTGATGAGTTGTTTAGTGATAGCTAAATGAAATGCTATTCACTGAGCGAGTAGGCTCACTCCTCTACTCAAACATTTTCAGGTCAACAACAGCATCAAGAATTTGAAGGATCTTTCCATCCTAGTTTTTTACAGTAGAAGGTATATGTAGTTAGTTTAGTTAGAGGTCTCTTAGTCCTTTCCCCTCGGTCCTTAGGACATGGTGTGGGTGAGAGAGAGTGTGTATGTGGAATGTGTATAAAGATGTAAATTAACTGTTATGTTTACTCTCTGTTAAACAATGTTACATGTTGTAAACTCTGTTTATGTTCTCTAGCTAGTTTAATTGAAATGCTTCCGCAATAGTTTATTATGTTTTAGTTTACAGCAATTATCCGGATATCATTACGAGGTTTTAAAAAGAAAAAGTTCTCAGTGATTTGTTTATGTGATAATCCCTCCGTCGCGCCCTGATCTCGTGTTTAGTGGGTAATGCGAGATCGGGGTGTGACATCTTGGTATCAGAGCATAGGTTGAGTACATGGTTACTCTAAGTCAAGGTCAGGGGACGACAAGAGACCAATAGGATTATGACTTAAGTGTCTTCCTTCTAACTGCAATTTTCTAACAGGAAGTATTTTGTTATACTATTGCAGATGGCAGGAAGAGGACGTGGTCACGAGAACCAAGTATAGAGCTTAGGTTGAGTTGTTAAGAATCATTAGGGTCAAAAGATAAAGTTATAAGTGAGGAAAATAAGAAGTGATGTGTCTTTAGATTTGGAAAGTCTGAGTATTTAGGTACCCTGGCCAGGTATCTAAGTACTTAGATTGACCAGTATCAAGCTACTCTGTCTATTCTTCTCTGGATGCCCTGGCCAGGTATGCAGAGGAAGGATGGGCTAGAGAGAAACCCTAGAAATCTTAGGGTTAAGAAATCGGAAATTAATACAGGAGTAAGAGATTAAACATAGGATACGATACAACTCTTGCTTTATATTGCTTTTTTGATTGGAAATCACTAGAAATGCTCTTATATGTATGGATTTAGATTTTCAGTTTGTAGAACAAATATGATTCTTTTATATTGTTGTGTGTCATGAAGTGATTTATTTATTGTTTATATTCTTTGTATTAAGTATACCAGAAGTTATATTTAAATGAGTTTGCCCTAAGTGGATATTCTTTCCACATGTTTGATATTAATAGGAGTTGGTTAATCCTGAGTAGCTCTTGGCTTCAGGACTATAGGTTCGGCCTGGTCCGGCTGGAAGGATGCGTTACTGAGATCTAATGACTCCTATTAACAGTATAATAAGATTAGACTCTGGATAATTTAGACTCGCATCATAGTAAGAATGTACATACACTAAGATGTTGAGATATAAGGGAAAGATTAGAACAACTAAGAATCAGTTGAAACCTTATATGGGCAATCCTTAATTGGAAATAAAGGAACACGACATAAGGTTCAGATTAAGTTTAATGATTAGTATTATATGTTTTCTAAATATGAGAATATGGAAAAGATATGAGAATAGTATGTAAGGGCTAAGATAGTAAGAATCAACCATGGAATTGATCAGGTAATAGAGTAAAATAATTTTTATGTACTTCAAAGCAAAGGGAAAATAGAAGAAAAGAGTTAAGTATATAATAAGTACATAGAAATAAAGAGTCTTATGTAAATCATAAGACCAGGACAAGGAACTTAGTTGGATCAAAAGAAATGTTAAAAATGACAACTCTGATTAAGGAACGAGAATTACATGACATAATTGAGAGTATGGAATGCATATCTTTATTTTAAAGTTTAATACATTCATACATACTACCTTTGGATTCTGAGTCTCTATAAACTAACTAATTAGTTCCTAAAATAAAGAACAAATGTGTAATTTAGAAAATGAATGAATCACATATGATGTATAGCTACCATGTTAGAGACATATAAGTGAATGAAGTAATGGCACACAATACGATGATGAAACCCTAGCAGGGTAAATTGAGAATGTAACTTATCTGGGTGTTCAAATAAGAGGAAGGAAATTCCAGTGATAAGATAAGGAAGACTTGAGTAAAACTTATGAGATCTAAAGTTTGATTTTCAAACTAAGGAAGCAAAGTCACATCACAATAATGCTATGTTACTGATAAGGACCAAACCCTAGAATGTTTAGAGTTGAAGTAGTTCAAGGGATGTCGCTAGTGATTTGACTTTGAATACTAGCATCTCTATAAAACAAAATCATGAGATTTGCACTATGAAGAGTAAACTAGTATTGATAGTAACCCAGGGTTTAAAGGTAGTTAATCTGAAAGGTAGATAAACAATATGAAAATGATTCAGAGAAAAGAGTAAGATACAAATTTGAAATGTAACAAATGTGTTTGAAACAAAAGGAGAAATACAATATAAGTGAAGTGCGATATGAAATAAATTCTTGCAGTAATAATAAGAACGAGGAATAATCTATTCTTACCTTGTGTATTTCAATTTTTGGGATGTTTATTCTATAGGATCAAAATGAGAAGGATAAGTAACAAGAGGTAAGTATCATAGAATGAGGAGAATTACTCGTCACATGATCTGGAGTTAGTTGTTGTAGTTCATGCTTTTATGACACATCGTCACTATCTTTATGATGTGACGATAGATTATCACATTGGAAAGGTAAATGTGGTGGTTGATGCTCTGAGCAGAAAGTCAAGTTCAACAACTAATGTATTTTTCATGGCATGTTTCAATAGAGACCTGTTAGTAGAAATGTGAAAGTTGAACTTAGACTTAGGGGTGACAAAACAGAGCGGTTTGATTGCACAGATGCAAGTCAAACCTACTTTTTAAGATTAGATCAAGGAACTTTAGCAGAGTGACAGTGGGTTGCAGCAGATCGTGCATGACATGATAGGGGGAAAAGACCAGAGTTCAGGCTTTTAGATGATGGTGTGTTGTATTAGCATGATATGTTGTGTACCTCGAGTCAGTGATTTGAAAGAACAAATTCTTGAGGAGGCACATGCATCGATGTATGCTATGCATCCAGGTAACACTAAGATGTACATGAATCTCAAGGAGTTATACTGGTGGTTAGGTATGAAAAAGGATGTAGCTGAGTACGTGGTTAGAAGTAGTGTGTGCCAGTAGGTTAAGGATGAACACCAGAAACCTACAGCTACCTTGTAATCTTTTTCTATGCCTGAATGGAAATGGGAACATATCACAATGGATTTTTGTGGTAGGGTTACCCAGGACACCTAGAGGTTATGACTATTGTGGATAGACTAATTTAGTCTGCTCACTTTCTTCATATTAAGTCAACCTTTGATGTCTCGAAACTTAACTAAGATATACATGGATGAAATAGTTAGGTTGCCTGGTAATCCAGTTTCAGTCATATCATATTGAGATCCTAAGTTCACATCCAGGTTGTGGAAACAATTGCATCGTGCTTCGGGCACAAAGTTAAGATTCAGTACAACCTTTTCACCCGCAGACGGATGGTCTGTCTGAGAGAACCATTCAGACTCTTGAGGACATGCTGAGAGCATGTGTTTTGCATTTCAGTGGAAGTTGGGAAGAACATTTAAGCCTTATAGAGTTTGCATACAACAATAGTCACCATTCCAGTCTTGGTTTGGCCCCGTATGAAGCTCTGTATGGTAGAAAGTGTAGATTGGACCAGTGAATTTACATAGTTCATCGAAACCCAAATTGCTTAGTGTGAATGTTGAGTTTAGAAATACGACTGATAATGGTACGGTTTGGGTATAAACCCAGACAATACAGATTTTGTAAATCATCAGGTGCATGATTTCAAGAAAGTATGATAGCATTAAAATATGCAAATAAACCTAGTTGCATGCTTCATGTTATGTTAATGTGTGTGACTTAACATTTACATGAATTGGCACATTTCTCTGAGATATTACTAGAAATTCTCAAGTATTATTAATTATTTGTGTTATGATACGTAAGCAACTCTTAATTGAGTTATGTGATGCACAAACTAGGATTTGGGTTAATGTGCACGTTCTTCGAGAAATTTCAAATAATTGATAAATATTACAGATGATTTCTTATATGTGAAGTAAATTACTCTTATTGGTGTAATAAGATGTTCAATTGCATGAATTCAGTATGTATGTGTCAAAATTGATATGAGTTTGGGATATTTATGAATTTTAAATCTGCCTGCATGCATGATATAAGGATTACTCAGTAATTACAATGATTTTGAATATACTGCTCTGCCAGTTCTAGAATGATAACGTATTGTGATTTGAACTGCAATCAAATAGATGAGATAACTGAAACCCTAAGGATAGGGTGTTTCCATGTGACTAGTGAATGAGGTAACCCCTAAGGATAGGGTGTTGCTATATGATAAGTGAATGAGGTAACTGAAACCCTAAGGATAGGGTGTACAATGAATCAAGTATTTTGATATCAAAATTCTCAGTATGAGATGTGGTGATGTTTAACAGTTCAATTGCATGATTTTTAGTATAAAGTGCCAAATTGACAAGCATTCTGTTTATTTAAGAATTTTAGTTTGTCTGCATGTATAGTATGATAATTTCTCAGTAATTACCATAATTTGAGTTACTGTTATAACAGTTCTAGAAAGACAATGTATTGTGGTTTGATCTGGAATCAGATCAGATGTGTCCTATGTTGAGGGACCAATACAGGTAGTTGATCAGAGGATCAAGAAACTCAAGAATCGTGAGATACCATTAGTGAAAGTTCTGTGGAGAAATCACAACCTAGAGGAAGCTACGTGGGAGCTTGAATCAGAAATGCGTAACAAGTTTCCTTTTCTCTTTTAGGAATTTCGGGACGAAATTCTTATAAGGGAGGGAGATTGTTATGACCCACACTTCGTTTTACCAGTAAGTACCTTGGTTAATGCATAATCAAACTTATATGTGAGTTGAATACTCATTTGTGTTTTGAACTTTGGACCAGTGTTAATGTATCTTTAGTGTTTTTTTTCTTGTCCTGAGATTGAGGACAAGTTTGTGCTTAATCCGTTGCCAGAGATATCATGCGAAACCGACCTACGAGTAAAAAGTTATGAGCTTTTTAGTGTGCAGGGACCTATGTTTAATTTCGGAAAGTTCTTGGGCATTTTACAATTCGCCCCCCTGGGCGCCCTTCCTTATCCTTTCTTTGCCCTTTCCCTTATTAGCTCCGTTAGCCGACTCTGAATGAACAATAGTTCATTCTCCTGTTGCCCGTTCAAGAGAGAGCAGAGCGAGAGGGAAAAGGGAGAGTGAGAGAGAGAGCTAGAGGAGAAAGTTGGGCGATCTTGAGCTCCCCAACTGCGTTCTCATTCGATTCTTCAACTTTTCCAGCCGAATCAGCCAGCCACTTCACCTTCTTCTCCTTCCCCTTCTTCTTCCCCGTTCCTGCTGCCCGGCCAAGATAGCCGCCGGCCAAAGAAGGTGCTAGGAGTGGCCAAAGGTGTGAAAAACACCATCTTCCAGTTGCTCTAGGGTCGTCTTGAAGTTCCCAAGGTATTTCGTGCGGAGATTGGCCGCGAATCGACCCCGAATCCACCTTCTTCCTCGGCATTTTCTATTTCTGCACAGTTTGAACGGGGTGCAAATCGGTTTGAACGACATGCAAAAAGTGTAGAAAAATATCCAGTTCACTGCCCAGATTGAACGGCGTTCAAGCCAGATTGAACGACGTTCAAGCCAATTGAACGACATTCAAATCAGTTGAACGGGGTGCAAAGTTGCAGAAAATCAGGACAGAAGTGCACTGAAGGTGCACGGCATACATCCCAGGTGCACGACGTGCACGCTGCTGTAAAGGGTAGGATTAGGCGTGGTTGTGGATGTTTTTCGGTGTATACGAACACATCGAAGTGGGTGAGTAGTATTTCATTCATTTATCACCATCGAACTCGATTTCATTGCATATATTGCTTCGGTATAATTAGAGTAACTTCTAAACAATATAAATGAGATTAAAGAAATGTGTTTAATTCTATAGAGCCTAAATTACTTAGTGTAACTGAAGAAAATAGCGAATGTTGTATGTACTAATACTGCTGTGAATATGTTGAGCTCTAAATGAATGTCTGTTGTTATGACAAGTTTAGAATGATGTGGAATTATGTATAAAGTTGAATGAGATAGAAGTGTTCTTAAATATACTCAGTGTGCAATTAAGATTGAGTTATGACAATTTATATTTACTGCTTAAATAATGATGATAGACTTAGGTGCCCTAACACCGTAGAACCCCTTTGAGAGGTCTGCACCTTAGGGGTGAAACTCGTGTCCAACATCAACCGGTTGAGTAATTCTGGTGGTACGAGGGTTGATAGACAGTGTCCAACACCAACCGATTGAGTAATTTCGGTGGCACTGGGGAAAAGTAATAAATAAAGTAAAGGGTTATCCAACACCAACCGGTTGAGTAATTCTGGTGGTAACCCAGTGTTGACTCCCTGCGCCTGTGTGCTCAGGTTAGAGGAGGAGTCCAGAGCACTCATGGTGAGTGCAGAGGATGCTAGAGAGCCTGTGGGTCCTGTAGCAGACCAGGATGAGAAGTTAGACTTAGCATTTCCCAGGTGTGTCGCTAAGTCTTGTACGGTGAGATCGTAGTTTGCTACAGATCTTTGTATGCAGGGTACACTGCATATGATTAGGGCATAATAAAATAAATATGTAATCATATAATATCACAGTAAATTTAATATGTTAAGAGTTTAGACCTTCTGTGTTAATTCTCAATAACTGTTTATTTGTTTAAGATATCTGTTGTTGTATAAAAATGTGATTAATATCTGTAAATTTTGCTATGTCACTAGAACTGCCCTGCTTAGTACTGCACTTATGTTTTATTTCAATTTTATATAAATAATGAGTTTTTTAGTGATAGCTAAATGAAATGCTATTCACTGAGCGAGTAGGCTCACTCCTCTACTCAAACATTTTCAGGTCAACAACAACATAAAGAATCTGAAGGATCTTTCCATCCTAGTTTTTGACAGTAGAAGGTATATGTAGTTAGTTTAGTTAGAGGTCTCTTAGTCCTTTCCCCTCGGTCCTTGGGACATGGTGTGGGTGAGAGAGAGTGTGTATGTGGAATGTGTATAAAGATGTAAATTAACTGTTATGTTTACTTTCTGTTAAACAATGTTACATGTTGTAAACTCTATTTATGTTCTCTAGCCAGTTTAATTGAAATGCTTCCGCAATAGTTTATTATGTTTTAGTTTACAGCAATTATCTGGATATCATTACGAGTTTTTAAAAAGAAAACGTTCTCAGTGATTTTTTTATGTGATAATCCCTCCGTCGCGCCCAAATCTCATGTTTAGTGGGTAATGCGAGATCGGGGTGTGACAGTCCCTCTCCCAGGATGGGAGGAAACTACCACTCTTGACAACAAGGTCACAAACATCCTTAGGGTTTACATCCATATGAGCATGCTTAACCCAACAGCTACTAAGGCACAAGCGGACCACTGACTAACCATGCTAGGTCATACTTGTTCTCATTCCTCAGCATTGGATCAAGATCATAGCTTCCCTTGTCATCAATGTAGCTGTGAGGGGTTCATCAAACATACCTTAAACTTAAGGGGCTTCACTTTTCCTCTATACATGAGGAGTACCATGCTCGAAACTATAACAACTTAATTCTCATCATGAGCATTAGGTATACCACTTCCCTTCTTAGGCCTGGGAACCATAGGTTCACTTTCTTGAGGTCCAACTGTATGCTCAACCTCTTAACTGCAAACCAAACATGTACCAAGTATGACATACACTTCCTGTCATCCTTCTCCTCGATCAACACTTTAAAGTTGAGTCCTCCTCCAGGACAATCAACAAGGTACATGGCCTCATAACCTGTTACTAAACCTCTCCAGGTCTAAGGAACTCTTCTTCTCATCTATACTATAGGTACAGAGGTACCGGAAGACTCATCCTCTCTCTAGGGTTTGGTTCCTCTCATGGAAACCAAGACATCATCAACCTCTAGGGATCAAACATGTGGCGACCACTATCATCCACTTAGGTCGCATCATCCTCAACTCCCTACTTTTCCTCATATCTCGGAGTCTAGGATTCCAACCTTCTTGCTTGGTTTCCTGCTCTCTCTCTAGAGCTAACCCTAAAACCAACCTCACCATTAGAGGTCCCCTCTTCATGAAGGATCAATCCTCAAAAGCATGCCCCTACCTAGATGAAGCCTATGTTCAACTTATGTTCGCTCACGGTTATCCATAGCCCCTTATGCTTATCACATAAACTATCCATCAAACTCTCCTAGCTAGGGTTTCAACCTATTGCTCGCACTACTGATACATTCTGGGTGCATATTATGCCCATATAAGCTCATGGGGTTTCCATAGGTTCTTCTCTAACCTCATCAATGGAGGAGTTATCCTTCACTCTAACATGCACAACCCTTCCCAGTGTTGGGTTGCCATAGGTACTAGGCCATCCAACCTCTCATGGCTCATACGTCATCCAAGGCATGTCCATCCAAACACCTGGTCTAACTCATCATGCCATCTCTGTCTCTAACCTTCACTTAAGGTTAGGGTTAACATCATCCTCAGAGGATGTGCCAGGTCTCTACTTATAATGGAGATCTCTATCTCCAAGATTAACTCTCTTTATTTATCCTCCTGACAAGAAGGTCTAGCCTCAGGTCTCTTATGAGGGCATGACAACTTATGTCATACGAGCTAAGCATGTATCTATCCTTTAGTTTGCACTTAATCTATTAAGCTTATGTCCATGAAATCTTATTTACATACTTTTTCATTAATTTGGTGGAGGATTCCTTAGACCTTATTAACCTTACCCATACCTCAAGAGGGTGAGGAGAAGAGAGAAAACCCTAATCCTTAAGGTCCTTAATAGAATTTGTGATGAGAAGGGATGAATAAGATGAGAAAGTCCTAAAGGTATCTTATTTCGATTCATACCCTAAGACTTTGGCCAGACAGTCACACAGATCCAGGAGTCCTCGTATTTTGACTAGCAATGCGGAGGAAAATATTTCCAGCCCCTGATCGTGATCCTTTTCTCGACACCTTCATCTTTCAGATAATCCTCTAATAACTCCCTTGGGTTCTATGGAGTTGTAAAATTTAATAATTATTAATGGTTAAGTGAGGAACCTATGCTCTGATACTAATTGTTACGACCCCACCTTCTGATAACCCCCAATTAAGGGAGACCAAGAGGTCGAAGCCGCACTCATAATTTCTGGATCAAAGGTTCGGCAATTAACCAAGAACAATTATTAAATTTTAACAGACTAAAATGGAAAGCTATAAGAAAATAAACTTTTGCATACCTTTTGAAATCTTGGATTTCTAAACTTCTATCCATTTATGACTTCTATTCTAACTAATCCTCCTTGTATTTTGATTCATGGATTTCACAATATGATGATTTACTATTTGTCCTTTTGGCTTTGTACCTAAAACGCCGACAAACAAAACGTCGGTCAGCCAAAGTTGCTATGTGGGGGAAACAATAAACATGCAACTATGATAACAATGTATCGCAACCAATTACCATTTAATAAACAATTTTACGTTTAAATATAACTACGCGATCCATGCATTCCCTATCCTCTGTGTTGTCCCTGTAGTGGACCTAGATGTTACTTTCCTTATAGTATATCCCCATTAAACCCCTCATTGTCCCACCTATAAGTGAACCAGTTTCTAGGGTTGAGTCACATGGCACTACCCATAAGTAGCCCACTCCTTAACTCATGGCATGCTAAAGGGTCTCATGGCACTACACTTGGTAGCCCAGTTTCTAACCCACAATAACCTAGACCTTATTCTAGGTTACCCCTTTTAGCCTTTACAAGCCACAGAGGTGGATTCGGATCTAAGCCAGTTATATATATACATTCATAGTGATAATCATAGTCACTTTATAGTTGCATGAAATTAAAGGAATCCAACAGTTATTTTCAAGAAATCGATAGAATCATTTGTGAATCACTATGAAACTAAAGAAATTATTCATAGACATAACCACATACCTTATGCCATTGCAGGAACCATGAAGAACATCATATACTTCATGAGTGTATCCAAACATCCAAGCAACCAAGCATATAATCAATAGTATCTGAAACATGCATACTACATATGTGTCCCATGTATTTGCATTATATTACTCAGATCTAGATGCGCTCCTAAACTAGGATTTATGGTTAATAACCCAAATTCCATCATATTATGGTTTCTAAGATTACAACTTCAGGTATGCATATTAGGTGAAACCCTAATTGTCAATTTAAGCACATTAGATCACATTACTAACATTAAGATCATAACAAGATGTCCACGTTGGTTTCAAAACCCTAAATCCATATGTATGAGATTAAAAATCATCATTATCAACGATTCTTCATTTTACATGTATAGATCAGGTATTAGCTTAACATGAATGAACATATTCAACTTAGCATCAGATTAAGGAAAATCTAGGTTTTCCTTTACATTAAACACATCTAAACATGTATTGCACATACTTTTAGAACAAGAAGCATAGTCAGGTTCTAATAATATTTTATTTCTATTCCTCTCGTTTTTTTGAGAAAGTTTCATACACTATTGTCTACATCCAATCATCCTAGAATTCTCTATAATTTTCACACGATATATTATTAATCAGCCAATAGGGAAGCGCCAAGTCAGCAATTATTACCTTTTATCAATCGACTGGGAGAAAGAACAAAAATACTGATGTGCTCTATGCGTTACGCATACACGGAGGGCCATCTTGGTCATTTGTTTGTATCTTCCTTCACCTCGCTTCGGGGCCCCTTCTTTCCCTACGCGGTTGGGTGATCCCTCTTTTGCTGAAGCTGTGGGCAAAGCCAACTCCGGTGCCCTCACCTCCTTCTCAAACTCTAGGTATCAGCTTCTAGGATTCTTCCCACGTCACCACCGCCCCAAAGCTCCCTTCTTCCTCGTGGGATGCTCTCCTCAGCGGTTGTCGTAGGTGCTACAACCAGTCCTGCCGTCTGGTTCTCTTGCCGCCGTCACCCTGATGTGCCCATCTTCCACGCCTACCACCTTCACGTGTTGCCATCCTCACAGTGGCCAAGCAAGATTCTTGCTTCCTTTCTTGTCTCCGACGACCTCACACCTTCACGCAGGCTCAAGCACCCAGCACTACTGCTGCCTCCTGATACCTCTCTACTCTTGCCTCGGTGTGCGACCTCCGCACAGTTGGGGACACTGCAGATTCCAGTGCTCCTTCGGCATCTAGATGTTTTCCCTATCTTTCAAAGTCACTACCCCTGTTTAGCACCGCCATGACCACTACACCTAGAGCAGGAACAACCGCACCCAGTTTGTGAGCATTGCAATGCCGGGGTGCCCTATTTATTCATCCACAGACATATGCTCCACCTCTTCTTACGTAGTTGACGTTTGATGGTCCGAGTCCATCACAAGGGTACCATGCCATGGTGCTTCCACCATGACAGACGACCCCTTCATCCAAAGCCATGTGTGAGGAGGGTTCTTCTAAGAATTCTAGACCGATGAGGAGGGGCACACATCCTGCCGAGGAGGAGGAGGCGTTGGTGTTGCTGGTGGGTGAAGGACCGATGGAGAGTTGTAGGTGTTTGAAAACATCTCTGGTGAAGGGAAAGAGTCCTTCGTAGCTCTTGATGTATAAGGAGGTTATGGACTCATGGGAACTTGAGTTTCCATCTTTATATAACCAAGGGTGAGGGAGACACTAGTTTATCATAAACCAAAAAGGAAGATGACTAATCTCATTATGAACCAAAAAATCCTCATAACCCCTCTTCTCTGTTTCTTTATCCTTTCTTCCTTGGTGCACAAGGAATATGTCAAAAGGGAAAGGTACTTATAACATTACAAGAACCTTTACCATATTTCTATAAATAAAAAGATGTCTCGTTTATCCAATTAAAATAAAAGGAGAAGGCAAGACATTTTGCTTAAGAAGCAATTAAACATATACTCATATGTTTCCTATACGGAACTCTGGACTTTAAAACTTGGATTTGGCAACAAAATTCCTTTATTAATTATTTATGTATGAATCCATTCTATTTATTTATCTTATGCCACAATGACATATTTGCAACCCAAATTTTCTCATGGGCCTCATGGGTTGAGCCCATGCTACATAATTGCCTTTTATTATTTCGTGGATAATACATTTAAGGAATTCATTTATCAATTCATGCTTTAACATGATAATTCAATTTTTCTAAAATTGAGGATATTACATAAATGATAACCCATTAGAAACTAGACATCCGTCCTATGTGCATACACATAAGATTTTGGATGATCTTGAGCTTTCTTCAACCCTTGTTTAATCAAGTTGGCATTGTTATAACGGAGTTGCAACTCTTCAGACTTCAATATCCTTCTTTCACCAACTTCTTCCCAATGAAGAAATGATCTACAAAGTCATTCATATAGAGCTTTGTATGGAGGCATGCAAATACTTTACTAGTAGCTATTATTGCAGGTGAATTCCACTAAAGGGAGGTAGGGGTCCCATGAACCACCCACAAACAAGCACACATGACCTTAACAAATCTTCTAACACTTGAATTTTCCTTTTTGATTGGCCATCAATTTGTGCGCAATAGGCCATGCTGAAATTCAACTAAGTTTCGAATTCTCTCTAAACTTATGTCAATAAATTGGAAGTGAACTTGGCATCAAGAACAAAAATATAGATATAGGAAACTTGTTCTACTGATCACTTTCTTGAATATAGAATTCTACCAATTCTAGAACTTTTGTCATTTATTATATAGGAATTAGGTGAGCTTATTTTTTAACTTACTCAACTGCAAACCCAAATAGCGTCACTCAATTTCCTAGTCCTTGGTAAACCCCCCCCCCATGAAATGCATGGTGATATTTTTTCATTTCCATTCTGGGATTGGTAAGGGTTGTAGAAAACCTCCTAACCTCTGATGACCAGCCTTAATTTGCTGGCAAGTTAGGCATTTTAAGATAAACATAGCTATATCAACTTTCATATTATTCCACCAAAAATATCTTTGAAGGTCCTTATTCATCTTAGTTGATCCAGTAACTAGTGTATAGTTTGAACCATGAGCTTTTTGTAACATGTTTTCTACTAATTTTGAATCCTCTAGGATCCAGATGCATTGCCAACTTAGAGATGTGCCTGAGTTTTTCTAGTAGCTTCGTCATATCCTTAAGGTTTTGACTGCACTTTTGTTCTGACAATTTCTCAGTCTAGAGGCCTGATTTTACATTGAAGCTAGTCAATCTGATTATATAGCCCACATGCCTTAAGCTTCATGGAGATAAACTTCTAAATTCTCCCATTGAATGGTAAACACAACCACATGTTTAACTTGCATTCTAAGAAGGTCATCGACTATGACAATTTCCTTACCACGATTGTGAGAACTTGTAAAGTCATAGTCCTTGAGGTATTCTTTCCATCTCCTTTGTATAAGATTCAAGTTGTATGATGTCTTGATGTACTTCAAGCTCTAGTGATCAGTGATCATGTCAAAGTAGCACCATAAAGGTATTGTCTCCAATCAAGGCATAAATGCTAGTGGTCAACTCGAGGTCATGATATGGGTAATTTACTCCATTGGTTTTCAATTATCGAGAGATGTATGCAATTGCCTTCTATTCCTGCATTAGGACACAACCTAGACCAAACTTTGATGCATCAATGAAGATGACAAATCCATCATATCTTACAGGAAGTGTCAACATAAGTGCAGAGGTCAACTTCATCTTCAACTCCTAAAAACTAGACTCACACTCTTGTGACCACTCAAACTATTCTCTTTTTCATGGATCTTGGCGAGAGGCAAAATCATGTTAGTAAAGTTGGATACGAAATGTTGATAATATCCGATCAAACCAAGAAATATCAAATTAAAGAAGCATTCTAAGGATCTTTCCACTCTAGAACAATATATACTTTGGTGGGATCAATAAAAATCTTCCTACCTGAGATGATGTGTCCAAGTAACATTACTTCAAAGATCCAAAACTCACATCTTAACAATTTGGCATAAAACTTTAGAGTTTGAAAGATATCAAAGACCTTATGAATGTGTATACAATGTGCTCAATATCTTTTGACTATGATGTACTCTATGAAGACCAAAAAAAACTTGTCTAGGAAGGATTAAAAGATTCCATTCATCAAGTTTATAAAAACACCCAAGGCATTGGACAACTCAAATGGCATGACCAAAAATTTTGTGCCCATACTGAGTTTGAAAGGTGGTTTTCAGAATATCTTCACTCTTCACATTGATTTGGTGGTATATATAATGGAAATCAATTTTGTGTAATACATAGGCATTGCAAAGTTGGTCAAAAAGATCATAATTCTTAGCAGTGGATATTTATTTTTCACAGTAGATTGGTTTATCATAGAATAATTGATGCACATGTGGAGGGATCCATTCTTTTTCTTTAAAAATAGAAGAGGTTCTCCCCAAGGGGAGGAACTAGGGTAGTTGTTATATCTTGGCTTTTCCTCTCTCCTCTTACATGTACTATGCACTTTGTCCTTGAACTAGTTCATGGCATCAATTTCATAATTAGAGTTGTTTTGATGCTTTTTGAGATTATCTTGAGTTCACTGAACTTGGTGACACTCAATTTGATATAAAACAAAGTTTTCACCCATATTATCATCATCCTCTCGCATTCCCTTTTTATCTCATCTATGTGGCCCTATTTTTCCTAACCTTTTTCTCATTGGATAGAGGACACTCTCATGATTCTGAAGAATCAAATTTTCTCATTTCCAATCTTAGATGAGAGAGATATGGCCTTTTGAAATTTTCTTGATTTAACCTTATTTTAACTTGAGTTTTGACCCTTTTACTACGTTGGGTCGGCCACTTTAGGCCCAAGAAGGGAGGTACGGCCCAGCCGAGGGGGGACCCCCACTCAACTTAAGCTATCCTTTTTTTGCATTTCGACTAATAAGAGGAATCTGATTCAATTTCCATGGATTCAATCCTCGATCTAATGGCCCAAGCTCCATCTTCTACCTCCTTATGAGGGCTTGTCTCAAATGGCATTGCCACCACCTTACCACCCCATGGCACCCCAATCTGCTCTATTTCTCACTCTTTTCATCAATTATTACCCTATTTAGTTTCCTTTATCCTTCTCCTTTTCTTTCCCTCTCTTTTCCCTCTCTCCTAATTCTTATCTCACCCCCATCCTCCATCTTCTTCCCCAATCTTCACACCATGCTGTCACCAAGTAACCTCTAAGGTTTTTTCCTTAAGCTTTCTTATATGCTTATCTTTGTTGAACTAGGTCCGCGAGACACCGACGATCACAGTCGTCTGATTTGATGATATTGCCACAACATGGAGCAACCCAGGTCCTGGCTCTAGTGAGTCGAGTAGGCACAACTCTGCCACAAACCATACACCTCACATATAGGCTCGATCAAAAGTTGAAAAAATGCCTACCCTGAACTAGGTCGATTCAGGATAAAAGTCGGATGGCTTAGGGCTTGAACCTGTGTTGGAAAACCCTTATGCTATCAAGCATTGGCACCCTCAAATTGTAGAGATCCACGATATGCCCCTCACACACTTTCATTATTTTCCATATTAATGGTAAATCATCTCCCTCTCTCAACCCATTTCCATGAAATCGATGAATCTTATAAAATTTGTAGAAAATAACCCTTTACCCAAAAAGTTGTCCTATTATATACCATTTTACTAGAAAATAAGAGATTTCTACTAAAAATAGTTTCATAACCTAAAATATACTCGCTCTTCTTATGATATCCTAAAAGGCATACCTTTTATGCACTTTTGAATAATAAATGGCATATCTTGCTCCCATTTAATACTTGTTACTTCAAATGTCACCTTAAAATTTGGATCAATAACTTTTATCCACCTCTTGGTTTGAATAACTAAATAGAGCATCTTGATGTACTTATATGCTATCTTGACCTAAAAGTAACCCCTTTTAATGAGCATGCATCATATGTCTAATCTATATGAAATCTTTGAACCATTTTGAAATCATATGATAATCCCACTCTCAAAATAAGTAAAACATGTGTTTTTTGTGACATGTTTGATTTAGACCTGGTGCCCTATTTCCATGAATATTTAACATGAGATTAATGACTACCTTGTACACTCATATTCCCTAAACGGTGATGTTAAGTAATTATTGGATTGGATCTTTAATATTTGTGCTATAGTAGATTCTTAATGTAAAATATTTATGTTCACCTTTAAATCAGTCCCTATAATGCCATGTGACACTATTTTACACTCTTGACTACTTGCGACCTATATGTGACATCTAACATGATCTAGATGCACATATCAATTTTTGGGCTTTAATATCACACGAATCATGCTCCTAAGTTATCCAATCTATATTAATGACTTCAAATCAGTAGAACAATCATACTATAGTTCTACATCCTAAAATTATCTACTTAATTCTTCTGTGTCTTGGAAATGTGACACAATTGTATTAATTATATCTAAAATGACTAGTTGTGATCTTGCATGGATACACCTTGATGGAAACTAGAATACCATACTTCCCCTACTTCAAAATCATAGTTATCTTCATCTTATAGTACTCATAATGTGGATGGATCAACTAGATCAATGGTTTAGTATTGATAGTTGTACGATGATGAATCAATGCATGCATGTTTGGTAAGACGGGACTATGCTTGAACTATTTGATACCAAGGTTTAGAAGAACATACACATGACATGATTTAAGTTTATCATATCAAAAACCTACTCATCTAAGACCCACTATTATGTATTTTTACATATTAGGTACTCCGTTGAGTTGGGCCTTCTCTAGAATCTTACTCAAGAATCACAATGTGCTCATTACTGATAAGGTACACTTAGTCTCTTCATCCTACTATGAAACTAGCTTGTTTGTATATATGCTCCTATGAATGCTTGGCTAGATAATTACTTTATTGTGCAATTTTTCCTATGATTACTACTTTCATGTTTGATTATAATATATTTACAAACCATGAATATAACTTATAGAAATCCATTTTATACCCCTATTTACTTTTCTGAAGTTCTAAGGTAAGCACACAAGGTATGTTGAAAAAGCTTTAGCACTCATTGATGGCCTTGAGGTCCCTTAATAATTGAGTTACTCATGACATGTTAGTCTTGATGAGATATGCAACATATTTCTCTTTGGATCAAATGCCCCTCACGAACCACCTCCCTTAGAAAGTGGTCAAAAGGCCTGTGGTTGATATCATGGATAAAGAAATCTAAAAAATGCTTTGAATAAAAGAATGTTGTTAAGTTTTCTCTCTTTATTTCTACTTCTTATTTGTTATGATGTTTCTAGCCAAGAAATTTTTGTATTACTCTTAAATTGTGTTTACTTACCCTTTCATAACATATCTAATGCTTTAGAACTAATATATTGTATTTATCAATTTTTAGTTTCTGGATGAAGATTAATTCATTCAAGACTCTAGATCTAAAATTAATCACCAATGGGTATTCCTGATATAGAAATGTGTACATATATCTTTATTCCATATTTAGTATCTTGTTATCTATTTAGTTTCTCAAAGCTTTTCTCAAATATATATATATATATATATATTTGAAATTGGAATTTTCAATTTTAATTATCAAATTATTCAAATCCAAAATTTCTTATTTGATATATAGGTTGTCCGTTCAGCATTGTAGATCCATAGATACAGTAGCCCATGAGAGAAATTAACCTAACAAATTTGAAATTAGAAAGGAATTTTGCATTCTTATATAGGATAATAGTCTAAATAAATCAAACCATAGTACAGTATACATATTTCCTTAGTTTATTTACTCCAAGCCGTTGGTTTTATGCCATTCTAGGAATGGACACCTAGTCCAATCACCTTTGGCTATTTAGCCATTAGGAGTGTGGTCTTAAGGTAATAAATAGTTATGTGACAAATGGTATCAGAGTCATATACACATGCCTCCATATATGTGTAAAGCATAACACTGCATATGAACCTAGGGAGAACCAAATTCTATAATGGTGAAACTATGCAAATGAGTATGGTGTTAAACATGGAGGTTCTGGAATGTAATCACGTGTTATATGGATATTGCGGTGATTGAAGTTCCTCTACACACCACCTATTCGAAGTGGATCCAATATTGGATCAGATTTATTAACCTAACACCTAGAGAGTCTTCTACAATGTCACCTCTTCTTTACCAATTACCCAAGCAACCCAAGTATAAGATGATTATTTAGATTTCATCTACTGATGTGATTATTCTCTCATATATGTTAGCCACATGATATCTCAATAATGGGGATCTTATGCATGGGAAACATAAAATTCATTTGAAATAATGGGAAGTTGATTAAGTTGATATAGCCATTACCTATCCTTAACCTGAAATACCCTATTATGAATAATTAAACAACATTTGAAAGTGATTTACTAGTGTATGATACCTCACAACATGCACCATTAATATTACCCAATCTAACATGTGGTGTGTTTGAGGTAAATCCTTGATGTGGTGAAATAAGGTGGAACTCATGTTTTATACATCATGATTGATGATGTCCTTATTGATTAAAACTATGTAGTCCCTATTTTGATCAAACCTCAAATAAAACTAAGAAAACCTCTTGCTATTGACATGTAACATATCCATTCTTTGTATGACTATATTTTTGGAACTCTACATCATGATGGGAAGACTCCTTACAAGAGGAAAATCCCCTATTGATTACTATGGCTTGGTTCAAGGCTCAATTTAGTATGATATGGATCATATGGATTCTTGACCATACACTATTATGCTAAAACTCTTGAGTTACCAATTTGACTCCTTGATTTCTAAAAGAAACCCCTACCTTGATCTTAGAAGGAAGGGAATGCAAATGTGGTGTGGTTTTCCACGCACATGTGATCTTTTGAATTTTATAAAGCACCAAACAAGGTTGACTCGTGATACTAAAATATGCTCCCGCAAGCGCACGTTGTCATGTCTTAGTATAGCCGAGAGGCAAGCAAAGGGGCCAATCCATAGGGAGAGGGGGCACTAGATCTAGGTTAGTGTGGGATATTTTCCAAATGCAAAGAGTAGGGATTTTAGGGTTTAAAGGTGTTCTTGGTTGATTACTCTAATGTTTCAAGAAATAAAAGGCAAGAATAAAACTAAACTATCAGCAACCCTAAAATTATCCTAAATAAGTAAGTCTAATAAGAAAGACAAGGCAATTAGCTAAGCAAGAGCAAGAGATCACACTATAGTAGCAATATAAGGATCTAGAGACACTAATGACCTAGATTACAACTAACTAGCATGACAAAAACTATCAAGCTCAAAAGAGAACTAGCTACTCAAGTAAAACCTAACAAGCAAGAACTAAGAAATTAACTAAGAGGCAATTAAGAGCAAGCAACTACTTAGCATGAACAAGCTAAATTAACAAGATGGGTTTTAGTGATGATATAGGTAGGTGATTCATTTGGGAATGACACTAAGATTCCAATTGGGGGAGAGATACAACAAGCAAGCTTAATCATTCTTTCTAGATTACTTAAACCAAACCACTAGTCAAATGCTAAGAAATCACCCTACACTATTAGTTAGCCTAAGGTGTAGGTGGTTTTTCACTAGGAGTTGACAAATCTAGGTTTATATAATAGGGTTTCTTAGTGTAATTGGGAGCCAAAGGTAGAATTGGGGAGTAGAGTTGAGGGTGTTTCACCCCACATTACTCACCACCTAGCTTTTAGCAAACTCCAAGGCAATTGCACCAATCAACCCTATACTAGATACTTCGATCCCACACCTAGGAGTATGAGAAGGACTATATGCAGGGGAGATGGGGTCCTAGATGAAAAAAACACTAGAAGGGGGGGATGAAAAAAGGACTATACTAAAGTTGTCAGTCCACTACCCGGTTTCTTACCCAACCGGGATTTGGAAAGAATTTAATTTTATTACCTTGCAAGGACTTTACATAAAATTACAATTTTCTCCCTAAACCCTTCAAGCAGCCTTCACCTAGAAGTAATCGCACCAACCTTGAAGCAGCCTTCACCTAGAAGTAATTGCACCAACCTTGAAGCAACCTTCCTCCTGAAGTAGCTTCCCGTTGCAATAGCCTTCTTGAAGTAGCTTCCCGTTGCGATAGCCTTCTTGAAGTAGCTTGAAGTCCACCTTCTCTTCCGAGAAGAACCTTCTCCAATCCGCAGCCTCCAACCCTAGGAGTAGCAAGGAGATTACAAAGAATAAAAGGAACAAGAAGGAAAACAGAAATTACAACTTATCCTTTTAAGCACAAGGCTTGATTTTCCTATATCAAGCGTATTGATCTCCTAACCAATGAGTGTAAGTGCTGTGGAAAGGAGATGCTAGCCTATAGGACACGAAAATGGAGCAATGGGAATGAATAGCCAATGTTGGAATTGCTCTATTGCTCAAAACAGATTGCCAATGAGTATTCAATCTCAAGTATAGCACAAGTGTAGCTTAGGTGTATTTAGGTGTCCTAAGGCATGTCCTATTTATAGAAATGACCTACAAGTACTTAAGGACATTCTAGACACTTTCTAGGGGGTTCTTAGTGCTCAACTAGCCGTTATGTGTCCACTAATTGCATTTGCAATGGCTAGTTAATTGACCCTGAAAAGTGCAGACAGAACTCTTCTCGGTCGAAGATTTGTCGACCGAGAGTCCTTCTCAGTCAAAGATTTTTCGACTGAGGGACTTCCTGGAGCAAGTGTTTACAACGTTCATTTCCAACTCCCAACCACCTTGTCTGCTGGGTCTAACGGCTAGTAGGGTCTATTCTCGATCGAATATTTTGTCGACCGAGAGTTTCTCGGTCGAAGTTTTGTCGACCGATATTTTCTCGATCGACGATTTGTCGACCGAGAATATTACTGACTCAATGTATTCATTTACTAAGGGTGTGTATCAATGTGCAATTGTGATACTATCTTGGGGAAAGACCTATCTAAGTGTTGTGAGTGGATAGGGAAGATCTAAACGCTTGATTTACATGATATCTAATTACTTGTACATTATATACTTGTACAAGATTTTACATTTGATTACAATCATGAAAATAAAGTGATTTTATCAAATTATTCTTCCAAGTCTTTGTTATCCACCACCTTATATACTTGTTCCTGAAATACTCAAATAGCACGTTAAAACCACAAGAATGAAATGTTTGTCATCATCAAAACAAAGGGATTAACATAATGTCCAATTTAGCCAACAATCTCCCCCTTTTTGAAGATGACAAACATTTCCTAAATATAAAATAAGGAAATATAAATCATATGAGTTTCATACCTGAAGTTTACCTTTTGTAGCCATTCTTGTGTTTTGCAAGTGGGTGCTGGCTAAGATATTATGAAACTCATTTTATTTAATGTTTTTGATTTTATATTATTTCTCCCCCTTTGTCATTTCAAAAAGATATCCAAGTTTACTTTGTATTTCTCCCCCTTAATTTTATGCTATGTTCCCCCTTAAAGAGAGATTCAATTTAAAGTCAAGGGATTAATATAATTGTGAGCCATTTATTGTCGAATTTAGCCATAATGTATCTCTAACCAAATACATGGGATGTTAAGCCCAAATTTGTTTAGAGAATTCCATTAAGAACAAGATATATGTCATATTCATGAATTTTGTAGATTTCTTTGTTTTCATAACAAAAATTACTTTCAAGAATACTAAGGTCATAACAAGCTTCAAAGTTTTCAATATGATAAACTCATTTTGAGTCAAGATACTAAGATTAAATGCATTAAAATGATGTACAAATAAGAATTTTGTCAAAGCTTATTTTAGGTCGACCTTGACTTCGACCATAGCGCCCCTTGGTCAAATTTTATTTCAACCAAGAGGCAGAAATTGCAGATTTCCAATTTAAGCATTCATATGTGAAGTACTTGATTAGATATCAATTTTGAAGCATGTTTAGTGAAAACATCCTCTTAAAAATGAAAGCACGATTAATATCTCAAGTCTTTTAAAGATGCCAATGATAATTCCATGATTGTAATCACATGATTTCTATATGGGTAGACCATAAAATACTTTAGGAAACATCATGTGAATAATGATAAAACAGAAATTTCCTTTTTATTAAGCTAAGCATAATTTCAGTTTTAACTTAAATCAAACCAAATTAATCTCATATAAGTTTTCAGGGATGATTTCCAATATATACAGTCATTAATCACAAATAGATAGCAATTTGATCAATTTAAAAAAGAATTCAACAATTTTACAGCAGACTGGAAATCAGTGACATGCTCGGTCGACAATTTCTTGACCGAGGTTCACTCGGTTGACAGATTCTCGACCGAAAAAGTTTCTGGAATATTTTCAGAACTGTTAATTTATTCCAAGCAAAATAAGATTATGCAAGTTAGAGCTCGATTGTGTTGAGATATGACATTTGTATATCAAGAATCAGTTTAGGTCAAATCTCAACTAGTTAATTTTAAGCTACTAAGTTTTAGGAATCCAAGCTAAATCATCATTCTTTTTCTTATATGGGCATGAAAATGAATAATGTCCAAGACGCATGCAATAATGACAACTAATAGAGTCAACTTCATTTCTCTTTCTAGGAATTGTGTTCCTAGGTACAAAAATAATCTTAGTCTTGGATGCTTTAACTCTTTTGGGTTTATTTCTCCTTGGATCATATCCTAATCCTTTTCTTCCATTATAACTAGAGGAAATTTTCAGAATATTTTCAAGCATGTCATTTCCTCTTAACTCATTTACATTTATTTGTAACTTAGCAATATCATTCATCTTCTTGTTTATATCTTTCTTTGCTTGATCTAAATCAGATACTAGAGAATTTCTTTCTTTGACAACCTCATCATAATCTAAATGTGAACATAGAACAGGTTGTTTCTGAAGATCATTCACTTGAGTTTGCAAGTTTAACTTTTCTAAGGAAAGAAGATTGCAATTAGCTTCTACCGATTTTAACTTAAGATCATAATCTTCATTTTCCTTTTTGAGATTTTCATTTTTGGATACAAGAGCAAGAAGTTTAACATTTAAATCATCATTTAATTTATTTGATTTCTTAAGTTTCTTCTTGCACTCAATATATTTCTCATGAGTATCTTGAAGACTAGCAATTAGATCTTCTTTTGGTAGATCATAAAGACTTACCTCTTCTTCGTCTTCATTTGTTGTAGCAATGAGGCATTCTACTTATTCTTTTCCATCATCACTATCATCACTTGAATCATCCCATGCAGCTTTATATGCTCTTTCTTTCTTTTTGTGAGATGATTTCTTCCCTTTCTTGAGTTTTAGACAATCACCTTTCATGTGTCCCTTTTTGCCACATTCAAAGCACCTGGAAGAAGAAACACTAGAAGTTTTATTAGTTTTAAAACTTTTATATTGCTTACCATTTACAATGAGAGTTTCTTCTTCACTATCATCTTCACTTGTGTCATAAGTGTCCTTGGTTGATGCTTTGAATGCAATGTCCTTCTTTTTGCCTTGTTGACGTTCACGTTCTCTTCTTTCTTCCTCTTCTAAAGTTGCCTCATGAGCTTCTAGATTGCCAATGAGTTGCTCCATTTTCAGTTTAGTGAGATCATTAGCTTCTTCAATGGCTGTCACCTTGGGCTTGTATTTGTGAGGAAGTGATCGAAGTACTTTTGATACCTGGTCTTCTTCAAGAACGGTTTTTCCTAAGGCATTCAAACCATTAACAATAGAAGAGAATTTTGCAAACATTTCACTAATGGATTCATTTGGATCCATACGAAAGTGTTCAAACTTCTGTTTAAGCATACTAATCTTAGAATTCTTAACTTGAACCGTACCTTCATAGTTTATGGACAATCTATGCCATATTTCATAGGCTATTTCACAATTTGATATTCTATTAAATTCTCCTACTAAAATTGAACAATAAAGAATACTTACAGCCTTTGCATTCATTTGAGCCGATTTTACCGTATTTGCATCCCACTCTGCATATTGCATTTGAGGAAGCTCGTATGGGGTTGAGACCATCCTCCATAAGTCCCAACTTATGCCTTGAAAGTAGAACTGCATCCTTCTCTTCCAATATGTGTAGTTTGTTCCATCAAACACTGGAGGCCTAGCAACAAATGTCCCTTCAAGATTAAGGTTGTTGAGCACCCCGTCACCCATTCTTCAAGACCTTGTTAGGGTTCCTTGAAGCCTGCTCTGATACCAATTGAAAAAAACACTAGAGGGGGGTGAATAGGGTTTTAAAACAATTTTAACAATTATTGAACTCAAACAACCAACCACAAAATATTGGACAAGGCGACAAGGATTTAGAGTGGTTCCAACTTTAGCAAATACTAAAGTTGTCAGTCCACTACCCGGTTGCTTACCCAACCGGGATTTGGAAAGAATTTAATTTTATTACCTCGCAAGGACTTTACATAAAATTACAATTCTCTCCCTAAACCCTTCAAGCAGCCTTCACCTAGAAGTAATCACACCAACCTTGAAGCAGCCTTCACCTAGAAGTAATTGCACCAACCTTGAAGCAGCCTTCCTCCTGAAGTAGCTTCCCGTTGCAATAGCCTTCTTCAAGTAGCTTCCTGTTGTGATAGCCTTCTTGAAGTAGCTTGAAGTCCACCTTCTCTTCCGAGAAGAACCTTCTCCAATCCGCAGCCTCCAACCCTAGGAGTAGCAAGGAGAATACAAAGAATAAAAGGAACAAGAAGGAAAACAGAAGTTACAACTTATCCTTTTAAGCACAAGGCTTGATTTGCCTATATCAAGCGTATTGATCTCCTAACCAATGAGTGTAAGTGCTGTGGAAAGGAGATGCTAGCCTATAGGACACGAAAATGGAGCAATGGGAATGAATAGCCAATGTTGGAATTGCTCTATTGCTCAAAACAAATTGCCAATGAGTATTCAATCTCAAGTATAGCACAAGTGTAGATTAGGTGTATTTAGGTGTCCTAAGGCATGTCCTATTTATAGAAATGACCTACAAGTGCTTAAGGACATTCTAGACACTTTCTAGGGGATTCTTAGTGCTCAACTAGCCGTTATGTGTCCACTAATTGCATTTGCAACGGCTAGTTAATTGACCCTGAAAAGTGCAGACAGAACTCTTCTCGGTCGAAGATTTGTCGACCGAGAGTCCTTCTCGGTCGAAGATTTGTCGACTGAGGGACTTCCTGGAGCAAGTGTTTACAACGTTCATTTCCAACTCCCAACCACCTTGTCTGCTGGGTCTAACGGCTAGTAGGGTCTATTCTCGATCGAAGATTTTGTCGACCGAGAGTTTCTCGGTCGACGTTTTGTCGACCGATATTTTCTCGATCGACGATTTGTCGACCGAGAATATTACTGACTCAATGTATTCATTTACTAAGGGTGTGTATCAATGTGCAATTGTGATACTATCTTGGGGAAAGACCTATCTAAGTGTTGTGAGTGGATAGGGAAGATCTAAACGCTTGATTTACATGATATCTAATTACTTGTACATTATATACTTGTATAAGCTTTTACATTTGATTACAATCATGAAAATAAAGCGATTTTATCAAATTATTCTTCCAAGTCTTTGTTATCCACCACCTTATATACTTGTTCCTGAAATACTCAAATAGCACGTTAAAACCACAAGAATGAAATGTTTGTCATTATCAAAACAAAGGGATTAACATAATGTCCAATTTAGCCAACACTAGATATGGATCCACTAATTGGACCTAGTGGAAAATCCCAAGACAACCCCACATATGATATCTTCTCCTAGACTTAGGTGTCTTCAATCACACAAACACAAGCAATTCATATTTTTAGATACAAACCACACGTAGAGACATGGGAAATGAGATATATATAGCAAGAAATCATCATAAAATGAAATCATAGAGTTTACAAATTGTCTTCCCCCAACATGGTACCAAAGTATCATATTTTCCCCAAACAACCCACCATAAGGGGCTTAGCTATGCATAACTAAACAAAAGAGCAAAGAAAAGAGAAGAAAGAGGTAGAAATATATAGAGCTTGTGGAAGATCCTCCTCCTTCACCTACTAGATGATGTAGAACGTGGTACCTCCCTCCAAGGATGGAAATGACATGAGAAGGTAGGGGATTATAGTGAAACCCCCCAGAAAACTAGGGTTTTTGGTGGAAATGGAGTGGAAATGGTAAATGGGAAGTAGGTGGAGGTCTTGAATGCAAGCAAAAATGCAATGAATACTAGGAGTAGCTAAGGAGTGGGTGGGGAAGCTCACTTAGTGTTGTAGCTACCACCCATGTATATATAGGTGGTGGTGGAAGAACTAGGGTAAGTGGGGATATTGTTGGAAATTCAGTGCAGAAAAGTTAGGTTTGAGGTGGCACGGCCATGGTAGGGAGAGGTCATAATGACAGTGGTGATATAGAACAACCATGTTAGAAAATTAAAAATGTCAATAGTGAGGTGGTGGAATGAAGGCTGGTAGCACAATCCTGTTGGGCAGCACGACTGTGCTGGGAGCTAGGTAGAACGGCCATGTTGGGTAGCATGTCGGTTGTGGGTGAGATAGAGGGGAGGTCATTCTCATCAACACACTCATTCTGGTCTTGGGCAACATAGTCGTGCTGACTAGAACAACTGTTTTGGTGTCTTCTTGGCATGCTGTGATGGGTAGAATGACTGTTCTGCTAGAGTTGTTGTGGCTTATCAAATGTTGAGGTGTTACCATGATTTTGACATTAGCGAGCATGACTGTTCCTTGGCACCACATTCATGCTGGGATCTTCAGAAGCACTTCAATCTCCATTCTTTGAAATTTGTGGACTTCTTTTCTTGGGTTGATTCTTGGTCACCAAGGGTAGGTTGGGGAAACTTTGGGGTCTTCTTTGGACCCCTGTATCTCACTCATCCATCCAACATGGTCCAATTACCTAAAAAACATGCAAAGAATGTCCATAAGTGAATTTGATAGAAATATGCATCTTGAGGGAATAAACTTGCAATCTAACATGTTTAGATGTGATTGAAATGTTAAAATACACAAGATGGAGCCCTAAAATAGGGATGCATCACCACCCCAAACTTAAAACATACTTGTCCTCAAGTATGCTCTAACTTAATCTCTGTTCAGTTTCTTTCAATAAAAAAGGAATGATAAATGCATTGCAAAAGTGATTATTGACAAAATGGTATCAAAAGTGACTCAGTGCATGTATTCCACCTCTCTCCTCTCCACTTTCACAATTCAATCATGAAAAGAGCATTGAGCATACAAATGTTGAATATAGAGCATAGAACACACAAGCTTTCCATATGTCCTTCATGTAATTCCAGGTAATCATTAATCAGTGATGACTAGTAGTGTTGTTTCATTTTCATACATTCAATCTTTTTCTTCAAACCACACCAAGTGGACCACATGGCTGTAAAAAAGGGTAAAGTGAGCTAGGTTTGATGTTTCCTAGTTCAATGGGTATGAAAATGGAAGAAAGAATTACGGTAAGATATTGGAGTGTTTTAACATTCATCTTTTCTTTAGATGCTCTTAAACAAGAGCATCTTTTATTTTCTTTTTTCTTTTTCTTTTCTTATTTTCTTTTTATTTTTTCCTTGGTGTAGAAAGAGCATATGTTTTAACATACCACCATACCACACCAAACTTTTAAATCATGTTGTCCTCAATATGAAATAAAAGTTTAGAATAGTAGGGTAAAGGGCATGGAGTCACAGTAGACAACCGCTAAGAGTTGGAGTGATCGATTTAGCACTAGGTGAGTAGGGAAGAGCCACTATGGCTATTTTGTGCAAAACGACCATTATGGATGACAACAGCATGACTGTGCTGAATGGTCGTGTTGGACTCCTTCCTATAGCTTTTTCACCAATATTCATTGCTCATTTTAATTTTGATCTTCTCCTCAGATAGCTCCTACATGCATCATCTTTTGTCCATAGTACATGTTCTAATATGATTCACAAACAACAAAACTATGAATTATGGTGTGTGTGAATTTTTGGAAAAACTAAAGTGTAATTAAAACAAGAGGGGTTTGAGAATCTCAAACCATGTGTGTTGCCTCCCACTATATCTAAATTTTACGCCTTCAATCAAGCTTATTTACACTTGCTTGATTGACAGGCGCCTTCATCTGAGTTGTTTCCTTCCTCTTCTATAGTGAATTCTCTCCAAGATTCTGATCACATGGTCTTCCTCCCAAGGAATATGCATCGATTTATCCTCCTCACACAATTGTTGTCTTTCTTCTTGGGTGAACATATAGACCTGCATCGATCTCCTAGCATAAGAGACTTTCTACATACCTATACA
Source organism: Alisma plantago-aquatica (assembly GCA_963693085.1). NCBI lineage: Eukaryota > Viridiplantae > Streptophyta > Magnoliopsida > Alismatales > Alismataceae > Alisma > Alisma plantago-aquatica. The sequence continues at coordinate 223,025,406 of OY856413.1, forward strand.
CACATTGATATCTATGCCCGCTGTGACCAAGAAGGGCTTCTCCAGTGTGATGTAATCCCACACAACCCTGGGATTAGTGTCCATGACTAGAAAATTAGTCGGGAAGGCGAAGTTTGTTCTATCATCTAATACCACCATTCCATTGGTCACTATGTCTCTAGGTGTTTTCCTTGATCTGTCAGCCATTAAAATGTAAAATATGTTGGTTCCAGTCTCTTCAAGTTGAGTCCTAAATATATATTAAATGGTGTGATGCTTTCACCTAAGCCCAAATCTAAAAGAGCACACACAACGGGTTGACAATGGATGTGACAGCTGATGAAAGGGGTTCTTGGGTCACCCCTTTTCTTCAGAAAGTGACCCCCATGATGAAGCTGACATGTTTAAAAGCAATGATCTCTTTGGGTGGCAATAACACCACTTTTATCCTCCCACTGCAAATGTCTTTAACAAAGGAAAGGAACGTTTGGATGCATGTTGTCCTTTATTTAAGGTCCCTAAAAAGTTAATGATACAACCATATTTATTTTGGAGGAATTGATCTTCTAAAGCATCATGGAAACTTTGACCTCTTGCATCAACTTCTTCAGTAGAAAGTTGTGGGCCTTGGGGAGAAATCACTACAAAAAAAATACTCATTAGTGGCATTTAGAAATGCCACTAAAAAAATAAATGCCACTAAACATGTTTAGTGGTATTTTTTGACACTTAAAAAATGCCTCTAGTACCAATGTCACTAGAGAGATAGTGGCATAAGTGGTAAACACCACTAGACATTTGGCTTTAGTGGCTTTCAATAAATGCCACTAAAACAGCATGTGGCTTTTACAAAAATGCCACTATCCATTAATTGGCTTTTATACAAATGCCACTATTGTGTATTATGACATCATATGGAATTGTTTTTATTAGGTATAATGGTGTATAAAAAATCCACTAATAACATACTATTGTGTATGAATACATTTGCAATTCTTTTAGTCATTCAATTTTTAGTTCATTGCCAAAAAATTTAAATGAAAGTCAATTTCTATGAACTCACATTTTCAAAAGTATGGATCTTTTGTATTTATCAAATAAAAATTACATGGGGAGGACATTTTATCTTGCCCTTTTAATAAATAAAACACATGTGTACATCATTTTTATATTTAATACAATAGCTTAATTTGATGACATTTGTGTCTCTTAGTAGACATGCATAATACTCTCCCGCTTCAAGAAATGTTGATAGCCTTGCACTAACTACAATATTAATCATGTTCCTCTCATATGGTCACAATATAGAGTGACTTCCATGAAGGATCCATAAGCAAACTAATTAGGTCCTTGGATTGGTATTATTCTCCTCTCAGCTGTTCAGTGACATGTCCAGTTTGAGCTTCATAATCTTTAGGTTTTAGGCCATTTTCTATTTCCTTGTGTGTCAAAATTTTGACCTCAACAACTCTGGGTAGGCCCTTCTTGTTATAATCCTATAATATGTTGACAAGATCATGAGTCAATAGTAAATTTGGATGGTAATAATGCAACCAAGTAGATAATGTTACCTACCTTCATAACTCAATTTTGGAAAACCCAAAAGCCCTTGTTGAAACATCTCTAGAAATATAAAATGAATTAGATGCACGTGTATAAGATGTAGTTAAGATTTCAAGGATGCAAACCATATCCATGAAAGTTGCCACAACTGATAACACAATTTTACACATCTCTTCCTCGAGCAAGCTCTTGGGACAATTCTTCCTCCCACTTCATATCTACGCTTTAGCAGTTTCAGAATGACACAATAGAGGTTTATTAGAACAACAACATGCATCTTTAAGAAAATACACATTTGCAACTATTGACCATGTTATTTAGTTGTTCAAGAGAGATATTGATTTCTTGTAATAAAATGGAGGCTTGTATATCTAATCTCATCCCTTTCAAGAATGATATTGACCTTAGGTTAGGTCCTTTTAGGAATCCTAGAGAGCTTCATTTTCAGTCAAATGCAAAAAGTGTGGATTTCTCTTCCAAGGATAGCTTGTCTTCTTTAATTACAAGTGATCAAGGTCATGATGGGCATGAAGGAATGATATTGCATGTTGTAGTGCATTTGTGTTCTGAAGTGAATCTTATTGTTTCAATGGATTTGAATGGCATCCTCCTCTTTTCGTCCATCTCTAATATTTCTATGTATATGTTGGTAATGGAGCCCCTGCATAATGTTGCTTGGAAACTATTAGGAAAAGTGGTTCTTAGAGAACTATCATTAGAAGTTGTTGAATACTCAAACTTGGCTTATATTACCATATAGAGAATAGTAAAATGGAAGGCATGAAATTGAATTAAATCAATTACCTTTAAATCAATAGACTGACAAATCATCCAAAATATTTGAATGTGCCTTGACATCCCTTAAGTAATCCACAATGACACTATTGGTCTTTTTGAAAACATCTATCTCTTTCATAAGGACACCATTGGCAAGTAGAGTTCCTAAATTTATTATTAAAATCCGAATAATTTGCCTTAAGAAAGAGGCCATCATGAGACTGGAAAGTATGAACTCACACTTCCTATATTTCTTATTAAAATCAAATTGTGACATATGATAAACATTCATATAATGATGATGATACTTTAAATAAACTTTTGAGGCATATAGGAAATACTCCTTGTTATGATTATAGAAACAATGATTGCTTCCCTGGAGATGGTTGAAACTAGAAGTTGTAATACAATTACACTATCAAAGAATCCTACTTCCAATTCTTCGAGGACTAAAAAAATAGAATATAATTATGGAATTCTGGTCAACGGTAAATAGTCAAACCTGAAAGAAGTGAAGATGTATCACTTTAATTCATCACTTATTTCTTGAAATACAGATTACAAAGAAACAAGATGTTGATCACGAACCCTACTGAACAGTGATGAAAATTTCTAGCTGATATGGTTGTACCAAGGATTAATTTGATGGATAATTTCGATTTTAAACATCCAGAATAGTAATAGAATCAATAGAATCTACTATTCTAGTTTTTAATCAAGGGGAAGGTACTATGCAAGACCTTGAAATAATAAAGAGAATCTACTAATCAAATAATTTAGTAATAGACTATTCAAGCATATGCTTACATGTCGAGGATCCTACTTCATAGTATTCTAGAAAAATTTGTCTCAAAAGTGAATGGCTTCATAGTTTGAAGTCAAAGAAATCCAAAGAAAAGATAATGGCCAGTCAAACTAGGGTTTTCCCATATGGCATTGGTGGCTTATCAAATGCTAATGGTGTAACACTCAGTCTTCAGACTTTCTAATGAATCATGATACACATATATCTTAGAGTTTGTTCTTTACCTTTCAGCCTAATTCCTGGCATACATTACTATTATCGGAAAATCATAAATGCTTAGAGATTTACAATCCCTACTGTCAGGTTAGAGTGATGATAGAAATTCTTCAAGACTAATCAACTATGTTATTGTAATGAGTTTTAAAATATTGATGTTCTCGATAATATCAATCTATTTCCTCTACATGTAGCATATTGTTGGGTGTCTCAATCTAGAAATAGTATAGAAATACTCAATGGTAAAGATAAAAAATCAATCCTATTAAACAAGGTTAAAATCTAAAATATCACGTCCTTGTTCACTTAAGCAAAAATAAATCCAAAATGCAATATGCACACATAATGATATCAAAGGTACTAACCATTACTAGTTCTATATATATCACACGTGTCCAAGTCACAACATTCTTGAGATCACCTAAACCAATCCTTTGCAATTCTACCAATGATTGACTAATGATTTTCTTGTGAATTTGAAACACTCATCTTTCTTCCCTAAACAAATAAGATACACATGTTACATTCCAATAGAATCACAAATAATAACAACCAAAAAAGTGATACCTACTAAATAGTGTACTAAATTATATCCAATCACTACTTTTTATGTGATAAAGACCTATGGTCAGACACATAAATGAACATTTAACAATTGACCATCTATCAATGGGAAAAGGAAAGCTTATATGATCACAATTGGAAAACCTATTAGCACAACATAGAGATTACAAGTTGATAAGGATAGAATGCAAACCAACAATAAGAATTACTCAATTCGATACATAAAAAAATCATTCAACAATTAGTTTGCATTTGTACATAACTTTAATTCATGGGAAGTAATCATCAAGTATTCTCTAGTGTCTAAAATTCACTAACTAGACCAAATTGTTGCTAAATAATGCTGACTATAGTGTTGTACTACATAATATAGTTCATCGTATGGTTGTAACAATATATGTATTATCAAATCCTACACTTTTTTAAAGTTTGTATGTGTCATATATATTAGTAGTGTTTGTGAACCATAAAGTAAAAATGCTAGTTTAATTTTGTCTTGTTAAAATTCCACCATGTTGATCATTCCAAGAGTTGTCAAAATTAAAAATAATGATATAGATTACGTACATAGTACTAGTATAGGCACCTACCTTGCAATATTCTTGATACTACTCTAGACAAGGTTTTCTAGAATTATGTTTCAGAGCTAGTTATTTGTACTCATCTGCGGACTAGAAATTGCAACCAAGGATCTCTATTTTTAACCACCCCTATTGCCTACCAAAATTTCTTTAATCTTATAATGATAAGATAGACCATTCTACTTTATTACTAATAATTCTATTTGAGCAACTTTTAACTAGCACTTAGCACAACACTAAATTCCATTGTAATTTAAGCTAAAAAATACCTTTTTACATAAAATGTGGTTTCAATATGTCCAATCCGTGAATGTATTCATTCCCAACTCGGGAAAATTAGTTTTAGGTTCTAGTTTTGACAATCCTCAAACACTGACCAAAATTTGGGTTTTGGGTCGATCTAAATTTAGATGAACTGATCGTAATTCGAGTCTGGGTAGGTTCCGAGTTTGCACAAATCTTGGTCTCATTTGATTATGGGTTTATGTAAAATTAGAATTTTGATAAATAAATATTTTATATTTTTGTTTTGTTGAATTGGTTGGTTATGGGTTTGTCCAAATCTTGATTTAAGTTGGTTTATATTTGGACAAGAGTGATCGATGTTCATCATTTCTAAGTTTGACAATTAACATATTATTCTATTAACTTGATTTGACCCTGTAACCTAATCACCAAATTCTGCATCTTCATGAAACTCATATGTCCAAACAAGTATACATCAAGTATTAATGCAAAATAAATGCCGACTATGAGTGACTCAAGTAGTCAAACATTGTGTCCCCTAACAAAGGGGCCCGATTTTGAATCTCAGATGCCGCCTTGATTTACCACCCTCCCTGGCGTTCGGCCTCCATCACTGGTATGGGAGAGGGGGGGGAGAATGCTTCTCTTAATCCCATATTGCCAAATAAATGTCTTAATTGATGAATATTTTATAAAGAGATAGTTCTTCAAATGTAGTGAATAGAGAAAAAACAACAAACAAATAAGATATTATAAAATATTGGTTCAACTATTGTAATAAGTGAGTATGCCAAAAGTGATATTAGTATTATATATCTACCATATCTTACCTCAATTTTGTTTCAATTAGTGATATGCTTATTCCCCTGATCGATTTGTTTAAGATGTTGAACATTATTCAGTCCGCTGCTATGACAAAGAGGAGGATGTACAAATTGACAATCTTGAACATTAGTGGTAGCCGTTTGCAAATGTTGTACACCATGATGAAGATCCATTAGTATGTAGATGGAATATACCTTGGATTCAACATGAGGGATGACAGATAAAGACAAATATACCAAGTTATTGAAATGCTCACATTAAAAAAGTATGTACACATTAACTCTTATTTGGAGGTACATGACATATATAGAGAAGTTTAGTAATGCTATTTTGTTATGTGCCTATGGACTTTATTATATAAGAAGATATTGTGCAATTACAAACTTATTTATATAGCATCCTGACCAATGTCTAGGTGACAATGCAACATATTATTATCAGCTTAATTTTATCTTTCAAGATATGGCACTATAGAAGGTAGTAGCCGATGTGAAGCTCCGTGGCAACATGTACATGACATTATAAACTAACCCATCTATATAAGGTTAATACAATAATGTTTTACCTACAAAATTAACAAGAAAAAGTAATTTATTTAGGAGTAGCAAGCTAGTAACACATTGTGCATTCCTAATGCCTCCACTTACACTGGAATATGTTGAGAAGTAAACATGTGTTGGAATGCAACTCTACCATGCATAACATCAGCACAACTTACAATCTAATATTTAATTGGTTCTTATCTTCATTCAGGGACCTTATGGTCTGATTCCTCAATTGAGGGGAAAGAAGTGTTTCTTGGTTTCCTTAAGGATGTCACCGATCAGCATCTTGGTCTTGGAGTTCTTCAGAGGAAGTAGCGGCTCATGGAAGTTGGGGGCTTTGGAGTTGTAGTCCTTGGAGTCACACAAAATATGAGAACAAATAAATTACTTTTGACATGTTGCATATATTATATGTATATAATATAATATACAATGTAGTTGGATACCAGATCAGTGAGCATCATCCCTACAAAGACTTTGAACAACTTGACATTTGTCCTTTGTGAGTAAGTAGAGAAAGATTAAGAGGTAGGTCAAGGAAGCGACATGGTGGTCGTACTGGCTTCTTGCCTTCTTGGTGACACCCTCTGGTTAGATGTGTTAGAAGATCTGGCTATACATTGTGTCATGTATCTGACCACCGCTTTTTTGTAGGAGGGCAGTGGGATGGTGGAACCTACATAAGAGAGGCCACAAGAAGTTTATGAATGCCTTTTGTAACTATGTTTGGAGGAGTATCATATTAGGACAAGTGAAACTCTAACAGAATAACATGACGACTAATTGACAATGGTAGCATTGAGGAAGGACAGCTGCCTAGTTTGAAGCTCAATCATTTACCAAGACCAAGAACAGTCACCAAGTATTGGAATCCTTGTGATCTTCTCTCATAGTATAATGGATAGAGGCAACTCAGAATGATACTCAGGAGGCAGTAATGGCCTGCATCGAAGGGAGGACAAGTATGCCATTGTCAGTAGCATAAAATTAGGAAGAGAGTGAAGGGTCAGAAATGTGAATACTTTCTTGTATTAGGGCCGACGTCAGACTGATTTACAGTGTAATGGGAATGAAAACAGGCACATGGAGACATTTTCATCCCGCCACTGGTATGAGATATTGTGAAATTAGAATTGTCACGACAATATTTAGCCCTCGTCGAGACAGACTGGCATTTATAAATTTCCATTGTTATAATTTACGAACAATGTTGTTATACTTCGTTTGCTTAACCCTTACAGTAGGTTCTTTATTATCACTATCCTTAAAAATGCCACTAGAGGGCAATCTACAATGACATTTTTTTATAAATGCTAGCAATGAACATTTTTGTTGTAGTGAATGATGGTAATTCTTGTCTAATGGGGTGAAGCGTGGACCATCATCAATTCCCAACAAGGTGGTGCATTAGGTGTTACCATCTCAGTAATGTGTGGAGCAACAAATACGATATCATCACAAAATGATAGGAAAATTAAATCTATAGTGCCTTCGGCACTTCCAAGAAAGGGAAGGGCAACTGATCTCATGACCTCTAATCGGGGTGAAACATGTTTAGATTTGTTTGAAATGTAAAAATACACAAGATGGAGCCCTAAAATAGGACTGCATCGAAATGTGATCTTGATCTTACAAAATATTGAAATATTGTGTCCCAATTATGACCTCAATTGGTCATCTCATGTTTTATGAAGTATGAACTAATGATTGATGTATTCCCAATTTAGATGTGCTTAATTTTTTATAATTTATGTAGTCTAATGTCCTAGATTAGGGTGGTACTTAAATTGTGGCCCCATAAACATAGGTCACTTCCCTGTTACAACTGCCTCTAAATTATCATCTCATTGATTATTTAGAGTTTAAGAAGGTAACCCCTTCCAAACAATTTTGATTTATTGGCCTAACAATCTGATAGGATATATATTATCATCATTTTAATACTCAAAAATGATTCTGAATTTGATTATAAACTTGATTATGATGATGATGGTGACTATAGTAGCTGGTTAAGGTGTCTAGAAGGACCTAGGTCAAGATCATTCATCTACCTTGAATACCATGATGATGGAATTGATCTCAATCATGAAGTGTTGATCTATTGTTGTATATGGATGAATGATTATACCTTTGGTCTAAGTAGGAACCTAAACCCTAGATTTGTAAAGTTTGGACCTATGACTTTGATGTCCAAACTTTTACTCTTGATATTGATATACGCAATCTTGACTCATGATTAATGATATCGATATTGATCTGACTCATATGATCACCCTATTTGGATCTTCATATCACCCTCAATATATGACTATGACTTTCATGTTTTCAAATATCATTTTTTTTTAAAAGATGATTATGTTGACTCACTCTATTTATTATCTAGGGCTGAGATCATATGTTGACTAGGGTAGGACATTCCATTGATTTTGAGCATGAAATTATGATATTGAAATATGATGTTTGTCACAAGTTGTTGTAATATGAAGGTTCATATCATGGAAGCATAACCCTACCTAAGACAATTAAGAAGCTAGAATGCTAAAATGTTGGCATTGAAAGTAATGTTTCACTCTTGGTTCAATAACTCTATTTGTTTGAACGAACCATGTGATCTCTCCAAATTTGCAATCTTTATGGTGATCGATAGGAGAATCTATCCAATTTTGTGACTTACCTAATGATCTTTCCAATTTGACGGTCTATATGACTATATCTCGATTATGATGCCCTATATTAAAGGAATATCATGTGATTATAACACAGAAGACAAAATCCCAATCTCAATTGAAAGGTAGTGCTAATTTTGGGACAAAATTTCTTTTATGGTATGGAGGATGAGAAATCTTGGACCTTTCTCTCTCCTCTACATGTACTATGGATTTCATCTTTGAACTAGTTTCTCACTCCTTACATTAATTTCATGATTCGAGTTGCTTTGATGCTTTTTGAGATTATCTTGAGTTCACATGAAAGTGGTGACACTCAATTTGATATAAAACCTAGGTTTCACCCATATTAATATCACCCTCTCTCATTCCCTTTTGATCTCATATATGTGCCTCTATCTTTTCTAATCTTGTGCTCATTAGGTAGAGGACATTCTCATGATTCCAACACATCAAAAGTTTCTCATTTCTGATCTAGGATGAGAGAGATATGGCTTTTTCAAATTTACTTGATTTAAACTTATTTTGTAATTTAAATTTTGATCCTTTTACTATGTTGGGCCGACCACTTTGGGCCAAAGAATGGGGTCATGACATAGCCTCGAGGACCCCCCCCCAAACTAAAACTATCCTTTCTTTTGAATTTTGACCAATCAACAATCTAATCCATTTTCCACCGATTCAAACCTTGATGTAACCGCCCAAGCTTCATATTCTACCTCCATATTAGGGCTCGAAGCAAATAGTGTTGCCACCACCTAACCACCGAATGTCACCCCCTAATTTGCTCCTTTTCTCACTCTGCTCATCAATTATTACCCCTTTTAGTTTCATTTCTCTTTCTCATATCTATTATTGTTTTCCCTCTCTCCCCATCCCTAGCGTGTTTCCCATCCTCCATCTTCTTCCCCAATCGTCCCACACCACCGCCACCAAATGAGTGTTGGGGCATTTTGCCCTAAGCTTTTATAGAATTTTATCTTTGTGGAGCTAGGTCTAGAAGACCTCAGTGATGTCAGCTAGTCAGTTTGAAGCTACTGCCATTGCCTAGACAAGCCGCACTCAAGGCTCTAACAAGCTGAGTAGACATGGCTAAGCTACAGACCTGACACCTTACACACATGCTCAGTCTAAAGTTGATGAAACACTGACTCATGTACCAAGCCAGTTCAAAATAAAAGACATTTGGCTTAGGGCCTGAAACCACCCCAAACAACCCTCGTGAGAGCAAGCACCAGGCACCCTCAGATCGAGGAGATCCATGGTACACCCCCATCCACATCCATTATTTTATAGATTTTTAAATCCACTCCCTCTCTCAATCCAATTCTAATAAATCAATGAATCTTATTAAATTTGTAGAAAATGAACACTTTATCCAAAAATATTCATTTTATATACTGTTTTGACCCAAAAAATAAGACCTTTCTAATAAAAATAGTTCAAGAGTCTAAAATCTACTTTCTCTTCTTCTGATATCCTATAAAGTATATCTTTTATGCTCTTTTTAATAATAGATGATATATCTTGTTCCCATTTAATACGTGTTACTTCAAAGGTCAGTCTTAAACATCATATCAATAAATTTTGTCCACCATGTGGTTTGAATCATGAAATTTATCACCTTGATGCACTTATACACTATCATGACATAAAAGTAACCCCTTCTTATGAACAAGCATGATATATCCTAATCTAAATGAAATTTATGGCCAATTTGATATCATATAATGATCCCACTTTGAAATCAGTGAAACTTGTGTTGTTTGTGACAAGTTTGATTTGGACCTTATGACCTTTTGCCATGAATAGTTCACAGGAGATCAAGAACTACCTTTGTACACTAGTTTTCCCTAATAGGTGATGTTAAATACTTATAGTATTGGATATTTAATGTTTTTGCTAAAGTAGATTATTAATGTACAAATCTCTATGTTCACCTTCAAACTAGTCCCTATAATTCCATGTGACACACTATCTTACACCTTGACTACTTGTAACCTATATATGACACCTAACATGATCTAAATGTGCATATCAATTATTGAGCTTTCATATCACAAGAATCAAGATCCAAAGTTATTTGTGCTATCTTAATGACTAATTAGTAAAATTATCATACTATAGACCTACATCCTAACTTGATATACTTAATGCTTCTATGTCTTGGAAATGTGACACTATTGTTTGAATTATATCTAAAATGACTAGTTGTGGTCTTGCATGGATAAACCTTGATTGGTATCTAAATATCATACTTCCCCTACTTCTGAATCAGATTTACCTTTCTCTTGTAGTACTCAAAATGTGGATGAATCACCTAGACCTATGTTTTAGTATTGATAATTATACTATGTTGAATCAATGCATGCATGTTTGACAAGACAAGACTCTTCTTAAACTATTTTATACCTAGGTTTAGGAGAACATCCATATGAAATGATTTAACTTTAACATATCAAAACCCTACTTAAATCTTAGGTCCTCCTTTGAGTTGGGACATATCTAGAATCTTACTCAAGAATCATAATGTGCTCATTACTCAAAAGGTACGCTTAATCTGTTGACCCAAATATGACATTGGCTTGTTTGTATGTATGATCGTATGGATGGTTGGATAGATAATTACTTGATTGAGATATTGTTCGTTTGATTACTAATTTCATATTTGATTATACTATATTAACAAACTTTGAACATTACTTAGAGAAATTAATAATATATCCCTGTGTACCTGCCTGATGTTTTGGGCTAAGCACACAAGCTATGTTGAATAAGGGTGAGCTCTCAGGAATGGCCTTCAAGTTCCTTATGAGTTAAGTTATTCATGACATGTTAGTTTTGATGAGAGAGAGAACATATTTTTCTTTTTCTTAAATGTTCATCATGAACCAACGTCCTTAGGCAGTGGTCAACAGGCCAATGGTTCACATATGGATCAAGAAATGTCTAACATTCTTTGCATAAAATGATATCATTGATTGTTCTCACCTTGTTTCTACTTATATTTTTATTATGGTTTTCTAGCCAAGGAACTTTTATATTTCTCTTAAGATATTTTTACTTTCCTATTCCTAATGTATCTAATTCGTTAACATCAATATATTGTGTTTATCATATTTTTGGTTTTTAGATGAAGATTCATTACACTCTAGACTCTAAACTCTGAAATGAATTGCCAATAGGTATTCTTGATACAAAAATGGGCACATATATCTTTTCTACATGTTTCATATCTTGTTATCTATTTATATTGTTATTTCCTTTTTCATATGTATTTCTTGTGTGAAGCTATGTGGCATTCTAGGGACGGACATCCTAGTCCACTCACCTTAGGCTGTGTAGCCATTAGGAGTGTGGCCTTAGGGAAATAAATAGTTCCATGATAGATAATGAATCCCAAATCTAGTAGTTGTTGCAAGTGTTTCATGAATTAGGTCAATTTGGCATGGGCCATCTGATAGGGATCTTGAGAAATAAATGTTACACTCGGGGCAAGACCAACTTAAAACTCAATATCACAACCAAGAGGTACCCCATGGATATCCTTGGCAAAACATTTGGGTATTCACGCACTATGTGAATATTCTTTAGAGAATTAATATATGTATTAATGATGGTTATAGTTTGTAGGTACGATTTATATCCTTTGGTCAACAATGATTTGGCTATAATGGAGGAGATAATAAAATGTCAATTCGATCTTTTTCATGAGCTACAAGAATCAAGAGATTAGGCATGGACATGATAAGTTTCTTGACATGCCAATGAAGAACAACATGAATTATACAAATAGTTCATACCATGTACAGGGGAAAAACCGTCCATGTCTAGGAGGATAAATTGGGATTCCAAGAAACAACTGGCATATGAAATAGGAACTTTTCAATGTTATAGTAAGATCTTTGCAATCTTCCACTAGGGGTTAGTCACACCCAAATACATACCATAAGTCCCATATTTCTAGATTTAGCATGAAAGCAAGACCATTAGAGATGAATTAATTTTATATTCAAATAAAAGTGTGTTATAAAAAAATAATCATGAATAAACATCATTAATACACATATAATAGGTATGCGTTTTTTTTTCAAGAAAATCGATTGTAAATTTTGGCATTATTAGAAAGTCTTAATATGAAGATAACCTTCCATCAAATTTCTTTCCATTGAAATTCATCTCACCAACATTGATGGACATGGGCATTCTAATGTTCATGTTTCTTAGCCAATACAGGAGGAGGGAAGAAATAGTTGGACTTAACATGAATTTCATTCTTATAGAAATGGCATATTGGTCCTGAAAAGGGCACAAATGGCTAGCATGGAGATTACTACCTTTGTGACACCTAAAGGTATAATGATGGTTCTGACCCTATCCCTATTCATATTCTATCTGGGGCCCTTGTTGTAGTTCTAATTCTAGCCATGCATGTTGTAATTATTCTGCTTACAATTGTAATTCTAGCCCTAGTTGTTGTACTGATTGGGGCCACAATTATTGTTCTAGGCAAGGGGGTATTTGGGACCATTGTTCCAATTTTTATTTCTATATCCACACTTCCATGTCTACTCAAATTTATTAGGCATTATATATGTCAATCCCAAGAAAGATAGGGTAGTTGGTTATCCTTGATTCATCCCATGGTAATTTCCATTTTTAAAGCATGATCAAATGTGCCTTGAAATCCAATAGGCCTAGAAGAGGCAACCAATATTTGTAATGCCACATTGAGCCCCTTGATCTAATGATCTAATTTCTCTTCATTGGTAATGTTTGTGGCATGGCGTACCAAAAGAGTGAAATGCCTATTTTATTAAGAAAAATAGGATTTTCCCTAGGTAAGGCTAACAAACCTTTTCTCCAACTCAGAAGATGGCATGAAATGAGTGGTAGATATGGTTGAATTCATTCCATGCCTAGGGAATGTCCTTCCAGGAGTGAGTAAGAACCTCACACCATATCTTGGCTTCCCCTTTGAGTTGATAAGTGGAAAAGTGACTTTATTATTCTTAGGGAATCCTAAGACCTTAAAAGTATTCTCTATAGAGACTATCCATCTATATGCCTTGTCCAACACTTCTCTAGCATCTTCCCCTTAAAAGGCGTCAAACCTTAGTTTCGAAAAGTCTTGAATGGTGATAGGATTTGGGTTCTAATTATCTTCCCTAGGGGCCACTACTTTTGTATGGATTGTTAGGTCATGCATGGAATCCATAAGAAACTTATGGTATTTCTCCCATACTTCAACATCAATAAATTTCTTTGACAGGGGTTCTTCTTCATTCTCTTCCTCCTTATTTATCTTATTATTTTTGCTATTGCCACCCTTGTCACCTTCCCCCCAAGAGTTCTCCCTTCTTCTAGTATCTAGTTTTGGGAGACATCTACATATATTAGTGACATAAGCTCTCTCATATGTAGTTTTCAAGTTAGAATACTCAAATCTTATAAAAAATTATAACTTTATGAGATTTTTAAGAATTATTTCGAATTTTAGTTTCCCCTTCCATAGAATATCCAAAGTAGAGAGAATACTGATCAAGGAAAGACTCACAGTTAAAGGCAAAAAGATCAGAAAGCACCCTACTACTTTCTAATAAATGGTGTGGGGTAGTCCTTAGAAAAGAGATGAGATGCAAGATGAATATTTAGGCTTCAAGGGATCCCTTAATTCCTTTTGTGGATCAAACATGGCTGAATATAGAAAGGAACTTCATCCACCATTATGATACGGATATGACATGATTATTAGTCACAATATCGAGCATAGACACCCCAGTTTTCACCAATTTGGACTTTTAGGGTTTCCCACGTTCTAGATGTTGGAAAAATTATTTAATTAATGAATAATGGAGTGTTTGGGGTCTGATACCAACTATCATAGAGGTGTTCTTAACCCAATCCAAATCCAACTACCCACTAGGCAGTGTAAAAGGTAATGAAGAACCCTTTCATGGGAAGCCCAAAGTAATCACACGTAATTATATGCAAAAAGAAAATAATGTCTCATTACATTAATTTGAACCATAAAGTTTTCATGGGGACTTGTAGGCCAACAACAAGAAACCTAACATGAAAAGAAACTATCTAAATTATTTAGATGAAATAAAAAGCATGATTAGATTAATATTTCCCCATTATTTTAGATTCATTTGTTGTAGCTTTACTTGATTCCAATAAAGATATATGATTCTTCTAGGCTTCATATTTCCTAAATAAAAAATCATAACCCAAAACCAATGCCCACACACTATGTTAGGTTAAAAAATCATGAAGAAGTTCTCTCTCTCTCTCTCTCCGTTTATATATATATATATATATATATATATATATATATATATATATATATATATATATATATATATATATATATATATATATATATATATATATATATATATATATATATATATATATATATATATAGGGCCCATCTTTATTGCCCGCGCGGGTAGCTACATGCCCACCCATCCGACCACTTTTTTTCAAAAAAAAAAAAATCGTTATTGTAGAGGACTATTTTGTCTAGCTCTCCAAAAAATTTTAGCCAAAAATAATATCATTTGCCCCTCCAAAATCAAAAAACCCGTCCTTATATATATCTGCTGTATATTTTGTACAGAGTTACTTTTTGGGCCAGCAGAGTTACTTTTTTGACACCATAGTTACTTTTTTTACAGCAGAGTTACTTTCTTAGATAGGAGAGTTACTTTTTTGGCAGCAGGGTAGTGAAAATCAATGCTACCCGCGCGGGTAATGAATGAACACCCATATATATATATATATATATATATATATATATATATATATATATATATATATATATATATATATATATATATATATATATATATGAGAATTTATTTGTTTCCCACATACGTAACTAGGATTTCTCTACCGTGCATCCAAAAAAGTAACAATTTGTTCAAAAAAGTAACTAATTTGTACAAAAAGTAACTATGTTGTCAAAAAAGTTACTATCTGATTAAAAATGTAAAATGGAAAGAATTCAAAGTAAAAAATTTATAATAAATATGTAACTTATATTCATCACAATTGTATCTATTATGCATGTAATGTAACCATGTACATTTGTAAAGTAAAAAATTACAAAAAAGTAACTATTTCTGGAGCGGGTAGCTACCTGGGCAGGAATTAAAGGTAATCCCTATATGTATGTATATATATAGATATATATACTTATATATATGTATATATATATATATATATATATATATATATATATATATAACTAATAGAGAATTTAAGTGCTCAACTAATGTTAGTTTGTAATGTACTAATAATGAGGGTCGATTACCTCACTTTCATGAAAATGGGTGACAATACCAAAAAGGTGGTGAATTTAACCCTAAGGGAAAAGCCAATGTGCCACATAACCAAAAAGGAAAGGAAAAAGTTTCCACTGAACTCTATGAAAAATCAGGGAAAGGATCAAACGATCCATGAAAAGGATAAGGGGAGTAAACTACAAATCTCAATTTCAAATGAGAAAACAAAGAATCTATGTATAGAAAATTGGCGTGTTTCAAAACATTGACAAGTAAAGTGGAAAAAGACGGTGCTTAAGGGGAGATCACACCATACCTACTAGGGAAATGTGGTGCTTTCTATCCCTAGCAACGACGATAGAAAGCTTTATGTGTTTACCCTTAAGGTACACACAATCAAATAAGTTTTGATTGGATGCGCCCAAAGCACACAACATGGATCTTTCAATATTTATAATACCCTAAAAGGCACACTCGCATAGAATAACTCACTTCACCAGCAAGCTCACAGTGTTGTGTTATAATATAGGAAAGTGACAAGATAGGGGTTGAACCCAAGAGAGAAAAGGGGCACTAAACCTGAGTTAGTTTTGGCTAGGTTCCTACTTCTTAATCTAGGGTTTAAGGGTTTTAAGGTTGATTTTTTTTTAATGTACACTAAGAATGAACAAGAAAAAATAAAAGGAAGCCAATAAATAAAAACTAAGTTAACCCTAGATAATTAGTTCTAATGAGCAGGCAAGCAAGACTAAGCAAGAAAAGAACAAGTTACACTAAGGCAAGCAAGAATAGATCTACAATATACTAATATAGAATATTAGACTAAAGGGAAATGAAAAACCTAAACTCGCAAGAAAAAGCAAGAGAAAAAAATGGATTAATTAAATAAGTAACGAGCTGAACATGTAAAAACTAACTAAAAAAGAAGTAAATTAGGGTTTTAGACAATTATGAGAAGTGTGGACTATTGGGGAGAATGCACTTGTCAATTGATTGGGGGTGATAACATGTAAACATTAGTGATTCATTTATATTAGAAAACCAAACAACAAAT
The DNA here is from genome assembly GCA_963693085.1 of Alisma plantago-aquatica. NCBI lineage: Eukaryota > Viridiplantae > Streptophyta > Magnoliopsida > Alismatales > Alismataceae > Alisma > Alisma plantago-aquatica. The sequence goes on from OY856413.1 coordinate 223,042,519, forward strand.
AAATGTTAATGAATTGCGCTAAATAACTAATTGTCCATGGATGGGGTAGGGTGTGTATAGGGGAACTTGTCCCTATAACCTCCTATCCACCCTTACGAGGCACACTTGGATTAGGGTATGGAATTCTTTTAGGATATAATAAAGTCTAGGTTTTTAGGATAGAAGCTCCTAGGGAAATTGGGGGCCAAGGGTAATAATGGAAGGGGGAAATGAGGTTTTGGGCCTCAAATCACCTACCATCTAGCCTTTAGGAAATCCAAGACAATTACACTAAATTCTTCTAAAATGGCTACTTAGATCTCTCACCAAGATGTAGGATAATTGATTATAATGTAGGAAGGTGAATACCTATATAGGGATTCATTAATTGGATATAGAAGTAATTCCTAAATTAGCGACATATAAGAAATTTCCCTAAAATCCTAGGTTATTTCAAGTGCAAACAAATAAGAAATTTATGGGAAATATGATACGAGTAGAATATAATCATTAGAAAATGAATTTACACTATTTACATATCACTTTCCCCCAATATGGTTTCAAAATAATATTTTTGACCCCAAGAAGCCCGTCTAAGGAGCCTAGCTACTCGTAGAACAAGAAAATACAAAAATAAAAAAAACAAGAAGAATAAGTAGAGGAGTGGAAATCCATGTAGCTCAGTAGAGACTCTTCCCTATCAACCTCCTTGCCGTAGTAGCTTTAGTACTTCCCTTGTCCAAGGTGGAATGATATTGATGTGTGGTAGAAGGTGGAAAAACCCATAGAAAGGAGGTTTTCGAGGTGAAAGATGATGGAATGGAGGTAAAGCAGAGTGGGAATGGAGTATAGGGGGATAAGAGGGGATGAGAGGACACTAAGAGTGGCCACACCTAGGCTCTAGCCACCACTCAAGTATATATATGGGGTGGGGAAGCACTAGGTCAAGTGTGGGTAGAATGAGAAATACAGTGCAAAACTACTCCTAGGTTTTTAGGTAGCACAGTCATGGTGGATAATAGGTAGCACAGTCATGGTGGGGTGGAATGAACTAGAATGGAGAAAGGGTTAGGTTATTTGTGGCATTTGGGGGACTGGTGGCATGGGTATTATAATGACCCATTTTCAAATTAACCATCTAATTAGGGTTTACTTGGATGATTATTTGCTTAACAAGGTTGATCATTATTTAAAGCTTGATTTATGATTGTAGTCTAACTTGTGATTCTTTAAACCTAATGATAAACTCTAAATATGTTTTAATTTCAAATAATTAGTGTTTGAGAATTTAAAATGTTAGTCGGCCAAAATTATGGTTTTGGTAGCATATGATATAGAATTTGATAAGTATAGTAGAGCAATAAATTATTTTTAGTATTTTATATACAAATATTATTTAGTTGAAATTTTTATATAGTTTATAGAACTAAAATTTAAATATTCTTTTAATGTTTTATGACATGTTTGTCAGTTGGGTTGCCCCAGGATAAACTCAACCGACCATGTAATGAGGATGAAATATAGCAATTTGGTATTTGAATTTTAGCTTTTAATTAGTACATGAGATTGATATGAAATTTTAATTGGTACTTTTATATTATATTTCAAACATCATTTTAAATGTTCTTAATTTTTGGATAATATTTGAGTCCTAAAAAGGGTAGTGTCATTTGAGTTTCTCATCAGTAACAACTCGATTGACCATGTTGTTGATTGTAGTATAGTAGTGCAGTCTATGATTTTTAGTTATTTATTTGTAATACTTAATTATTTGAAAGTTTAAAAGGAGCTCTAAAATTCTATCTCAAAAAACATTCCAAAGTTTGACAATTTTTGGAGGAGGTTTTACCAGCTAAGTAAATGATTTTTAGTAACATTTTTATGAAGGAAAATTCAGATGAAACAAAAGAAAGGGTAAAGTTGGGTCCATTTGGAATTGACCCAAGCACCTTAAATGAACTATATGAGTAACCTAGCACCCAAGGATATATCATATTTCATCATTTCTATTAGAGAAATGAAATTCTAGAGAGATAGGAGAGATAGGGTTTTGAGAGGAGAAAGTGATAGAGATGTTGAACTAGGGTTTCACCATTTGAGAAATGATGAAATCAAGTAAGTTTAGCTTCTTTACATAGTCTTTCATTGTGAATCTTCTCTCACATGTCAATATTCCATCCCTACCTTTATTTTATTTGAAATGATACTAAATCTCCCTCTTTTCTCACTCTTCCTCTCCTATTCTCCATTTCTAGGGTTTTAGAGTTGAGAGGAGGAAGACATGGATTCTGTTTCTAGAGTTTGATTGGATTTTTAGAAATTCAATATAGGACCTATGTTTTTAGAGTTATTGTCACTTTAGGTGAGTATTTATATCCCTATTAAGATATGTATTCATTTTGAAAACCTAATTCTATCTAGCTAAAATAATTAAAAATCTTGCTTGTATTAGTATGTGATTGGGCATTCATTTGGAAAGATATTCGAGTTTTATTATTTCTCATTGAATTGAACTTGCTTAGTTAATGATATATTATTTGATGTTCCATGTTAAATTCTATGGATAGAGGACTATATTGTTTCATGTGAATATTGCCTAAAAATTAGCCCAATGCTCAAGATGCTTGGGAATTCAATTGACATGTATAGAATCATACTGGAATTGTATTAGAATGAATTATACAAGTGTATTGTTGAAGCTTACTAGAATTGAATATGATACATGCACAAGGATTAGTATGAGGTAGTGATTTTCCCAATTTAGCATTTGCACTGAGGTATTAACTCAAATGAGCTAATGGATCAATGTGTAGTTATGATTGATGAATGAAATATGTGGAAATGGAAACTAGGATTTCCATGTGGGTGAATAGCTCTAATGAACCCCTATGAACCATGAGTGGATTAATGAATAATATTATTCTAATAATATGTTGAATTAAGAATGACTTCTTGAAAACCCTTGAAGTTTAGTATTGATGCGAGTATGAGTGATAAAGCTAGAACTTGTATACAATGTTGTAAATGTGATGAAATGTTGAATTGAAGGTATTAATACTTCAACTAAAGATGGTGAGTCTTACTAATATGATCTAAGCCTATTTTATCTATTTTACTATGACTTCTGAATTGATGAGTGAACCCCACATGAATGTGGGTCCTATTATACAAGCTACATAACAATGAATTGGGAAAGATGAATAGAGATTATGATGTAAGAAGATATAACCTAATCCATTCTTTTAAGATAAAGTGAGTAGTATTCTAAGGGATAGAATGATCTTAGTTAATTAAAATAATGCCATTGAAAGTCAATGACATGGTACACTCATCTAGTTACAAGAAAGGAAATGGACAAGAATGATCTGGATGGTGATGACAAGTTTAGAATGAAATTAATGAAATGGGTATGATAAAGAATATAGTTTAATTATTGTACTTACATGTGAGATGACATAAACTCAATGATTTACATTAAAATCATATTATTTATAAGTTCAATGAGAGAGGAAATGTATACATTTAGTAAATTTTAAAATTATTTGATATCAAGAGTAGTAGTGAAGATGACATCAAAGAACTTATGACTAGTGATTATGAAATAAAGAAAAATGAATAAATTTAATAATTGGATCCAAGAACCTACACCTAACCCTAATTTGGTGAGATACATGATTTTAATGGATAACACTTGTAGACAAGGGATTGGATAATGTACATAATAATGCATGTTTGGAATGCAGTTGTATGTTAGGATACTTATATTTTGAGAATATTCTCCTCTGATGGATTTCAAATGAGATCACTTATGTGTTGAATATTATCCTAATTAAATAGTGGTAAATAGAGAGATAGAAGCATTAAGTGAGTTATGTACATTTATCTTTTGAGATTTATTCATATGCACAGAAATTAAATAAAATAAGTATATGTTGCATTAAAAGCTTGTTGTGAGCATGATAAATGAAATGAGATGTTTATATGCTTATATTGTTTCTAGTTCTAATATCTCTATTAAAACTTGATGATAATTTTGATATGAAATGAACATTAACATGCAATGACCACTTCTGAGAAACCCTATTTAGGGTTAATGATGGACAATGAGAATATGTCTCAGGCTGAAAGCCCACTGATGATGAAGAAATCCTGATGAGGGTAAATGCTAGGCAATGAGATTATGTTTCAGGCTGAAAGCCCACTAATGATGATTTCTATCAGATGATGTGGAAAATGGAAAGAATCATATGTGTAGCAAACTACAAATTTGTTGTGCTTCTTTCTTTCATCATTGTCTTTTTGTTAAGACTAATCTATTTCATGTTATTCTAGTTTTGTGAGAATACACACATATGACACATGATGTTTTGAATTATTTTAATATGACTAAAAGATATTAAGATCAAGTGAAATGATGACACATCTAGTTAGGTTCCCTGAACACTGTGAGTTTCCCCCATGGTCCGCAGTGGGGAAACAAAATGAATCTCCTTGTAGTAATCAATGAATAATGAGAAGGATTTCTAGACTGTGGATGGAAACCTTAAAGCTTAGACTGTCAGGATTTAGGAGTGAGTCATTTAGAGTGGTTGTGGCCCTAAATCCTTGATATGAAAGTCTATGTTATTGAGGAATAGAATCTGATGAAAAAATATGTGAAATATAAAAGCATGAGAAATGATGTGATATGTGATATATTATTTTTCTGGTTCCTATCTCATGTACCCATGATGAGGATGTGAGCCTCTTTAGGCAACCCTAAGGTGGCCTAGGTCTGTTGTTCATATCTTAGGGTGGCTAGCTAAACCCTAAGATATTGAGGGTGAGTCATTGACACGAGAATCTAGCATGGTGACCTCTACATGTTGAGGTACAAGCCAAGTAGTTTTAGGGCAAATGAATAAAAATATGACAATCTATGTAGAATATGATTTGAATGTTTTTTACAATACTTATACTGCTAGCTGATAATTTTCCATTGTTCATTATGCTTCTTATTGTAAAAAATAATCATTTAGTTATAGAGATTATATGTTTCATATTCTGATATGTCTTGTTGACAAGTAGTAAATGTTGGGATTGATATCCGCTTCGAATGATTTGGACTACTTTTCATTTAATTTTTAGATCCACTCTAAATATTATTTGGATTGCTTGTCATTTGATAGTATTATTTGGTAGACATGCCTTATGTGTAATTCATATTCAAGACTGTGAGATGTATTCTTGGTCTAGCTAGTGGAGTGTTACAAAGATGATGTTATTGTTATGTATTGATTCAAAATGTTTAGATCTTTACTTGTTACTCATGTAGAAGATTTGTTAATCTGAATAAAGGATTATCTACTATTTTTTCATAGAAATGCTCTAAAACATATTTTAAAGTTATATTTGGTTTAAGTGATTACCTTATCTATTTGATTAGATTACCATTACAAACTTGATTTGACTAGATGCTAGAATTATCTTCTATAATTTTCAATATATGTATACTTCTTTTAAGTTCATTATATATAATGCGATGCTTATGCATGTACTCAACTTGAGTGGAAGCTATCCACTCACTAGGGCTCTATAGAAGTTTTATGAGGTTGTTTCCAATGTTTTAGGTATAATGCTATCCAGGGGAGAGATCATGACAAAGAAGATATAAATAGAAGGATAACTAGATAGAATAGAATGTCCTTGTACACCCTCTTTCCCGGGTTGGGTAGTATACAAAGTTTGTTCTTTTATGTACATGTAACTGAATAAATTGAATTACATATGAGTAACCAGATTTTGATTCTAGTTTTATTGGAGTTAAATAAGTTCTTGTGATAGTGTGGCATTGTTAATGAGGTTTTATGAGAATGGAAAAAGGAAAAAAAAATTATGCGTGTTTTTCATATATTGTGATAATCGTTCCATTGAGAATTAGTTGTTTTTCATCATAATATGGGTATAGTTATGGGCTTCCCTCTGATGATTGGCATCAATGTTGATCAAAAGATAGTTCCTGATTGTCATGTTGGGTAACATGACCATGGTGGGTCGGTGGAGCCATGGTTGTGGTAGCTAACATAGACATTTTGGGATGGAAATGGACTAGTCGTTCTTTGGAGCATGTCATGTTGACCTCTAGCATCATGGATGTCTTTGGGACACATGACAATTCTAGGTCTTCCTTGGCACGATTTCTCTATCTAACATGGCCATGTTGCTGAACTTGATCTTCAATGCTCAACTCTATGATTTTTTTTTTGAAAATGTCTATGACAGCACGACATTTCTCGGCACCATGGTCATGTTGGGGCTCTTGTAAAACACTTTGATATTGAACATTTTATTTCTATGAACTTCTTTGATTCACTTGAGTTTTGGCCACTAGTGGTAATTTGGGGAAGCTTTCAAACCCTCCTTGTAACACTCCAATTATAGAGGAATCCTAGGATCACCATCTTCTCTTCCAACCATCCATGGATGGTCCAAGTACCTGAAAAATACACAAAGAACATCCATAAGTGCATTTGATGATATAATACATATTAAGGGAAAGAAAATGTATTCTAACAAATTGAGATGTGATTGAAGTGCAAAAGGACACAAGATGAAGCCCTAAAATAAGGTTTCTTCACTACCCCAAACTTAAAACATACTTATCCTCAAGTATGCTCCAACTCAATTTCTCTTCAAATTTTCAACAAACAAGAAATGACAAAGGCATTGTGACATGTGTATATTGACTAAACGATCTCAATGAAGAATAAGTACATGTATTTCACCTCTCTCCACTCCTCTCCTCTTTCACAAACCAATTATGATTGAAAAACTGAGCATACAAACTTCAAATATAGGACATATAATGCACAATCAATCCATATGGTTTTCATAGAGATCTAGGTAAACCATTTCATGGCAGTGACAATAAAAATCACTAGAGTTGTTGTTTAACCTTAATGCATTCAATCTCATATTTCAAACCATGATAAGTATACCACATGATTGTGAAAAAGGGGAAAATGAGGTAGGTTTTATGTTTCCTAGCTCAATGGGCATGCAAATGGAAGAAATGGGTTGTAGTAAGATATTGGGGTGATATTACATAGGAGCATTCATATTTTATTTATATAGATGTTATTACATAGGGGCATCTTTTATTTTCCTTTTGCATTTTTTTCTTTTTTAGCCGACCCCAACATAGTTGGGACTGAGGCCTAGAAGATGATGATGATGATGATTTTTTTGTTTTTCTTTTCTCTTGTTGTAGTAGGGCACATCATGGAGAGAGTAAAGTGGAGAGATATAAATATGGCCACCTCAAACTTTTGGATGGTGTCTAAGGCTAAATATGTGCTCTTTGGTGTCTTTACATGAGGTACAAAGATAATGAATTATGAAAGGAAAGTGAGTCAAAGAGGGGTCACTAGTGTGGGATTCAATAAGAGATCTCCTGCATGAAGGTTACTCAAAAAATTTCATCTAGAAATGACATACCACATGAATGATATATATGAAAATAACATTTTTATCATGAGATTTGACAAGCCCTAAGCATTTGTGGCTTGCTTGAATTACAAATCAATCGAGCAATTCTCAAGCATGAGAGAGGTGATTCACATGTAAAAAGTCAAGAATTGAGACCATTTAGAAATAGATCATGATAATGTAGAATGCATTTATAAAAGGTCAACATTTTCAATTCAATAAGTAGAGATTGGGTCAAAACATACTTTTAGGCAAGAAATTATAACTTTCGGAAAAAATGGCCAAAACGGTGCTACATTCCTTCAATCACATATACTCCTTCCTTATGAAATATAAAAAAAGTGACAAGAAAGTTCTAGATACAAACATGGAAAAATTACAAAAATCTACATGCAATGCAATGCATGGCAAAAAGAGCAAACATTTTAAAAAATCACAAAAAAATGCAAGGAAATAAACTTTATGATATGCATATATACAAAGAAAGAAAAATCTAATCTAGATAGCAAAAGTAGTATAATCAAAGTAAATGACAAGGTAATAAAACATGTGTGAAATGAAGGGTGTACCACCCTACAACCCCAAACTTTTGAATCATGTTGTCCTCAACATGACACTAAAGTCTAGGAGTGATAGGGTAGATGATCACTACTGTTGTGGTGGCTCAAGTGGATCTATTTCCTATAGTAGGAAGGTAATGGAAGTGGATGTCTTATTAGTCTGCCTTCAGAGGAAGGTAATTCTCTTGGCACTCTAGAAATGCTCCCCACCAATCTTTCCCCCACTAGGGGTTCCTCTACACCTGTGCTTTCTGAAAGTGATACATGTAGATTATTTGATAGTACATATGTTGTTGATCCAACCAAATTGCATAATGTATCCTCTCAATGTTCTCCTATGATCTCAGAATACCCTGAAGTTGTGTTTGTATCATATACATATCATAGAAATTCATTGTGGGTTTTGATGCTATCGTCTATGCACCCTATGGGCCTATTTGTCCTCCATCACTCTCCTCTACTCTGCTACCCGTGACTCTTTGAATCCCTCAGGAAAATTTGTGGGGTGTTACTTCCATGTGTCTATGGGATACTTCTCTTACCTCCTCCTCAAAATATCCAAGAAGCATAGAGATAGGCCACACCCCTCTAGGAGAGGTGTAGTATGGTAAGATAGCTCCAGTGAGACTCCTGCATAAAGGGGGTTGACCAGGTAAATAGTCTTCTGATCAACCAGTAAAATCATAGATGAGAAAATCAAGTAACATAGGTCAATGAATTCCTCCCATCTGCCTTGGTATATCCAGACACGTCATGATCCATAGCTCAGATAATGGAGGTCACAATCCCTCCTATTATAAAAGAATTCTTACTCTTGGATGGAATTGTCTTCATATGATCAATAATAAGTTTCCCTAGATTTACATGCTTGGCTTGTATTATTCATCCCGACACAAATAGATCTTTCTTAGAGAAACTCCCCCAGTTCTGGTTGGGTGAAAATTTGTATTCACTAAGACCATATGTACATATCTCAAGAAGGGGTTATGAATTAAGCTTTTTTTTATTTTGCTATAAAGTTTATTTGTCCAATGAATCTCTTCAACATGCATGCATAATTCACATTAGTGTCTTTTTCTATCCTCCCTTGATCAAGGAGGGCTCCCACTTTAATGCTAGGAGAAAAAATATTATTAAGTATGGAGCCAGTGAGGAGGCAAGTTTCATTCCCCAATATGAAAAATATGGCTTTTTTCCTATCATGTGTGACTTTCTCCAAGGTAGGAAGAATTGACATGTAAGCTCAATATATTCCTCCTAGATAGTTTTCATCACCTCAAATAATCCAACGGGTTTTATGATGTCTGGAAAAAAGAAAAGATACCCAAAGCTTCCATTGTCTCATAGAAAGCATATCATGAAAATCACTATGCATGTTAGGCAATCTGGATGCACTTGCTTCTTCAACTAACTATCTCACACATTCAGATTCCCCTCACAATGTTAATCGTGCACCTCCTCATGTGGTACATCTTGCATCTCTTTATCCTCATCATCAAGAATTAACCACCTTCTAGCTTGTGACTGTGGTTGTGGTTGCAACATAGTAGAGGAAGTTGATAACATGGCTAATGTAAGTGGTGGTGCTGACCTTAAAGAAGACAGGGCTTGTGACACCCATTGCCACAAAAAGTGAGATTACTACAAACTTTAACCACAATCAACCATTAATAGCAGATTACTAAAAATCACAGGAAATTAAAACTGATTTGCAAAAGCACCATGAGTTGAGATTTATTCCACAAGAATCAACACTTGCATTTCATAATATATATTTAGAGTGTTACAACTTTGTTTTCCAATAATATGGTTACATAAGATAACAATTCCACATGTATGTACATACCACCAAAGGCACACAAGCCAAAAACCACATTTCCATCATAATATCATCAAAACACTTCGAGAACACCCCCAAGGACCTGAGTGTACAGAGACGACATGTAACATCCTAGGATTTCAAGCCTCTAATAACATGATCTTATAAGGAATGATTGGACTACCCATATCACCAAGATGCACCTCCCTTTCCAGGAGCCCATCAATAAAGAACTCCATAGTTAAGCGTGCTCATCTTGGAGTAATACTAGGATGGGTGATCAGTCAGGAAGTTGATCCTGGCTTGCACGTCAGTGAGGATAAAGTGCACAGTTAAGGCTAGTGGTGGTCTGTGGGGCTAGTCGTCATTCCTCAAACTCTGCTAGAGCCTTGGGCAGTGGGACCAAGTGTTACAAATGGTATCAGAACCCCATATTTTTCAAATAAAATCTAATAGTTTATAATTTCAAATAATCTATAGAAATATGAGGGAATTATTAGGGCATTTTCGAAAGATGATGGTGTGTAGAAGGGACCACGATTGGGGGATGGCAATATTTTCATCCACACCGCTAGTCGGGTTACGAGGACTCGTGGACCCATGCATCCTGGAAAAAGTTGGAAGTCTTTTCCTGAAGTAAAATACCTTTAGGGTTTCATCTCATCTCTTTCATCCACTTCTCAACCTCTTGCTTAATAAACCCTAAAAGGAATTTCCCTCCTCATCTCAAGTTAGGGTTTTGAGAAGAAGTAGGATTAAGGCATCCTCCCCCAATTAAGACATGAGTAATGAGAAATGATAATGTACATATAATTATGAAAATAATAAATGTACATGTGGAGATAATGATAAAGTAAAGAGAAAATGTTATATGGGTTTTCCCTAAGAGGCTAACCGTAGAGGGGACTAGGGTTTATTTAGAAGAACCCTAGTGGGTCAATGGATATGGAAACCCTGAGTATAGTCCCTAACCCTAAAACCCTAATCGTGTGAAATGTGGATAGTGTGGTGATATGGTACCCTACCCATATGAACCCAATTAGGGTAACAAGAAAGAGAGAATATAAATGTCTTTGGTAACCCATGCATGAAGGATGCATGTGCAAGAATATGAATATAAGTGAGTTAAGTGACTCAGCCTCCCATGCACATGTGTATGTGGAACAAGACATTAATAAGAAAAGTTTTAGAAACTTATGAAGAACATGTGATATAATATAACTTGATCAACTAACTCAAATGGATGTATGCAATACATGTGGGATGTATGATCGGGTCTATCTAATCACCTTGGGTCAAGAGTGTGTATGTATGGTCACTATGGTGGTCGATGATCTCGCCTAGAAAAGATAATCACCTCGGGTAAAGGCCTATGTATGATTGACACTATAGTGATAGATGATTGGGCCAAGGCTTATGTATGATGTCTGTTGTAGGGACTTACCCTAGAGAGAGAGCTCCTCACATGAATACTCTTGAGAGGGAGCGTCCCATAGAGATTAAGTTGAGAAGTAAGAAAGAAAATGCTTGAGTATATACATGAGTAACCAATAGTCATGCAAGGAAATGGAAATATGAAAATAACTTACTCAAACCCCTCATGTTATCTCTGGAAGTTTGGTTATGAAGATGTTTATGATCTAGCCCCTGGAGGGGAAGGTCAATAAAGGCCAATCCCTTGGAGGGGAAGGCCGACATAGGCACCAAGCCCCTAGAGGGGAAGGTGGCCCCAGTCCAATGCATGGACAAACCCCATGAGAGGGTATCCCAGAGATTGAGCAAACAAGGGTTGAGAAGTTATAATAATAATAAAAAAATGCATAAGATGAAAATATGAAACCTCTAGGGCTAGTGTGACAACCTGGGGTGGGTCAACCCAAGAGTGGGAAAAGGACCTATGGGGAGGCAAAACCTTACACCTTGGGGGTCAAGTTGTGGCTAGAGAGCCTAACTTCCTCCTATGAGACATGAAGGCACCCTAGGTTAGGACCTTCCCTAGAGAGGTAAGTTGACCAAATAAATTTAAAGATTGAGGTAACCATGAATGTCACATAATATAAGAGATGAAAACACATGTATTGAGTATGATTCTTTGGACCCAAGTATGCCATCTCTGAGGGACATGAGGAAAATTCACTATGGAAGTGGCTGACCATATGAGACCGAGCCCAGAAAAGAAATGTTGCCTTGAAATGTTGCCATGAGTCCAATGAGGGGACATAAAGTGAATAATGAGTATTATAAGAGATGGAGTAATCCGGTTTAGAGAATTGCATATGAAAATAATGTGCTATAAATGAACCCTTGGGAAGGGTAGCCTAAAGTCAATCCTAAGGTCAAGTAGCAATTATTATAGGTAACTGATGGGATTAGGAGTTGATTGATCCCTGAATGCACAAGACTATCTGGTCAGGAGGTAACAACTACTTTTTCCCAAGGCCCATGTCTCAAGAGATTAGCTACCTCCATGATGTTCGCGTGGACAATGGGTGAATGTGAGGGGCACTCCCTAGAGGCATAAGGGTGAGATCACTCCCAAAAGTACCTGTACCCCTAGAGACCTCAAGAAAGTGGCTAAGGCTCATGACAGCTGAGGTGTAAATGTAAGAGATAAAAAGAAGTCATGTAATGATGAAAGGAGTTGTTACAGACTCAAGAATATGTTCTTATTTAACTCAGATCCTAGTCTTCCTTTGTAACTTTCAGTATATGCGATCACCTAGGTATTGGTCTACCCTCATAGTAGGATCATCAGGTTATCATGAGTCGATGTTTGATCTACCTTTATGGTAGGATCAACTGACTATATGGCTGTAAGTCTTGGTCTACCATTGGGGTAGGACCATAAGGGATATTGAGGATCTACCATATGTGAGAGGTAGTATCCATGTCCACCGCAGGGACAACACAGAGGCTTTGATAGGTCAGGATTGAGTAGTTATGGCTTTATGAAACATAAGAATATTGCAGAATTTAAAACATGTATGGTTTAGAGTCATGTTGAGAATAATTCAACATAAAATGTGAAATTTTAAGATAGTGTGTGGATACACCATCTCTTCTCTTGGAATGGGACAAACTTTGTATTTGGACTACAGTCAAATGCTTATTTCATATCATTATGAGGGAGAGATTGGGTAGACACGTATTAAGCTTAAAATTGAGGCATGAGAATGAATATCCTAGGTTGGAAATTTGATGACATGATCTAGGGTTAGAGGTGTCACCTCACCCTTATGTAGTTATAAATGCATGACAGGTTGGAAACCTAGTTGAAACCATGATCACCAAGTGAAATTGAAATCATAAATGGAAAATGTAATCACTAAGAGATGAGTTGGTGTAATACTAAGAATGTGGATATATCTTGAATTGAATTCAAGTGCCAACCATGATAATAATGTGGGGAATTTGCATATTCATAAAGGATACCTAAATAGGGTTGGTAACCCTAAGTTGTGAAACTAAGATGAGTTATCATTCACCTTAAGCTTACTGGGTGTGAATTTTGGGGACAAAATTCCTTTTAAGGAGGGGTGAATGCTATATCCTCAATTTTGATCAATTGAATATAAAACATGTTTTTTTAAATAAATGATTTTCCACAATGGTTTTATGGTTGGAATAATGATTTTAATCACCATTGTGGCATGGGTGCTTGTGAAGGATTCATCAAAAAATGTCTTTTGTCATGATAAATGAGATAATTGCCAAGCTTCCAAAGGAAAATAAGATACATGGTGTTTTAGAAAATTAGATGAGTGGTTATCTCACCAAGAGTGACAAAAGAATGTTGATGCACCAAATAATATTATCTTGATTAAACCTTTACATACTCAAAAATAATAAAGGAAAGGTGGAGAATTCTAGAAATTGGATGAAAAGAATATTGCATGAAATAATGATGTTATTTTAATTAATGTCTAAAATGAAAAGGTTTTGGTATGGAAAAAGATATCTCGTTAAATCCCAAAAGACTAAATATAACTTAAAAAGGTTTCCTTGATATAAGGGTAATTGAGTTATGAATAAGAAATATCTTTTGATACATATAGAATATAATGTGCTTAAGGAATATCATAACTGCCATGTATGGCTTTTGGTGTGAAAATCATGAAATATGGACATATATGTCTCGCCATATTATGGATCTATACTTTTCCACAAGTTTCTTTGTCATCACCATAAGGGAGAGAGACCCATGGCAAGAAAATAAAGACAAGGCAATATCATTTTGGCAAACTATTGTGTGTTTTCCACATCATCTTTTCACATGTTATCACACACAAATTTGTTTCATTTTGATATCACTTAGCCTATTTTCAAATTACTCTTGCCATCTTTAGCTACTTTACTTATCACATAACATGTATTGCAGATTTGTTCCAAAAAGACTGATTTGTAGAGTTTAATTCTGCTGAAATAGTAGAAAGCATGGTGTGCATGATAAAGACACGACGTGTAAGATTTCAAAAGACCTTTTCATTCACCCAGACTGAAAAATGCACGACATGTTCATCCTTGAACACGACGTGTGAGTTTCTAGAAAGTGCGGAACAAGCCAAACACACAACATGTTTTTGAAAACACAGCATGCACCTGGGAGCATCAAGCTGACCAAAGTTTATGGTAAGTTGCACGAAATGCATTACTTCAGTGCACGCCATGCGCAGTGCATTCTGGAGCAACTTCCAAAGGCTTTACATGACGTGTACTAGGAACGCACGTCGTGTCGCTGTCAGTTTCAGAATTTTGAAAATTACGACTCTTTGTTTAAAATAAAGAGGGAACTTAATGGGTGGTTATCCACATTCATAATTCAAAGTTCTCTCATCCCAGAGCAAGTCTAGAGTAGAGGACGGTGATTTTGAGGAGAAAAGAGGTGGTTTCTTGCAAAAGGAGCCCCAATCTTCTTCTCTTCTTCTCCATTGTGTTCCCCAAAGGTGCAGCAGAGCTCCTCCACTTCACGCAGCTTCTCGGGAGAGGAGTTGGTTCATCTTCGAGCAGTTGGAGGAGTATAATTTCACCCCAAATCTGGAATTATACTTTCTTGTGGTTACATCTTTGGATCTTCTTGCTTTTCTTCCGCTAGATCATGCTAGAATCTGAAATTTCTGTAACAATTCTGCAAAACATGATTATGGACAAGTAAACTCTTTTTCTTGGGCATGGGAGAGTAGCTCCCATGTCATAGCATGTATGAAACAAGTTAATTTCATACTAAATACTATGTTTCTTGTTTTTATCCCATGAGAGTACCAGTTTTATCATCTCTTGTATGTACTGATGGCCACATTATAAGCATGTGTTATGCTTTCTTGCTTAATCTGAGAAGATAGGCATGGATGTATGGAGGTTCTTTTCTTGGCAACTCTTCTTCTACCATGAGAGTGTAGATTATAGAGTTGAGGAACCGGTTGTGATCTAAAACAAAAATTATGCATGAGAATGTGGATTTGAGTTGAGATCGTTGGACGTACAACAGAAGGTTAAGTGCAACACATACCTCTCCTTTAAAACAAGTACTTAATATGTTTAAATTTCGTGTTCCTATGATGTTCTATGATATGTGGGTGAAATTCTAATGTCCAACATCCATTAACAGCAAAATCTAAACCCTTTTTAGTAATCCTTGAAAAGATTGTTTCTAGTTCAAGAAAAGATTGGGCTTTAAAGATAGATGATGCATTATGGGCATACCGTACAACCTACAAGACAATCATTGGAACTACTCCGTTCAAGCTGATCTGTGGAAAATCATGTCACCTTCCGCTAGAGTTAGAGTACCGTGTTTTGTGGGCCATCAAATTCTTGAACTTTGACATGAAGAAGGCAGGTAAGAAGTGCCTTTTTTGCAACTGCAGGAACTTGAGGAACTTTGCCTTGATGCTTATGACAACGCAAAGCTATAGAAAGAGAGGACAAAGTATTGGCATGATAAGAGAATTCATAGGAAAGACTTCCAAGAAGGAGATAAAGTTTTTCTATTTAACTCTGGACTAAAATTATTTCCCAGAAAGATGAAATCAAAGTGGTCAGGACCGTTTCTTGTGTTAAAGATCTTTCCACATGGAGCTATGGAACTCCAAGGCAAGGACGGAAATTTCAAAGTGAATGGACAGCGTTGCAAGCTATATACTTGTGTTGATGCAGTAGACAAGGGAGCCTCTTGATCCCTCTAAGATGCTTGAAGAATAAAATTGAAGAGTCTTACTCCAGACTCTAAATGGAGAACCTCATGGGAGTTGAACCCACATTAGGATAGTTTTCTTTTAAAGTTTTTTGAGTCAAGAACACTATTTAAATTCATCAATAAGCTTGTCATGGATGAATATAATAATTTAGACACCACATTTGTCATTATTTTGTGTTGACTGACTACTATTTTTTGTAGAAATTCCAAAATGCACAGTGTGTCTTTATTTGACACGGCGTGCAACACATCAGAATAGATAATGAAATCAGGCTACATCTCTAGGTACACGACGTGTTTGCCACCAACATGCCATGTTCAGACCACGTAAATGTTTCTGGAAACATACATGGCATGCATTTATTAGATGCACGCTATGCATCTATCGTTCAACTAAGTAGAAAAAGTTTCTTAAAACTCACTTGACATGCATTAACACATACACGTCGTGCATCTGGGTGCAAAGGCAGATCTACAAAGGAGAATTTAAAGTATACACGTTGTGCGACTGCGTGTAAAAGGCAGTTTGAAAAGGGGAAATTAAAGAAGAACACGACGTGCATGTCTTATGCATGCCGTGTCTTTTTTTTGTAAAATTTGGCCAAAAAGGGGGGCGTACGACCTAACTTCTCAACTCCCATGAGAAGTTAGTCGTATGATAGAAAGGAACCCTAGCGCTCATGCAATTTCAGCCGTGCAGCAGGCGTCGTACATCCATCGTGCAAGAAGACCTCACGCCGTGTACGCTCCCCAGCAACCTCCCTCCTTCCTCAGCTCTAGCCGCCTCTGCCATTACATCTAAGCTCACCCCACGCCGCCCAACACTTCCATCTCACCAATAGCATCTCCACGTCGGCAAGCCACCCACACATCTCTGTTTCGTCCTCACCAATAATGCCGAAGGCCCCGACAAGCCCGCATCACCACCACAACAAAAACAGCTTCGGTGGCGACTCAACAACCACCAACACCACTGTTGAGTTCACCAGCAACCGATCATGAACGTTGCTGACCCGCCATCATCGACCTCGATGACCATGATAGAGTCGTCAATGCTGGATCACCCTAATTTCCCCTAAAGCTTCACCTCTCTATGCCGATTTCAATCTGTAGAAAATCTCCAGGTGCACAACGTTCCTCTGTTCTGCACGATGTGCATTCGAGTTTCAGGGTAGAAGGAATACCTACCAGGTGCATGCCATGGTCGAGATCTGCACACTGTGCACTCCTACAGAAAGCTATGTAACCAATCAAGAGGGGTTCGAGAAGACTTCATGTTGGTGTGAGCTCTTCCACCACACCTTTTGAAACTGCATTTGTGCCCTCCACCCAATTCTGAGTCACCCCTGAGGACGATGCAGACTACCAATTCCTCATTACTAGGTGGGTATTACCTTCTCGCTACGTTTGTTAAGAAACTCTAGACAAGCTTGGCTTCAAGAATGAGGTAATGGGGTATCTTCGATTCTTAGGTCTTCATCTAGTCTACACTAGAGTTGCAAAGACCTACCCACGCCTTGTTTACGAGTTTTTGATTACCTTTAAGGCGGAATATGACCCCCAAAACTGCAGTGAGACATATCCGAAGATCACTTTTCGTCTTCTAAACAAATTTTTGCTATGGATCTTCATCGGGTTTGTACCTTGCTAGGGTGCAACTATGGAGGCTACACTGACTATCCACCCGCCTTCCATATTGATACTTTTTGGTCAGAAATTACCAGTGAAAAGGTGCACAGGGCTAGGCAAGCACGAGGTTCTTCACTCCATAACCCAATTTTCAGAGTTGTTCATCACCTTCTAAATACCGGTCCTTTTACCAAAAATGAAACTCAAGGGGTCGTGAGCAGAAGTGACCTTCTATTCTTGTGGTGCATGGTCCATAATGAGCAAAATAGTTCCAGCTATTATATTATCAATAAACTTCTAGAAGCCAAGAATAAGAAACAGAGAGAGGCGGGTGACATCATGTGTGGTGGAATGCTTACACTACTTGCTATGCAGCTAGGGCTAGACTTGATCAGTTTAGAACCTGCACCAGGGAAAAACCTTGTAAACATCAATTATCTTATTTCTTGTGTCCTAATATCAAGGCATGGTGATAGCACTAGAAAGTTCAAGGTTTTTCTTACAAACAAATAGTTCATAGAAGTCCCCGATGCAGCCCACAATGACCTCAACAAGAAAACAAATTGGAAGGTTGAGTTACAGCCCGAGGACAAAGAGGAGGCAGCCACCCATGGCGCCATTAGTTATACAGAAGTAGCATCTACCGCTACAACTACAACACCACTTCCACCCTCCACCGCTACTCAGAATGAGTACACTTGGGCGATGCCCGATGTCAGACATCTTTATGGATATGTTCAGAAGTGGTTAGACTACATCGACGGCCGTTTGGACCAGATGGGCACGCAGTACACTGCGATGCATGACATGGTCCATCGGATGGACTCTTGGCATATCTCTCAGGGCCATTACTTCATCCAGCCACTGTATCAGTCACCACCGCCACAACAGCCGGAGTTTCCACAGCCATCAGAGTTTCCACAGCAGCCCCAGTTTCCCCAACAACATGACTCTATAGAACAACTGACAGACATTTGAGATCTTATCAGCCAGTATTCCCCTAATTAGGAGGGCGGTGGCCCTCCTTTTTGATATTTGATCCATGATAGGTATCCGGTTGTGAACTCCGTGATTTTGTTTGATGCAGTGAGGACACTACTGATTTCAAGCTTGGGGGGCACAACCGGCCCGTAATTGTAGTTTTCATTTTGCATTTCCTTTTTTTAGAGTCAGTTGTGTCAGTTTTTCATTCCTTTGTGTTCTATGTTATTTTTTCTTTGATGGCAATCTTAATATGAATTGAGGCTACCATGTTAGAATGAACACCATGCTTGATATATCTTGTCCTTTGTGTTTCTTGTGGCTATATGAAAAGATTTTCAAAAGAATGCATGATTCAAATGAAAAGGAAAATACCCATGTACACGATCTTGTTTTTGTTTGTAGTTTGAAATCTCAATTTTTACATATTTGATTTCTTAATACATGTAATGGTTCCTCATTTTTACGAATAAATCAACTTTGCAACACTTACTAGAATACGGGATACTTTTTCCAAACTCTTAGTGCATTTACAATCAACTTTTCAGTGAAAGTTTTTCAAAAGAATGATGGAAATCTTGTTAATCTTAACACTCTTGCTGACTCTTTGGTGTTATACCATACTTGCACTATCATTTATTTACCTTTACCCAATCAAAGATGGAAAACAACCCACATATCATGCTAGCCTAGTGTGAGTCCAATCTGGGAATGATGGTTAGGTGGTATGACAAATCAAAAGAGGGTAAAAACAACACCCCAACCGGCATTCCACGTGAGCATAAGCCTAAATTAGTAGCCGAGTGCCGGAAACCCAAAAAATTTCATCATCATATCCTTTGAGAAAAAGAGTACAACTAAGTTTGTTATTGTTAGCACTGATTTCATCATCTTATATCCATGCTAATTGAAAAAAAATTGATGTACATCCACTAACTATTTGGCTCGATTATCCATATTCTATTTAGTGTTGTCTAGTTGATTAATTCATTTGATTTGGAACCACCATTGATGAACTTCAATTCTCTATCTTAGATGTCTAAACTGAGAAGATAACAATGAACACAAACACAATGTACATGGTTGGTTGAGTTGATTGCATATCTTCTTTTCATTTAAAGCATTCATGAGCTTGATTATTCTTCCACCTTGAATGTTGCCATGTTCTTTTTGCTTGAGGACAAGCAATAGTTCAAGCTTAGAAGGATTTGTTGTGTGTTTTCCACATCATCTTTTCACATGTTATCACACACAAATTTGATTCATTTTGATATCACTTAGCCTCTTTTCATATTACTCTTGCCATCTTTTTGCTACTTTACTTATCAAATAACATGTATTGCAAATTTGTTCCAAAAAGACTGATTTGCAGAGCTTAATTCTGCTGAAATAGTAGAATGCACGGCATGCATGATAAAGACACGACATGCAAGATTTCAAAAGACCTTTTCATTCACCCAGATTGAAAAATGTAGGGCATGTTCATCTTTGAATATGACGCGCAAGTTTCCAGAAAGTGTAGAACAAGCCAAACGCACAACATGTTTTCGACAACACGACGTGCACCTGGGAGCGTCAAGCAGACCAAAGTTTCTGGAAAGTTGCACGGTGTGCATTACTTCAGCACACATCGTGCACAGTGCATTCTGGAGCAACTGTCAAAGGCTTTGCACGACATGCACTAGGAACACACGCCGTGTCGCTGTCAGTTTTAGAATTTTGAAAATTATGACTCTTTGTTTAAAACAAAGAGGGAACTTAATTGGCGGTTATCCACAGTCATAGTTCAAATTTCTCTCATCCCAAAGTAGGTCTAGAGTAGAAGAGGAATATTTTGAGGAGAAAAGAGGTGGTTTCTTGCAAAAGGAGCCCCAATCTTCTTCTCTTCTTCTCCATTGTCTTCCCCAAAGCTGCAGCAGAGCTCCTCCACTTCATGTAGCTTCTAGGGAGAGGAGTTAGTTCATCTTGGAGCAGCTGGAGGAGTAGAGTTTTTCCCCCAAGCTAGAATTCTACCTTCTTGTGGTTACATCTTTGGATCTTCTTGCTTTTCTTCCTCCAGATCATGCTAGAATCTAAAATTTGTGTAACAATTCTACAAAACATGATTATGGATGAGTAAACTCCTTTTCTTGCGCATAGGAGAGTAGCTCCCATGTCATAGCATGTATGTAATAGGTTAATTTCATATTAAATACTATGTTTCTTGTTTTTCTCCATGAGAGTACCGGTTTTATCATCTCTTGTATGTACTGTTGGCCACTTTATATGCATGTGTTATGCTTTCTTTCTTAATCTAAGAAGATAGGTAGGAATGTATGGAGGTGCTTTTCTTGGAAACTCTTCTTCTGCCACGAGAGTGGATATTATAGAGTTGAGGAATAGGTTGTGATCTAAAATGAAAATTATGCATGAGATTGTGGATTTGAGTTGAGATCATTGTACCTACACCGGAAGGTGAAGTGCAACACATACCTCTCCTTTAAAACATGTATTTAGTATGTTTAAATTTCGTATTTCTATGATTTTATATGATATGTGGGTGAAATTCTAATGTCCAACATCCATTAACATCTGAATCTAAACCCTTTTTAGTAATCCTTTCATTGTTTGTTTAAATCTGAATTTTTGTAATTAGATCAACATTACCATCCTTTTTAAACCGATATAGATTGTTGAACTTTAGTGTTGTTGCATTTGATTAATTACCAAATCTCCTTGTGATCGACCTCGACTATGACTACCTCCGTATACTTGCAGATATTGGTTAAGTTGAGTAAAGGATCCTTCTTAGGATTGAAACTCGTTAGCGTAAACAAACCAACACAAACCATGACAATTGAATCAGCAAGTGATTAATGTTTGGATAGGAAGCAAGGATGGAGAGTTATATAACTATATATATATGGACATTTAACACACGCACCAATCAAGGCCTTATTTCCCCTCTCCCTATGACATCCTTGCCAGATCGTCTTCACCTTGGTGCAAATCAGGTTTATCACCCATCTTATTCTCTCTACACCCTTCTAGCACTGTTGTAGTCACATGTTGGGTTAAGATGGATGTGCGTTGTCTTCCTACCAGTAGAAGGACGCAATGCCACCTCTTGTCAAACTAGGCAAGCTATGAGTGGGAGAGGATGCCTAAGGGGGGTGAAGGGGTAAGGGTGACTCATCGTAGGATGACACAGTGGTGGCTTTGCACCCAAGCGACCAAGGTTCAGGTCATTGGGTCTTCCATGGATGTAAGTTTGTCATTGAGGGAGATGACCATGAGCATGGAACTGGTGTGACATACAACTTGGTGATGAAGAAGACTAGACAGAGAGGACTAGGCACCGATGGTGGAGTTTTTGTGACTAAAAACATAGCGAGTGGACTCATGGAGGCAGAGCGGTGCCCCCAAGAGAGGGTGGCACTTTTTCTTGCAAGCCTTCGTGGATAGAGGAGGGAGGTATGAGGAGGCAAAGTGGTGGGCATACCTTGCTGGAATAGAGACAGGAGTCGATGCTCTTCCCCCGAGCCTAATGGCGTGCGGGAAGATTCACGTTAGCGCGAGGAAGAGAGAGACGACCCCGGGCATCCACAGTACTATACTGGGTCATGGCCAATCTAGGGGAAAATTGAATACCTAAACTGCACCCCACAATTAACTTCCTCGTTGGGATTTTATAAGCATCAACCAGTGGCAAGGCGCCATGTGTCCTATGTGAAAGGTATTAACTGTTTTTTTATTTAATTCATCGAAATTAGAGGGATTATCCAAATATTGGGAAACTATATATCATTTTGATCAGAAAAATGATAGTAATCCAAATAAAATATCAATGAGACCGAAATATTCTTCCTATTCTAAAAATTCATAAGTAACATGATTAAGAAGTGGATTAATGCACAAAAAGTCTAAATTTGAGTATTAAAATGTTGAAAATATTAAAAATGTTTCCTTTATGCTATTATATGATCTTGTTAAGCATAATGATAATGAATGTAATGATGGTAATAATGATAAGGTAATTAGGGTCTCTAATGTGGATAATCATTAGTGTGTGGAATTAGGGCTAAAGATCCTAACTTGCTATGTTGTTAATGAACATATTTGATCCAAGTGATCTTAATGAAAGTATAATATTGATCTAGTAAGTAGGGTTCACCTAATGTTAAATATGTGATGGAAATAGGGTTAATACCCTTATTTCTTATCCAAAACCTAAACCCTAGATTAGGACTGAGTAGGATATAATGTATTTAATATGTTTGGTGACACTTTAGAATGTATGTAATGCAGATTATATGATGATTGCTTAATTTACTTGCTTGATTGGACAATGTGTTTGAATTATAAGTGAATAATCTGCATGGAAAAGGTGTGTGGCTACACCTAAGAATAACCGTTGTAGTTTCCCATGGTTTCCCGAACATTTGTTCGCATGGTTTGAAACTGTATGCCTTCTTATTTATTTCATTCCATGCAAACTTTAAAGTGACTACGATTATCACATTATATATGAACATGACTAGCTTGAATCTAGGCCACCTTTGGATCTATGGAAAGGCCATCCGCCTGGATAGGGGAAGGCATATTTTGGTACCATCCTAAATAGGGGGTACATGATGAAGTCACCTGTCTAGATAGGGGGAGACATGATGAAGTCACCCATCTGGATAGGGGGAGACATGATGAAGTCATCCACCTAGATAGGGGAAGATAGATAATACTTCAGTATGAGTTCCTGAGGCATTATGACAGAGGGTGGAGAAACCTAGATTGGGTAGTCATGGTGAAAATGTTAAATTTAGTTTGTTAAACATTAATTGTTGAATTATGTTGTTATCATTACTAGTAAACTTTTGTTTCCCCCACATACCGATATGACTTGTCATACTGACCGTGTTTTGCTCACAACATTTTAGGTATATGATGATATACATGATAAAGGGGCATGAAGATGAAGATGAAACCATGTGAAGACATTAATATAAGTAAGGAGGATTTAGATAGACACTTCTTCTCTATGTATAGTTTTGACAGTGGAATTTCATGTAAGCTTTTTATAAACAATATTTGCAATTTAATTGAAATTTTTTTCTATTATTTTTTATTTGCTAAATCTGGATCCTTGGGAATATATATAATGGCTCTCAACTTGAAGGTCTTTCCTTAATTGAGGGACACAGAAAGTGAGGTCATTACATTTTGTATCAGAGCCATAACCCCTCTAGTAGGTGGGGCCCACATGGGTATCTGGCATGCCAATCTTGAGTTGTACGGTCCATACATGTAGGAAAGGGCTATCTATGGTGATGTATCCACCCTTGCACTGATATACCATGATCGGGAGCTACGTGTCCATGGACCATGTTGGGTTTGTACTAAAATGGGGAAAGATTATGATTTCATATTGTTGAGCCTTGATGAGGATGTCAAGAGTCCAAGTGGGGGAGATTGTAACTTCCTATGATTTTAGGCCTCAGATAACATGATCTTAAAATGAATGATTTGACTACCTATATCACCAAGGTGCACCTCCTTTTCCAGGAGCCCATCACTAAAGAACTCCATAGTTAAGCATGCTCAACTTGGAGTAGTACTAGGATGGGTGACCAGTCGGGAAATTGATAGTGGCTTGCGCGTTAGTGAGGACAAAGTGTGCAGTTAAGGCTAGTGGTGGTATGTGGGGCCAATTGTCATTCCTAAAACTCTACTAGAGCCTTGGGCAGGGCCCAAGCATTACACAACACATAGTACTCTGTTACTAAACACTATTCATACACCATGATCCACAAGGTGTAGTTCCTCTTCATATATATATCCTTAGCAATCTGATCTTTATCTTGGCATTCACGTCCACCTAAAAGGTTTTTAACCATTGGATGAGACAAAAGTCCTAGCGAGAGATATAACTCTCTTCCAACTCTATTATCATCACAAATAACTAAATAGATAGGCTAACATACTGAGCAGGTTGTACAGATTAACTAAATGACATATACCTCTTGGATAAAGTAAATATAGTAGTAATATGCACTTTCCACTGAGTAGTAGAACAACGAATAAATTAAAAAAGAATATGAAGAACATGTATAACTATTGTAAACTAAACTATATAAAAGCCAAGCAAGGCTTCAAGCGATGATCTCATATTTGATCCAAAACAATGATGCTACACGACTATTTACGAGTTTATTATGCCCTGAGGATTTGAGTCGTACCACTAAAATTCAACTGACCACTACAAAGTCAAAATTGGTAACATACAAGGTCTAGTGAAAGAGCAAGAATCCACGACCTCCCCCCCTCAGTCAATAAGAGTGAACCTACAGTGACATCATGAGTCAACTACTTCTAGCAACATATGGTCCAGCTATGCAAATCTAGCCAGCCTTGGTACAGGTAATGGCGCTAGTGAAATTGAGCTACGGCCCAGAGCTTCACTCTTCCTTTGTATTGCCCACAGCCAATCCTATGAAATCTCATAAACATAATATCACTAAGCTACGACCCAAAGCCGCACTCATTCCAGGGTATGACCCGCATCCAATCATGTATCACATATCCTAAGGCATGATCTGAGGCTCATGCTTGGCCAAAGTCACCCTCAATTTCTTGATATTAGGGCATCAAGTTGTCCCCGCATATTCCATAGTATGCACTCTGAGTTTCCCATAGGTGTTACTCATTTCACCATCCAGCAAATGTTGTGTAAAGAGTGGGATAAACCACCTTCTACTAAAATATGGTAAACAAAACACATTGGAAAGCAACGAAATAATTTATTTTTTTCTAACTATATTCAATTTCATAAAAGATTGTACAAAATACATCAAAAATCTCTCATTAAGGGTTACATCATCATACACATTCGAGGACCTAGACAGAGGGAAGTCTAACTACCATAGCCTTGTCTCCCAAAGCATAACTCCATCAGCTAAGTCCAAGCCAAAGCCATGATCTTCAAGTCCTATTCATCACCTTGCTCCACATCTGGGTGGTTGGGAAGGCACCCAGTAAAAGGGAAAGGAAAAACAAGTATGTGTTACAAAAACTATTCTAGGATATCAAGATAAGCAAAATATGTAAAAATGCGCTATGGTTCATCATATGAAGACAATCAAGAGAATGAGGTCATTTATATCAAAGAATATTTCAATAGATGCTTGCCATAAACAAAGTAAAACAACAACATTGCATGTATGATTAATAGTGACTACCTTAACTATGTAGGGTTGAGGCACCTACCGGACCTTCAACCAAAGGGTGAGGGGAGAATAACACATTCCCAGTCACCTACACATATTTTATGTGTGGGGGAGAGTATCACATTCCCCGGGGCGATTAAATAAATGGCCAACTATGGGTGGTTTTACATACAAGTATCACTACACTAATTAATTAGTCTAATAAAATCAACATGCTAGAAACTATGGCAAGTAATATCATCATTCAAATAGAACATGTCAAAGGGGTACCAAGACCCAAGAACAATATTTCAAAACTGATTATGAGGCAAGTATAGCAAAAGAATCAAGAGTATAGGAAATAAGATTCAAGGAAGCCTCATTATAGAAAATTAGGTCAAGGCACAATTATTCCCAACTGAAGTGTATTAAGCACATACCTAGCACATTCCTTTAATATTGATTCCAATTATCAACTTGTACCACTTAACTGATTCTGGGTTCCACTTTTCCTAATATCAACACCATGTTCATGTATTAGGATTATATTCATTCATTAAATGCTTAAAACCCTAAAGTTACTAAATTTTTCTACAAACCACTAATTTAGATCTCGAAAACATCATCATTGTCTTAGTTAGGATTTGCTGATCAAATTAACATAAAATATTGTGTATTTTGAAGATATGGACTTTTAGGGTCATTTTTAGTGATTTTTAGTTAATTAAATCATCAACAAAAATACCTACTCGAAAAACTCAAAACCAGACATCGAATTTATTTTTATTAGATAGCTTACGTTTTTCTGATTCCAAAACATATCTTACTTTTATTTTTTGACTAACGAATCAAAAGATACAAATTTTCTAAGACGGACCAATGAAAAGCTGCCACATAGACAGAGACGCTTGAAACAGAGAGAAGAAGAAGAGAGTGGTCAGGGGAAAAACCATAAAAAGCCATCCGACCCTTCTTCAACCTCCAATAGCCCCCACACCGACGACTACTTGGGGAACATTTTGGGCATTTTTGCAATTCAAGACCAAACTCGAAACTGAAAGATGTGTATGTAAGCTAAAGCAAAGAGGAAATCAATTGTACCTTCAATTTGGACAAAGATTGTGTGTACAAGGAGTAGCAACGGCCGCAAGTTTAGGGACTTCAGCTGCTCGGTGGGGGTCAAAACAACGACTAAAATTGCAATTGAAGGGTGTAAAGAGTCGTCAAGGCCTCCACGAAGCCAAAGGTAGGGGTATATATAGGTGAGAAGATGTGGTTTAGGGTTCGTGTATGTGTGGTATGAGAAAAGGTTTTGGTCGGTTTGGAAAAACTTGGATAATTGATGAAAATATGAAAAACTTGGGATAATATTGTGTGAAATCTCGTAAGGAATCTAACGAGCCTAAGAACTCGTGATTTGGTTGAGAAACGAGGGAGATATGGCCATCCGAAAAATAGCAAAAACTCAGAAATTATTGTTCATGCGTGTCCAAGGTAGGAGATGAAATGTGATCAGTTAATACAACATATAAACTTTGGTCTTTTAGTGCATTTAATGCATAAACCTTTCCATAATTATTTAAAGGTGCAAACAAATTCCAAATAAATTCAAATTTGGTAGATTTATTGAATTTGGCGTGAGGAATCTGAATCTAAAATTATATCTATATTTTGAGAAAGTTAGATTAATTAATTAAGCCAGTTAGATTATTTAATTAAGCCATTTACTATTTTCTCTTTCCTCTCTCATTAATGATTATTAGATTCTCCAAAAATAATAAAACTTCACCCATAAATCTTATTAAGTATTTTGGATATGAATTTGGCATTATTTCTATTTGTTGAAGTTGTTTGTTATTTTAAATAATGAGTTGAATATTTTACACACGTTCTCTCTCCTAAATTTATCTTTTCAACAAATATTTTTCATATTGATTCAAAATTCATCCAAAGGTCTATTTTAACATGTAGAACACGAATTTGGCATTATTATATTTTTTTGAAGACTTTTATCATTTTATTTAATTCATTTAAATTTTAACACTTATTTATCCATTTAATTTATTAGTGTCATCTAGAAACTTTCTAAAAATATAAAACTTGGCCTATAAACATTACTAAACGTGAAGAATACAATATTGACATTAATTAATTTTTTTTTCAACATATATTTAATAATTGTGGTCTTTGAGTCATTTTCTTTCTCCTGAATAAAATAAAATATTTAACATTGACCAAGTTAAATAGAAATTCACATATAGACTCATTTTGATATATAGATTACGAATTTGGAGTTATTTTTCCAATTTGAGGCTGTTAGATATTTTATTTCACCTTATTGGCTTATCTCCTATTTTCTTTTAATATAGACTTTAATATATGCATTTATCTTCCAAATTAGGTGATACTTGGCGCTTAAGTTTCTTTTAGATCAAGAAAATGAGATTGATATCCAAATTATCTTCATGGGTTTCCACTTATGATTTTTGAAACAATATATTCCTCATTATCTCCTTTTATCCATTATATCTCATATTATTTCCAATTATTACATTTATCATCTCCTTTATGTATATTTCGAGAATTCCTTTATTTTTCATATTCTAAAAAGATACTAGAAAGTTCTAGCACGAATTTATTTATTCTTTTTAGCACTTAGGTGGACATTTTACATATTACACTCATTACTAAGCCTTCACTGAGGTATTTGTGCATAAACCCAAATATTGGAATAAAATGTGGACAAATGTTCATTAGGCCATTATATTCTCCACAAAATAAATAGAACGGTCAAAGAGGATAGAAACGAGAGGAAAAGATGAAAAAGATGACCAAAAAGGCAAAAAGTCTAGAATTCGATATGTTACAACACTCCACCCCTTAAAGAGGATTTCTTCCCCAAAATCACTAGCAATTAGGGAAGGGTGAGTGTGCAACCTCACATCACCAAATTTCAGGATGTTTCTCCAACCATAACTTCCACCAAACAACTCATACTTCAACTACACCTAAGGGTTCAGAAACTTCACATACATCAACTAATCATAGGTCGGGTTCTCATGGATCACCTAGGGTCCATTATTAAGCATTCTTTTTAGGAGATTTAACATTATTTACATTTTTGGCACATTAACATTATACTCTTTATGATATCACATTATCATCATTATATTAATTACGTCATGGCATATACACTTTATTGCCAAAAGGGGTTATATTTCATTATTACGCACAATTAGAGGTTACTCAATTATCTCCACATTCATTATTATATTTGATCATTGTCCTTAATAATTCGAATTTATTCTTCATTATCCTCATATTACCACTTTATTAATTATAACAAATTATTTTACATGAAATAAGACATTTATTCAATTCGTGGTTAAGCGTATAATTATTACAATTAATGTCACATTAGTTACTTATATTCATATTAAACACTGTCACATTGTCACATTATATTTATTGCTCACGTTAATGTCATCATTAATCATTTCCTTATATTTATTCATTTATATTATTTATTTTGCACATATATGTGGATTCAATCATTTCATATTCATATGGAAGCCATTACATGTATTTTAATGATCAAGGTGAGACACATTACTTATCAATGAATTGATTCACATTAAGTGACTAATCACATGTGTATTAGATAACAAGGTAACTTGCATTTTATATTGATGACTTGATTAATATGTGATTAGATGATTATATATATATATATATATATCATTTATGTGTATCAAAGCATGTTAACTGACTATGGAAGTTAACATCATTAATGTATCATGAAAAGCATTAAGGATGCATTCATTATGGTTAGGTTATTGCAAGTTAGGGTTTAGGTCAACATTTCACTTATCCATCCTTAGCGTGCATTAGGTTACAATTATCATTCTCATCATATCATTAGGGTTTATAGGTTCATGACATGATCAACATCTTACATCTTGACAATTACCATTGATATTCATATTATGTGCATTGTGTCTTCATTAGGGTTCAAGCATATGAGTCATTCCTTAGATGACCACTACATGTTCATTAATATGTAAACAAGCATGTTAGGTTATAACTATATTTGGTCACAACCAAAGATCAAAGCATACTAACCTCCTATTCATGGGGTTAGGGTTTCTAAAGATAGAGTAGATAGAATTCAAGATATCACAGGGTTCCATCCCCCTAAAGAGGATTTCATCCACAAAATCTAACCACTCAAACATCATCAACTAACCATACTCCACCCCTTAAAGAGTTTGACTCATCAAGCCAAACTACATTAGGGTTAAAGGATGAGTCTAACTAAACCATACTCAAGATCCATCGTGCTTCCACTGTGCACTCTGATATCATCCCAAACACCCAAACTCCAAGGTCTAGGTTCTACGGATAAACTTATCCAACCATGTTGTCCTAAGGGATATAAGGAACTATATAGGGTATATATCCTCAAACAAGCCTCAAGGTTATCACACCTGAAAGACTAGGTCGGCCTATTAAGGTTCTCAAAGATATACAACATCTATGTCTATGGTTACTATTACCTAAAAGCAAACTATTTTGTACAATTCATATTAGCTCAGGCCAGGCTAGTATCATATAGGTACGGGAGTCCTCATAAACCAAGCTAGTGGAACGGAGGAAAATATTGTCAGCCCCCAAAACCTTGATCCTTTCGAGACACCTTTGCTTCAACTTCATGCCCTAATAGTTGCCTAAAGGAAAACCTAAACAACATCAAGTTATGCATGTTTTAGTTATAAGTATTTTAGGGTTTTATTCATTAAGATTTTAATGTGGAATTATAGGATCCTAAGTCAACCTTTTATCAATGTAGATCAAATCTAGGTTAACCATGTCACTTAGAGAAAACTATGCAAGTCTAGGGTTCTAATAAGAGAGACAAAACTGAAATAGCCAGATTCTGACTACCATGGGCTTTGATACCATGTTGTAAATAGTGGGATAAACCACCCTCTACTAAAATATGGTAAACAAAACACATTGGAAAGAAGAAGAATAAATTTTTTTTCTAACTATATTCAATTTCATAAATGATTGTACAAAATACTACAAAAATATCTCATTAAGGGTTACATCATCATACACATTCTAGGATCTAGATAGAGGGAAGTCTAACTACCACAACCTTGTCTCTCAAAGCATAACTCCATCAGCTAAGTCCAAGCCAAAGCCACGATCTTCAAATCCTATTCATCACCATGCTCCACATATGGGTGGTTGGGAAGGCACCCAACAAAAGGGAAAGGAAAAACAAGTATGTGTTACAAAAACTATTCTAGGATATCAAGATAAGCAAAATATGTAAAAACATGCTATGGTTCACCATATGAAGACAATCAAGAGAATAAGGCCATTTTTATAAAAGAATATTTCAATAGATGTTTTACATAAACAAAGTAAAACAACAACATTGCATGTATGATTAATATTGACTACCTTAACTATGTAGGGTTGAGGCACCTACCAGACCTTCAACCAAAGGGTGAGGGGAGAATAACACATTCTCAGTCACCTACACATATTTCATGTGTGGGGGAGAGTATCACATTCCCCGAGGCGATTAAATGCATGCCCAACAATGGGTGGTTGTACGTACAAGTACCAATACACTAGTTAATTAGTCTAATAAAATCAACATACTAGAAACTATGGCAAGTAATAGCATCATTCAAATAGAACATGGCAGAGGGGTACCAAGACCCAAGAACAATATTCCAAAACTGATTATGAGGCAAGTATAGTAAAAGAATCAAGAGTATAGGAAATAGGATTCTATGAAGCCTCATTATAGAAAAGTAGGTCAAGGCACAATTATTCCCAACTGAAGTGTATTAAGCACATACCTAGCACATACCTTTAATATTGATTCCAATTATCAACTTGCACCACTTAACTAATTCCAGGTTCCACTTTTCCTAATATCAACACCATGTTCATGTATTAGGATTATATTCATTCATTAAACACTTAAAACCCTAAAGTTACTAACTTTTCTACAAATCACCGATTTAGATCTCAAAAACATCATCATTGTCTTAGTTAGGATTTCCTGATCAAAATAACATATAATATTGTGTATTTTGAAGATATGGACTTTAAGGGTCATTTTTAGTGATTTTTAGTTAATTAAATCATCCACAAATACACCTATTCAAAAAACTCAAAACCAGACATCGAATTTATTTTTATTAGATAGCTTAAATTTTTCTGATTTCAAAACATATCTTACTTTTATTTTTTGACCAACAAATCAAAAGATACGAATTTTCTAAGATGGATCAGTGAAAAGCTCCCACGTAGGCAGAGACGCTTGAAATAGAGAGAAGAAGAAGAGAGCGGCTAGGGGCAAAATCATAAAAATCCATCCGACCCTTCTTCAACCTCCAGCAGCCCGCACACTGATGACTACTTTGTTTTTAATTTGCCATTCATTCATCCCGTGGCCGGGGAGTTTCGAACTTGAGACCTCTCGGTCTTACATCAGTATTTTTACCATCTGGGTGCCATCTCTTTGGCCACCGACGACTACTTGGGGAGGATTTTGGGCATTTTTGCAATTCAAGACCAAAAGTTGAAACTGAAAGATGCGTATGTAAGCTAAAGCAAAGAGGAACTCAACTGTACCTTCAATTTGGACGAAGATTGTGTGTACACGGAGCAACAAGGGTTGCAAGGTCAGGGACTTCGACTGCTCGGTGGGGGTCAAAACGACGACAAAAATTGCAATTGAAGGGTGTAAAGAGAAGTCAAGGCCTCCACAAAGCCAAAGGTAGGGGTATATATAGGTGAGAAGATATGGTTTAGGGTTCATGTATATGTGGTGTGAGAAGAGGTTTTGGTCAGTTTGGGAAAGCTTGGATAATCGATAAAAATATGAAAAACTTGGGAAAATATTGTGTGAAATCTCGCAAGGAATCCAACGAGCCTAAGCACTCATGATTTGGTTGAGAAATGAGGGATATATGGTCATTCGAAATAAAGCAAAAACTCAGAAATTATTTTTCACGCATGTCCAAGGTAGGAGATGAAATGCGATCAGTTAATACAACATCTAAACTTTATTCTTTTGGTGCATTTAATGCATAAACCTTTCCATCATTATTTAAAGGTGCAAACAAAGTCCAAATAAACTCAAATTTAGTAGATTTACTGATTTTGGGGTACGGAATCCAAATCTAAAATTATATTTATATTTTGAGAAAGTTAGATTAATTAATTAAGCCAATTACTATTTTCTCTTTCCTCTCTCATTAATGATTATTAGATTCTCCAAAAATAATAAAACTTCACCCATAAATCTTATTAAGTATTTTGGATACGAATTGGCATTATTTCCATTTGTTGAAGTTGTTTGTTATTTTAAATAATGAGTTGAATATTTTACACACGTTCTCTCTCCTAAATTTATCTTCTCAAAAAATATGTTTCATATTGATTCAAAATTCATCCAAAGGTCTATTTTAACATGTAGAACACGAATTTGTCATTATTATATTTTTTTTGGAAGACTTTGTTATTTTATTTAATTCATTTAAATTTTATCACTTATTTATCCTTTTAATTTATTAGAGGCATCTAGAAACTTTCTAAAAATATAAAACTTGGACTATAAGCAATACTAAATGTGAGGAATACGATTTTGACATTAATTAATTTTTTTCAACATATATTTAATATTTTTGGTCTTTGAGTCATTTTCTCTCTCCTGAATAAAATAAAATATATTAACATTGACCAAATTAAATAACAAATCACATATAGACTCATTTTGATATATAGATTACGAATTTGGAGTTATTTTTCCAATTTGACGATGTTAGATATTTTATTTCACCTCATTGTCTTATCTCCTATTTTCTTTTAATAACTTTAATATATGCATTTATCTTCCAAATTAGGTGATACTTGGCCCTTAAGTTTCTTTTAGATCAAGAAAATGAGATTTATATCCAAATTATCTTCATGGGCTTCCACTTATTTTTTTTGAAACAATATATTCCTCATTATCTCCTTTTATCCATTATATCTCATATTATTTCCAATTATTACATTTATCATCTCCTTTATGTATATTTCAAGGTTTCCTTTATTTTTCATATTCTAAAAAGATACTAGAAAGTTCTAGAACGAATTTATGTATTCTTTTTAGCACTTAGGTGGACATTTTACATATTACACCCATTACTAAGCCTTCACTGAGGTATCTGTGCATAAACCCAAATATTGGAATAAAATGTGGACAAATTTTCATTAGGCCATTATATTCTCCACAAAATAAATAGAATGGCCAAAGAGGATAGAAATAAGAGGAAAAGATGAAAAAGATGACCAAAAAGGCAAAAAGTCTAGAATTTGGTATGTTACATGTTGACACTAAATGGATATATGGAACAGGCCATGCTACATGATTAGATTGTACTTGATTAATTAGACCAATTAAAGTGTCTTTTAACATCAATCAAGTTACAACGCACCAACCACAAACAAATCCTTCTAAAGAAAGGGGCATAATATTTCAACAACAGATATCATCGTTTAAATTATAAACTAATTCCCATCATCTCATAACACTATATCGTTGTCATCCACAAGGCCATCATCATCAACATATTATCATGGGATATCAATCCCTCATTCCAGTACCATAGGATATCACCTCAACTAGGCACTAAGCCCTTACCAGATGCTAATACCCATCACATCACACTTGTGATTCATGGTTTCCTCATCATGCTTCTTTGGACATATAAGCATTACTTATACTAATCATCATTTGTGCCATATCACATATACATACCATAGCAACCATTGGCTACTACATTCATCTTTTTGACAAAGGTAATATTATATAATCAGAAAGAGAATACATTTCAACACATCCAACACCTTTAAATAAGACAAGCAATGCATCATAAGTTCTCTAGTTTAGGATTAGGCTTCCTGGGTATACCACATTGGGTTCTCAAGTATCATTCTATCTAAAATATCTGACATTCAATACCTCCCATAAGTTGGAGTGTATAAGGCCAAGAATTAGACAGTATAACTAGGCATGCAAATTCATATATTCATCCTTTCCCTATTCCTTGTTCCCTTACCGAGACTTATAGCCAATGCTTGATATTATTTAACCACCTTTATAGTATTCATTAATTATAACACTCCATTAACTCACAAGGTTAAAGTTATGTAATTAAAAGAGAGAAACAAAGTACAATGTCATGCTTTCTATTCACACACATTTAATAGTATGACCTGCCCTTAAAATTAGGATCAATACTCTTTATATGTATCACATTAGGGTTTTACCTCATGGTTACATCTCCAAACCCTAATCACACAAATTCCTACCTTTTTGAAACTTATTAAGTTTGAACAACATTAGTTAGATATGCATAAATTGTTGTGTCATCATTACTAGGCATCACCATACCATACATTTATATATGTATACAACCCTGCATTATGTGAACTTGTTGATCATGCACCATTCAAAATGTTTCATCATTTTGTGACCCATACATTATTACTTCTTACAAATCATTAACCATATGACATACTAAGGGAAGTCAAACCTTAGATTAAATAACTAGAGGGTTTCACTTCAAACTATCCACAAGGCACTTATTAGATCATTAGACTTGTTTATCTGATTTCTACACAAATGTTGTCACCTTTTATTTCAACAACGCTTATCTCACCATCATATTTATTCACATAGTTGTGTCATTCACCTCACTTCACAAGTTAAGATTATATGAAAAGGAAATATAGTAGACACTTGTTGTGGATTATAAACTTTCATTAATATGAGCACATGGGTCATACTCTTCCATGATTAAGGTTATCATATGGATATTCAACCATGAAACCCTACATCCATTACTTCACACATTGTTAGTTAAGGATGGACCACTCATACTAACATAATCCTATGGTGCATTAAGTTTAGGAGAAGAAATTAAGATTGGTCATACATTATCCAAAACAACACTCTTTTATGTTATGCATTGCTCATATGTGTACATCATTGGGTATCCGAGCATACCCTTCAACCATCATCATGTGATATCGATTTCATCTCATCCATAGGTGTCAGCTTGACCACAACATGGTGTATACATTTAACACATCTAGGTGTGTTGGGTGAGCTCATCCAAGGGTATCGGTTTAAATCATCTTGTGGTGTATTAGTTAGCCACACATGAGGTATATCAGTTTAGTACCCATGGTGTCGGGTTGATAATTTCCATAGGGTGTCGACTTATCATCACCATAACATGTCAACTACCTCTATGCATGGCACAAGGGCTAACCTTACCAAGATGTGTCACTTTAACCATACTTAAAAGGGTGTCGGGTTAGCCACATAAGAGGTGTATCAGGCAACCTTACTTGAAAGGGTGACGGGAAACCCTAAGTATGTCGGACAACCCTAGGTGTGATGGGTTGTTAGGGTTAGGGTTTGCCATGTCAGCCTCTCACTCAACCAAGGTCATCATG
Organism: Alisma plantago-aquatica; assembly: GCA_963693085.1. Classification (NCBI taxonomy): domain Eukaryota; kingdom Viridiplantae; phylum Streptophyta; class Magnoliopsida; order Alismatales; family Alismataceae; genus Alisma; species Alisma plantago-aquatica. The sequence continues at coordinate 223,078,864 of OY856413.1, forward strand.
GTTTGACACTCAAAGCATACCATCCCACAAGGTATCCTCATGGTCATTACGGGCTAACATCCTCAAAGCATGTCGGTTTTGCCAACATATCGATTTAGCCAACATATCAGTTTAGGCATCTCTAGGGCATGATGGGTTAGCACCTATCAAATCATATCAGTTAGCATCCCCAAGTCATGATGAATTGTCACATGATGTGTCAGTTTGGACACCACAAGTCATGACGACTACTAGAAACTTAGTGTATGTGTCGACTTTGTCATCTTCAACCTTAGGAAGATCGACCACTAGTCCATCTATTGTCATGGAAACAAGGTGTAATACATGGATAGAAATTAAAAGAAATTCCTTCATCAAAATAGTTCTCAAGAGCATCATAACCTGTAACATCCCTGACCTGGGTTATGAACTAACCCTAGGTGTTTTGCCTAAATATGTAATTAAATCCTTGTGATTAACTTTGGGCATGTAATTAAGTCCCTCAGAAACATATATTTCAATTTTGCTCCTTTATATATAAAGTTGTAGCATTGTTTTGTAATATAGGGATCTATGTGAAAATTACCCAGTTAAGGGATTAACTTGCAAATTGCACATTTTGAGATGTTCCTCTAATGTTGAGACATCATGAGGATGTTTATGATGAAGTTTGAGGGATTTCCCAAGCTTGAGCACCAAGGTGCAGCTGTGGAAGCAACCCCTGTACTTGAAAACCCTAAATTGGTGTAAAGTGCAATTTACCCAATTTGAGGGATGCAACTTGTAAAATACATCATCTAAAATATCTTTTATAACTTTTGTCATCATTTAAAGTAGAAATGATAAAGAGGGCACTTCATTTGAATAATCATATAATAAAGAACACCTTTGTGATTGAATAATCAAGGTGTATGTATAATAACCCTTTTATGTGTATGCTTTAGTGATGGGTTGATCGTCTTTGCCTTCAATTCTTGACCTTAGAAGGAGTTTGTCTTTAGAAATAAGGGTTAGGGACGAGCAAATAAGAAAGGAAGGACTTAGATGAGAAATGGGATAAAGTAGAAGCTTTATGGAGAAATTTCACCCAAAATATATATATCACTTCCTTTGCAAGCAAAGGAACGTTTCTTTCATTCCCTCACTTATCCCCCTTGCTCAAACCGACTAAGGCAGAGCTCTGGAGCATAGGAGAACGACCAGGAAGTTCAAGGTAAGTTTGGATCATCCCTTTTGCTTGAATTCATGGAGGAAACTCGATTCCAAGGTTGAATTCATCGCTAGCTCACCTAGCTTTATCTTTCTAGCCATTCCTTTCCAACTTTTCCTTGGAGAATTCACCTTGGCCGACCTTTGGAGCTCAAAGATGCCATTAAAGACCTAAAGCTTGGAAGCGTGGAGCTCAAGGAACAACCTTTAGGCGGGTTTTATAACTCTAAACCTTATGCTTTGATTATACATCTTTTTCTATGCATATAGTTGCTAGTTCTTCTTCTTTCCTATCTTCCCTTGCATCCTTGCAAGTAAAATCGTTAAGAACTGCGTCTGTTCTTGAGATAGAAGATAAGGGAGTTAATTCCTATGCTTATCCACGGATTTCCACTTTACTAAATGGTCCTAACCAATTGCCCATGCGGTTTGCACAACCGTTTGGTGGGCAAATGGTTTCAGGGTCGCATAGAGGCAAACGGTCTCCAAGACCGTTTGGTCCGTTGACCAAGCAAAAACCGTATGGGAATCCTGTTCCTAATTATGTAGGATGATCACCCACAAAATTTTAGGGGTTAATTCCAAAGGAATCGTGATATATAAGCAAATCAATTAGCAAATCCAATTGAATTAAGTTCTGATTTTCAATCTGTTTAATTTGCCTTTTTTGGGCAAACGGTCTCAAGACCGTTTAAGATGGTTGACCAAGCGTTGACCGTTTGGGATTACTGTTCATAATAATGTTGATTAATGACTCACCAAATTTGATGGCTTAATTCCAAATGAGTCATGAGTTGAAGGCTAATCAATAGGGCAAACCCTAATTGAAATCAGTGCTGAAATTCCAATGAGTTAATTAGTGATTTTGGGTTGGTTAGCCCAAACGGTCTCAAGACCATTTGGGGAATCATCCAAACGGTCTCAAGACCGTTTGTGGATCACCCAAGACCGTTTAGAGGTCTGGGGTCAAGTATAGTTGACCAATTAAAGGTCCAAAGGTACCAAATCATATTGCAATTAAGTATTGATGTGATGATCAACTCAATAGATCAAACCTTGATGAATTTTCACTAGAGTCCAAAGATTGGATGGGAAAACGGTCTCAAGACCGTTTGTAACTCATCCAAACGGTCTCAAGACCGTTTGGTGTCAACCCACGACCGTTTGGAGGTCTAGGGTTAAGGTAATTTGATCAATTGAGAGCCCAATTACAATGGGTTATTGAAATAATCAAATTGCTGATTTGTGACTTAATTAAGATTCAAACCCTATAAAATCAACTTATATTTTGATGAATTCTTGGGCAAACGGTCTCAAGACCGTTTGGAGGTCATCCAAACGATCTCAAGACCGTTTGGGCCAAGTTTGGGCCCAATTGGAGGTCAATTTATAGGTTCAACCTTGAATTGATTCACATTGTTGAATTTGATGACCATCCGATTTGAAACTCTAATTGAGATGGACTTAACCCTAATTGGCTTTTAATTGAGGGTTAATTTGGTGTCCAATTGCTTGAGGCTCATCCTTTTTGACTCAATTTATAAGTGGTTAAAGGGCTTCAACATACTTAATCATAAACATTTGTAACTTTTGAACCATGTTGGAGGTCCAAACGGTTTGAGCCCATTTGGACCAAACGGTCTCAAGACCGTTTGGATCCAAATGGTCTCAAGACCGTTTGAGGCCAAACGGTCTCAAGACCATTTGGGCTCAAACGATCTCAAGGTTGTTTGGACCAATCGATCTCAAGACAAGTTGATCAAACGGTTTCAAACCGCATAAGCTCAAACGGTTTGGAAAGTCAACCTTTCCAAACGGTCAACGCACCCAAACGGTTTGGGCAAACGACCTTGAGGTCATGCGGTCTTGGAGTCAAACCTAGAAAATGGTCAACGCACCCAAACGGTTTCAAACCATATGGTAGTTGATGGTTGAAACCGTTTGGAGGTTTTCAAGGTTATTTATACATAATCACTTGAAGTTGTAATTGGTTCAATGGTGATTTAATCTAAACCCTAATGGTAGCTTAGAACATTAAGGGACTAAGTGATTAATGAATTGACCCATGATGGTGATCATGAGGTAAATTACCAAAATACCCTTGAGGGGTTTAATTGAGTAATACCTTTTTCTAATAAAACCCTAATCACATGTTAATGATGTTTTGGCTTATGCTAGTCAATGAGGACTTAACCCAACCTGATCTAGAGTGGTGTTATCACCATCTACTAGTAAGAGGAGAGAGAAAGTATCATAAAAGAGAGAAAGCACCCTTTTATAGTGGAAACTTAAGTAAAGTACCTTCAATACACATGAATGTGCATGATTAGGGTATGATCCACCTATGTGAGATCATGGAAACCCTAATTATGATGTTTAGTGAATCTTAATCTATTCTAGGAGCTTTAATGATGATGTTTCTCATACATGATGATGTTATGAGTTCAATTCGCCATGAGGTGAATAGTAAACCCTAATTCTAGGGTGAGGACATGTATTGTGAATAGTAAACCCAGATTGATGATTATTGGGGAACTTGACTCTTCTAAGTGTTTGAAAGTGTAATTTCTAGAATGAATTGTTTACTGTTATCAGTTGAATTAACCATGCAGGTTGTCATGAAATGATGATCATATCCAGGTATGGATTATGAAACTATATTCATTGAAAGCATGCTTTAGCTTTATGAATAGTGATTTATCCTGATGCATTGTCAATGGCAACTTATGGATTAAAATGGGCTGTGAGAGCCATAATTACCATCAAGGTCATGCTTTAGAGATGACTTGTGATAAATGTATTGAGATATGATGATTGATGAGAGTTAAGCTTGTTACATTTAGTATTCTCATTTCATAGCTGTTATGCTAATGTTATTGTTTAAAGAACAATGTATGATGATACTGAATGTACCTAACTAATCAAGTGTAATGTAGAGCCCTGATCATAGATCCATCATTGTCAGAGATCAAATGATGGTGAAACAGGTTTTCCTAAGGGAACTCCTGGATCACATACTTTTGAGTATGTGGGGTATATGGATGTGTAGAACCTTACATCCTAGTGTAGGTGTTTGATGTAGATGTGTAATCCATCAATCCTTCACTACAATCCTATACCGTATCAGTGGATGGTAAACATAAAACCTCCTGATGAAGAAGAAAGCACAGATATCCGTATCAGTGGAAGATAAACATGAAATCTCCTGATGACGAAGAGAGTACTGAATGCCACTGTAACTCTAAAATAGCGAAGGACCAGATTACCCTGGTAAGCTATTATAGTAGAGGTACGAGATGTCCTACAAGTAATCCTCTTACTGACTGAGGAAGGTGAAGGTCATGAGAATCTGGCTCTTTCGATGACCTAGTATGATACCAAGGCACTTAGCAGTGATTGGTTGGAGGATGAGTGGTAAACCTCATCTCCACAGGGCATAAAAATAATGTTTGAAAAACATAATCCACAGCATAGCATACCTGTTAGAGATAACTACGAGTTGATTGATTGATGTTACACTGTATAGTGCAAATGTCTTCATGTTTCATAACTGTTGAACTCATGCTTACTATTAAATTTGATGTTGAATACTTTGAAGCTTTTACTTCTTAAGTTATTCTTTGAGGTACTATAATAAAGCTTCTGGCGGAGAGTTATAACTCTCGCTGGGACAATTATGTAAAATTGTCTCACCCCGTAGACTTCAACTTTTTAGGTGGATGTCGAAGATGGAGGAACAGGTCTACAGGTGACCAGTCCCAACAGCAGCAGCACCAGGAGTAGCAGTAAAATCTCAGGTGGAGATTTAGCCTGCCATGTGGTGTAGTTAGAGTCAGTCCTATGTGTCCTCTGTACTCTCAGGTCTTGGAGTCTTTTGGTCTGAGATTTTGGTTATGAATTCTTGAGATTTTGTATCATGTTGTATATAATTACTCAAGAAGTAATTATCTGAGATGTAAACAGTTTATCCCCTTTTATGAAGGAAGTTTTATGGTTTCAATGCTTTATCTCAAAAAGTTTTAATTTCCGCTGATTTTTGGTATTCCACTGCTAATCAAATCGCATCCGCTAAGTTTAAATCGTGTTTATATCGTGGTTTGGAGATCAGAGCCCACATAAACTACTAACATATATGAAATACATGATCTGGAGATGAGAAACAACATAAACACATGAAAGAGTAAAAATAACAATGAAGGCTAAGAGTTATATAAACTGCCTTAAGAAGATCTTCTTCAAGGGTTCAAGCTCCATGATCAAAGTTCCAAAGCACACATGTTGGATCTAGGGCTCTAGAGAGAGGGTGAATAGAGCTTCAAAAATTCTCACAAGATAGATTAGACCTTAAATTATATCAATCAAAACCAATAGCTTAAGGAAATTTGAAGTTCTAACTAACAAGCATAGCAATGATGAGAGAAAATGAAGGAAAGAACTTGACAAGGTCATTTAGAGTGGTTCCACTCTCCAAACTAGGAGAGAGTCAGTCCACTACCTACAAAGGTCAACCTCTAGGACTTTGCAAGTGTTTTTCTCTATATATTCACCAAATAAGCATTACAAAACAAGACCACCAAAGGACTTACCCATCCAAACACAATGAGTCTTCCACTGTGATAAAGTGGATTTTCTCCTGTTTGTGCATAATTACTCTTGTTACCTTAAGTCCTCACTATTTATGTCTCCTTTGACTTCATAACTCTATAATGTCCACCAAAGTCAAAGACTCCACATTTTGAGTCAATATGATACACATATATGCATGAAATGATAGTGTTGTTATACCCTTGAATCCTTTGATTAAATTCCTGATCATACATGTTCATTTTCATTTGATTTTTTGCACACCTGTTCTAGACCCTATTGTGATTAGATGGTCAAAATTTGAGATCATTTGGGCATTCTTATGATTTTATAGGAATTTTCTAAAACATACCCTTGTTCTACAATAAATTATCTTGTGTTGATTGACTGGGCCCGACCCATTTAGTCACTGGGGCGCCTCCCTGATCTAACCCGGATCCAGTGCTTTTGAACCGGGAATCAAACCCTCTTGAACCGGCCGCTGGTCAGATGCAAAAAGGGCTCTGAGCCCCAACCCAACTCGTCTGCTCGTGCGACCCAGTAGCTGTTCGATCTTGATCCAACGGTGTTGGGGTCATCTTCTAGCTCCTGCCCAAAATGGAAGGTCCGCCCATGGACTGGGTGAGACCCCCCTCCGCTCGACCACCCAGTTGTCTCTCATTTCACCCGATTCGTGGTCTGTATGTTCCCCTCATGTTCGCAAACATTCCTCACCCTTCAAATACTCGAAATCTTGCCTTAGGAGCCAAGGACAACTCGCCGCCACCCTTGGTGATCTGCACCACTCTGGGAACCCTAACCCTAGCACCTTTCCACCCAGTAAAACCCTACCATCGACTTCAGTTTGCGCCCACGAGTCTCGTCAGCACCTTGCCTCTACCTCTCTGTCCCTCCTCCATGATCCCTTTTTGCTCCGGCCACCCTCCGCCGCAGAATAGCCGGGCTCGTGCTCGGGCACCTGGTGTTTGGACGACGACCCGTGACCATCAGATCAGGGTCAAGAGTGGACCGAGACCAGAGATCAACGGCCACAGATCACTACCCTCTTCCCCGCTTTTTCTTCCTGCTATGAGTGGGCACGCCCCATCTTATCCTTTTGATCATCGGTGGTCCATGAAGGACAGGATGGTCCTGAGCATCGCATAAATGAAGGTAACACCCAATCTGAAATCCATATAGTTTCGATGTAGATTTTACAAAAATGATAACTCCCTCATATTAAGGCTAAACATAGCAAAATTATATATCAAATCGATCAACTCGAAAATATCTACAACATGAGAATGGTTTTAGACCCTGAATCTTCTTCGAAACCTCTGATAATTCTAGATAAGTGATCTTTGACTTCTTTGACCATGTTACATGCACATCCATGATAAAGTTGAAATATTTTATGTACTCTTCCATATGTAATCATCAAATCAGTAACACTAATTTTCTTTGTAGCCCTAATGAAGGTCCTTCTATCTCTATTCTTTCTCATAAATGACCTCAATTGTACATATGTACCTACTTTGGACTACAATGTTGAACTTTGCCTAGATTGCTAATCTTGCTTCTAATGGACATACACCTATCTTGGAATATGTTTCTTATGACCTAATGTTGCCGATCTAAACCATGTTTGATGATGGGTTCTTCTACCTTGATGATCTTTGACCTTGATTACTCTATTGTGAGTCGTTTGACCCTAGAATGCATGTAAATGCTTTAAACCTTGTTATGTTTATAGAAAGAACATGGAATGTCATAATGGCATAAAACTTGAACCACACCATCATGATGACCTCTAGATCAGCACAATATCATATAATGAACTAATAAGCAACTTGGAGCATATCCTAGCCAAAACCCTAAAATGCATTTAATTAGGGTTAATGATGAGAATCTAATGCATAAATGTAATCTTGTTCTTAATCAGGTTTGATATGTAGTTAGATGACGAAGAATATGTTAGGTTGTGAAATCTATGAACTAGGTATGGGCCTTATCTAGTTATATGACTACCACTTTCTTGCTTGAAAAGACATATATTGTATGCTTGCTTGTTTATTTTCTCAAATATTGACATGTAGTATTGCTATGTCTTACTCGATGTTTTCCTCGTCGATTTTATAACTTGAACACATATATAGATAGAACTCCATTATAATATTGTTGATAAAGGGTTAACTCTTGGTTACGTCCTTGAGGTCCCTCTTGTATAAAAGTGTTAGCTAAGCTTGGGCACCCGTACGGACCCTTCCGACGGGAAGATGGTCAAAGGCCTTAAACATATTTGATATTGTTGGTATAATGGAGTGAAATGACATAAAATATGGTTTTGCATTTGTTAAACAATTAACATTTTTATTCTTGTTCATTTAGTCTTGAAATCTTTTCAAAATTATGCAAAGCTTATATATATGTGTATCTTTCGGCCCCATACTCAACACCTCGTGTGTTGACCCATTTCTTGTATGTTGTTTTTAGGTTCAGAGATAGTTTGAAAGATGAAGGGCTTGGTGAGCTATGCTAGGTGTACTTGTTGTAAGATCCAGATATAGTATACATGAGCAGACTTGTACAAAGTGACTCTTGAATATGTAATTCAAATCGTGTAATATAATGATGTTGCTTAATATATCTTGTTAATTGTTGAGATTATGTTGGTGCTTGTATCTTGTTATCTGTTCATGTGTGCTAAGCTTTACGCTTATGCATGACGCCTTGGTATTCATTTGGTTCATGGGATTGGGATTCTGGTTCCGTGATAGATGGTATCAGAGCATGAACAATAACTACAGCAAACATTGCTCACATGAAACACAAACTAAACTCACCTTACATCTCAACCCTAGAAACTTAATGAAATATCCTTGTGGACTAGGTTGACTTAGCCTCTAGGTTAGAACCTAGATGTTCTAGAACTAGGTGTACACTTGTGTAAATTATTTCCCTTGACATCATGATACTACACAAGTGTGCATCATGTTCTTGCTAGTTCTCTAGGTGTCATGATGCTAGACTGCCTAATTAGTGTGGTAACTCATTTTGGTTTTGGTTTTATTCGAATGGAGTATGGTGGTTTTTATTGCCTGTTTAAACATTGGACTAAACATATTTCAAGTATTATTATATGTACATAGGAAAAATGTTACCACACGCAGAAAGGTAGTGAGTTTCCATGCAACCTAGGAGAAAGAGAGGTAACATCATGTTTAGATGAGAGAGTTTAGATGATAGTGATAGTTGTCTAGAGCCATGATATAGGTTAGGCATGTGAGTAACCTAGAAACCTAAGATGATGATTATGATATTGATGATGATGTTGATGTTTTATAGGACCCAAGATGTTTGAGGAAGGTTAAGTATGTTTGACGATATGAGATAAGTTTGACCATGCAACCCTAGCTAGACCTAGCACCTTGTTGATACATATGACTTGGTTGATGTGCTAAACATAGCTAGCGGGCTGACATGCTTGCTTGTACCTAGTCCTGTACATGTGGGGATATGATATGTGCGATATGGTTCGATACCAACACGGGCCTCAATCTCTTTACAAAGGAAGACCTCTAGCATGGGAAATATGAATAGGGTGACATGTTGATGTGAGTTGACCCGTATCGGGGAAAGGTTAGAGTACCTAAACTCCAAATATTTGAAATGTTGAATAATATGAATGATGAAATACTTGATGATGAGTCCCTAGCTAGAATACTTCTAAGTATATGAGTTGAGTGACCTAGTGTGTGGTTTCCTTGAAAGCGTTGAACCCTAGATTTCCTATGAAAATATCTAACCCTAGAGAAAGAGGAAATTGAAAATTGGATGCCTGATATATATATAGGTGAGGGAGATGTCCCAAGACCTAAGATGATGTATATGATGTGTGATATCCATGATGAGCCTCATACTCGGGTTAGTAGTTACATATAAAGGAATCTAGTGGTTACCCTTAAGATGGGTATAAATTTATGTTACAGGTAGAAATTGGTGGTGAACATGTCTTATTGGACACATATATGTCTCAGCTTGAGTGGCTTGAGCTTATGGAGCTCTTTCTAGATACAAGTGAGAAAGTTTCAAAACCTTGACGTTGATGATAATGTTGTTCCTTTAATGATGCTCGATACGTGAAGGAATCTCACTTGAATTAAAATTTTGATACATTTGCAATAGTCACTTTGGTAAGCTAGACCTAATACAAAATCATACTATACATAAAATATGTAGCTCTGTAATCATAAACTTGATATGATGATGTTTAGAGATCTTAGCTTGAATATCCAGGGGTAACATGCCTAATATCATACCCAAATGAAAACAAATCAACTTGATATGTGTTTCTATCAGAGTGATATTTCTAATAAATAAGATGAACAAATTGCTTATATCAGATCCAAAAATAAGAAATAATGAACATGATTGGGTGAAGTTGGTAGAACTTTGTGAAAAAAAAACATGCATGAAATCTGGAGTGAAGATGAGTTACACACTCAATGATAGTCTCGACCATGAACATAATCTTCTAGTTGATAAACATAGATGTTGATAATACACCTTGGTCCCATATAAATATATGAACAAAAACCCTAATGTATGGATACTAGGTGATGGAAAACCCTAATGCCATAATGATGTCATAATATGGTGGAATAATAAGTAAATGTGTATATCATAGATATGAGTACACCCTTGATGGCAGTAACCTAAGTGTGCATCCCATGTGAATAATTCTTTGACAACCATGGAGGGATATCTATACTCGGTATATTTTGACTTTGACTCTTAGATATGATCTCTGATGAATTTCGAGGACGAAATTTCTTGTAAGGAGGGAAGGATGTGATAAAGTGGATTTTCTCCTATTTGTGCATAATTACTCTTGTTACCTTAAGTCCTCACTATTTATTTCTACTTTGACTTCATAACTCTATAATGACCACCAAATTCAAAGACTCCACATTTTGAGTCAATATGATACACATATATGCATGAAATGATAGTGTTGTTATACCCTTAAATCCTTTGATTAAATTCCTGATCATACATGCTCATTTTAATTTGTTATTTTGAACACTTCTTCTAGACCTTGTTGTGAAGATATGGTCCAAATTTGAGATCATTTGGGCATTCCTATGATTTTATAGGAATTTTATAAGATATACCCTTGTTTTAGAACAAATTATCTTTTGTTGCTTGATTGGGCCCGACCCATTTAGTCACTGGGGCGCCTCCCTGATCTAACCCGGATCCAATGCTTTTGAACCGGGAATCAAACCCTCTTGAACCTGCCGCTGGTCATATGTGAAAAGGGCTCTGAGCCCCGACCCAACTCGCCCGCTCGTGCGACCTAGCAGTTGTTGGATCTTGATCCAACGGTGCTGGGGTCGTCTTCTAGCTCCTGCCCAAAATGGAAGGTCCGCCCATGGACTGGGTGAGACCCCCCTACGCTCGACCACCCAGTTGTCTCTCGTTTCACCCGATTCTTGGTCTGTATGTTTCCCTCACATTCGCGAACCTTCCTCACCCTTCAAATACTCAAAATCGTGCCTTGGGAGCCAAGGACAACATGCCGCCACCCTTGGTGATCTGCACCACTCCGGGAACCCTAACCCTAGCACGTTTCCACCCAATAAAACCCAACCATCGACTTCGGTTTGTGCCCACGAGTCTTTTCGGCACCTTGCTTCTACCTCCCTGTCCCTCCTCCATGATCCCTTTTTTCTCCAGCCACCCTCTGTCGTGGAATATCCGGGCTCGTGCGCGGGCTGCTGGTGTTTGGACGACGACCCGTGACCATCCGATCAGGGTCAAGAGTGGACCGAGACCAGAGATCAACGGCCACATATCGCCACCCTCTTCCCCCCTTTTTCTTCCTGCTGTGAGTGCGCACGCCCCATCTTAGCCTTTCGATCATCGGTGGTCCATGAAGGACATGCCATCGACGGTCCTGAGCATCGCATAAATGAAGGTAACACCCAATCTGAAATCCATATAGTTTTGATGTAGATTTTACAAAAATGATAACTCCCTCATCTTAAGGCCAAACATAGCAAAATTATATATCAAATCGATCAACTCGAAAAGATCTACAACATGAGAATGGTTTTGGACCCTGAATTTTCTTCTAAACCTATGATAATGCTAGAAAATTGATCTTTGACTTCTTTGACCATGTTACATGCACATCCATGATAAAGTTGAAATATTTTATGTACTCTTCCAGATGTAATCATCAAATCAGTAACAATAATTTTCTTTGTAGCCCTAATGAAGGTCCTTCTATCTCTATTCTTTCTCATAAATGACCTCAATTATACATATGTACCTACTTTGGACTACAATGTTGAACTTTGCCTAGATTGCTAATCTTGCTTCTAATGGACATACACCTATCTTGGAATATGTTTCTTATGACCTAATGTTGCCAATCTAAACCATGATTGATGATGGGTTCTTCTACCTTGATGATCTTTGACCTTGATTACTCTATTGTGAGTCGTTTGACCCTAGAATGCATGTAAATGCTTTAAACCTTGTTATGTTTATAGAAAGAGCATGGAATGTCATAATGGAATGAAACTTGAACCACACCATCATGATGACCTCTAGATCAACACAATATCATATAATGAACTAATAAGCAACTTGGAGCGTATCTTGGCCAAAAACCTAAAATGCATTTAATTAGGGTTAATGATGAGAATCTAATGCATAGATGTAATCTTGCTATTAATCAGGTTTGATATGTGGCTAGATGACGAAGGATATGTTAGGTTGTGAAATCTCTGAACCAGGTATGGGCCTTATCTAGTTATATGACTACCGCTTTCTTGCTTGAAAAGACATATATTGTATGCTTGCTTGTTTATTTGCTCAAATATTGCCATGTAGTATTGCTATGTCTTACTCGATGTTTGCCTCATCGGTTTTATAACTTGAACACATATATAGATAGAACTCCATTATAATATTTTTGATAAAGGGTTAACTCTTGGTTACGTCCTTGAGGTCCCTCTCGTATAAAAGGGTTAGCTAAGCTTGAGCACCCTTACGGACCCTTCCGATGGGAAGATGGTCAAAGGCCTTAAACATATTTGATATTGTTGGTATAATGGAGTGAAATGACATAAAATATGGTTTTGCATTTGTTAAACAATTAACATGTTTATTCTTATTCATTTAGTCTTGAAATATTTTCAAAATTATGAAAAGCTTATATATATGTGTATCTTTCGGCCCAATACTCAACACCTCGTGTGTTGACCCATTTCTCATATGTTGTTTTTAGGTTCAGAGATAGTTTAAAAGATGACGGGCTTGGTGAGCTATGCTAGGTGTACTTGTTGTAAGATCTAGATATAGTATACATCAGCAGACTTGTACAAAATCACTCTTGAATACGTAATTCAAATCATGTAATATAATGATGTTGCTAAATATATCTTGTGAATTGTTGAGATTATGTTGGTGCTTGTATCTTGTTATCTGTTCATGTGTGATAAGCTTTATGCTTCCGCATGTCGCCTGGGTATTTTTTTGGTTCATGGGATTGGGATTCCGGTTCCGTGACATCCACCTTACCAAGGACTTACCCACTTTGCAAGAGTCTTCTGCCTTCTTCCAAGGTCTTACCTACTCCTGCACAAGTATTCATCCTTTAAGGGATTTACCCACTCTTCTTAGATCTTCAGCCTTTGCCTTCTCCTTCACCTTGAGAAGATCTTCACCTCTTCTTCAACCTTAAAGTAGAAGAACAACATCTCCACCTTCACTTCGAGTAGCTTGCTTCACCTTTTCTTCATGGAGGAAAGGGATAGGGAAGATGGAATGGAATGAGAGCTTTACAAACACAAGGAAGTATCTATCTTACAACTAGCCTGTCTCACTCATAATCATGAAATGAAGTGTAAACTAGAGAGAGAAAGGGGATCAAGGAGTTGCAACACACTCAACTATAGCAAGGACTTAGAATAGCATGAATAAGCAATATTGGAATGACCAAGGGGTCCTATTTATAGTTGAGGGTGTTCCCTTGAGTGTGGGATCACTTAAGGTAAAATTATAGCCATTTGCCAAGTTGCAATAGATCTATTCTTTCCCAAAACAAATCACCAACGGTTATAATCAATTTTATGTGTCTTTTGTATAGTACATTAGGTCGAGTTTCAATAATAGTAACTCGACTGATCCACTAAATGAAAAAGCCATTTTTCAAACTATCGGTCGAGTTTGTTTTGGGAAATTCGACTGATGAGCTAAAATCAGTTTTTCTCAGTGATTCGGCCAGTCGAGTTTTGTTAGTGTGTAACTCAACCGATGGGTCATATTTTGAAAATCCATCACTGGACCGGTCAAGTTTCCAACTCAACCGATAAACAGCCTGTGATAAATTTTCTAAATTGACATTTGGGTGATTAAACCTTGAAATTAAGTGTCCTTGATTTTTTTCATATTAGTTACAAGTCATATCATTGATACAAGTGATTACAAAAATCATCTAAGGTCATTTGGAGTGATTTCCTGAAACACACACTTCAATTGCATTTGACTTGAACTTGAACAATCTTGGGCTTGTATAATTTGATCCTTTTCATGTACCTAAAGCCTAAAATCAATCTTGAACAAACATATTAGATACATAGTAATGGAATGGTTAATTCATTATCAAAATATCAGTAATGTATAACTGTCAAGTCAAAAACATGTTCTCAAGGTTTAGGATAGTCCATCAAGAGTCCCAACTCGACCTCAACATCACCTTAAGAAAGAAGAAGGTGCCAAGGTTATGATAGCTCAAGAAGAAAAGAAAGAAGGATAGCACCACGTCCTAATCAAACTTCATCCAATTTATGATCCATGGCTGAGAGAGGAAGGTGAAGATGAAGAAGAGAGCTCAAAGAAATGGCCATCAAAGAAAAATAACTCATCAAGATGGAAGTTGAACAAGGAATCACCATGAGCAAGGAAGTCAACCTCCCAAGTTCCATGGGGAGTTCCTCTAGCTCCATAAGATCCCAAGATCATCCACTAAGAAGAGAGGAACAAGAATGGATCAAAGGGTTTACTTGTGTGAAGAAGGAGGGGGTTATATACTTGAGGGAAGAAAGAGAGATCAAAGGAGAGGTGTCATCATCTTAGGAGCTTAGGTGACACTTGTCCATAAAAAAGGGTCACAGGCAACAACATTCAAGACATGGTGATAAGGTCTAGGTTAGATCTCACCCTTATGGTGTCATACCAAGGTCATGGTCTCACTAAACCGATACCATATCCCCACACATTCACAAACCGATACATCATAACCCTACACGCTCACAAACTGATAGGTCACAACCCTACACACTCACAAACCGATAGGACACAGACCTACACAATTACAAAATAATAGGCCACAACCCTACACACTCATAAACTGATATCCAGCCTTTCCAAGGTTCTCTAGCCCGAGATAACACATCTAAGAGTAATACACATCTCACTCATGTGTTCTATACATCACCTAAGATGTTACCACACAAATAAGGCCCAAACAAGGATCCCACCTCATCCTTTATCCTCTAGATGATATCAAACAAGAGAAGGAACACTCTAGAGATGGTAAATTTCATGTTAACCCTTCATTTCAAGAAAATTGCAATTTACACCAAAACTAGCACATAAAATACAAGCATCATCCACAAAGGTTAAACTTGAAACATAAGCTCTCCATAGGGAACCTGTTAGCATCATTCTCTCTCTTTTGATGTTAAATAAATAAGGGAACACACATCATGTGACATATTTTGAGATAACCCCTTATCTTGGGAAAATTGCACTTTTGTCCAAAATAAGCAATCATCACTCAAACATCATTCAAACAAAACCAAACTTGAAACACAAAAGTCTCACATGATAACAAAACACCTCAAAGGATTAGATTAAATTTCTAAGAAACTTACTTAAGAAAAACAAATAGGGTTAGCCCAATACCCAGGTCAGGGTCCTTACAGGGATGTTGTAGCTCCTCCACATTGGGGTTGAGTCATGGAATCCTCCACGATGGAGTCCAACAAGGTATCCAAATTGGCAGCCGCTATACAAGGTGTTTTGTCATGAGAAATGAAGGTGGCAGTGGTTGTGGAGGACAAAGAATTAGATCTTGGAGACTACTGGGCAGTGTTGCAAGGTTGTTGGACGTGTGCTCAGGCGTGGCATCATGAAGTACTACAATGAATCTCATGAAATGAAGTGCTAGAATCAGGGGTCTTAAGTGGACTGCACCCACACTAGCACAACTGTATTGGGTGTTATGTTCATGTTGGTAGGTTGCACTACAGCTGTTTTGTGCCCTAAGACGGCAGTGTCTGGCTTGCTACAAGGTTGTGCTACCTAGCTCGCCCATTCTAGGGACCTCTCTATTTTCTTAAACTTCTTGTTTTTCTTATTGATTTGAGTGTCCTACCACATCCGTTCCATGGTATCACAACTATGGTGGACACTGTAGTAGATCAACACACTATGAAAATTATCAAAACTTCATATCCTTGAACATAATTAATTTTCATAAATCCTCTTTCATATTTCATTCAATTTTCTTCATTTCATCACTCTTTTCACTTGCACGTCTAAAAAAAAACTATTAAAAAGGTGTGTGTGTGTGTTTTCTTGGAAATGTGTAAAAATAACCAAAAATTATAAAAAAATAAAGGTTGGGAGAAAAATTCCCCAAACGTCAGTGGGTTGACTCCCACTAGCGCTAAGTTTGAATGGCATCAACTCGGCTTCTTGTAGTTCTTTCAATCCATCAACTATTTGCAATCATCATGTGTCCACTCTTACAGTAGATACATCTCTCATCTGTATTACATAGTTGTTCCTTATCTCATTTGTGACGATCTACTCGTGAAAAACAAGATTAACTAATGCGGAAGCAAATATTTGCAGCGGAATTACTGAAAATCACTAAAAATTAAAACTTTTTGCACTGAGATCCACAAATTGTAAAACTCTTTCATAAAGAACAAAAGTAAGTTATTTACATTCTGATACATCAGTACATCTCTGTATCATCTCATCTCGAGAGTCATAAACATTGACTGCTATGTTAAACTGTACATGAATAGTATACAAAAATCTCGAGGCATCAAGCCAAAAATCTCAGATCTATATCAAACCATATACCGACTCCTAGGACCTGAGAGTACAGAGATGACACATAGGACTCTCTATATAAAGAACCTAACAGATAGTATCTCCACCTAAAGATCACTGTTGTCCTTGATGTTGTTGTTGCTGCAGTTGTTGCTGCTCACCCACTGAAGGGTTTCTTCTTCCTCAGCGTCTACCTAAAAATTTGAATCCCACGGGGGTGAGACAATTGAAAATTGTCCCAGCGAGAGATATAACTCTCCGCAAAAAACATTGTTATTGCAGATAAAAGAGTAACACTGAGCAGTAGAATTATAAATATCCAACAACAGGTAATTCATTGAATAAACTAAGTAGAGCAGTATTCTCTAAACAGTTCATTTCAGTTATAAATTGATTAAGCAGTAAGTTATTTATTAAATAAGGAATATGAAGAACATGTATATCATTTATCCATCTAGGACATAATAAACAATGTATCATCAACTATTCTTTCTCATAGTTCAACCCTAAGCAAATATGCTACACGACTGATTACATTTTGCAATCATACTTATGCACTGAGGAGATGCGGTATACCGCTCATACTCCAACCGACCATTGTGAAATCGAAATCGGTACCATACATAAGTCAATAGAAGAGCCGGATTTCTATGACCTCATCCTCCTCAGTCAGTGTGAGGAACAACATGCAGGACATCTCGTGTCTCTGCCAAAATAGCTTTCCAGGGTATACTGACAACTTCGCTATTAGAGTTACAGTGGCATGTTGTACTCTCTTCACAATCGAGAGATGTCTTGTTTATCTCACATCGATTCGTCATTAACATCATCATCGGGAGATTAGTGATACATAATCCTGGCATATACATATAATGAAGGATTGAGAGATTTAATGTTTATCGCACATCAATTCCTCCATTAGGGCGTAAGGATATTCACGCCTATAACCCCCCACATACTCAAAAGTATGCTCTCTAGGAGTTCCCTTAGGAAAACATGTTTCACCATCACCAAACTACTGACGATGATGGATCTATGGTAAGGGCTCTACATGATATCATTTCACTTGATTATTTATGTACATTACAACATTCTTTTAACATCAGGCATGTTTCCAAACATAAACCTTTATATCAATTACTATAAAGAATGAGTACTATTTCTATCAAGATCATTTCACAGCTTTAACAACATTGGGAACTCAATCCATTATCATCTCATCATCATGATTCAAGAATATGTGTATTCAAACCCTTAGATCATCAAAACACTTGTTACCACTTTAACAGGTAACTGAATGCCATCAAGTCATTTGACAATGTAAACATGATAATTGCAATGCAAGTATTTCACATGGCTCTTAAAGCCTATCAATCTCTTTGTTACCTTTCACTAGGCAACATAGCATATCACTACTTACAAAGCTCATAAAGTACTTTCAATAAACAAAGCATCATAACTCATACCTGGCTATGTTCAATATATCATAAAACCTACATGATTAGTACATATTATAATAGATACATCAATTTCATATCAGCACAATGCAAAACAATAATAACATCACTATTCATGGGGTTACACCACTATGCCCTTGCTAGGGATAGGGTTTCCCTTTTCAATTCAATTAGGGTTAATCATTCCCTTTATCTCAAATAGGATTAAGGACTCATCACTTCATTATCCAACCTTAGAGCTTCTTGTATAAAGTATAACCCAGAATTAGGGTTTCATACTTCCATTTACCTTATTTGGAATTAGGGTTTACTATTCACATCACATCACCCTTGATTAGGGTTTATAACCAACAACCCATAATTAGGGTTTACTATTCACATCACATCACCCTAGATTAGGGTTTACTATTCACATTGCATCACCCTAGATTAGGGTTTACTATTCACATTGCATCACCCTAGATTAGGGTTTACTATTCACATTGCATCACCCTAGATTAGGGTTTACTATTCACATTGCATCACCTTAGATTAGGGTTTATAACCAACAACCCATAATTAGGGTTTACTATTCACATCACATCACCCTAGATTAGGTTTTACTATTCACCCCAAGTAGGAGTGAACATCAAGGTACCCTGAATTAGGGTTTCTCATGTCATCACTATGAATTAAGATCATACCATCATCAAGTATTAGGATTTCACCTATTAATGCCCTCAATTAGGTTTATGATTCATTAACATTCATAATTAGGGTTTCATGATCTCACTATGAAGGATCATACCCTAATTAGACATTCATTCATATTGAAAGTCCAATACATGATTATCATTCATGTAGGAAGTCTTCCCTCTCATCTTCTATAAGATGATGTTTACTTCATCCTTGATTAAGCTAAGTCAACTCAACTTGAAGAAGAATTAACATCATGGGTTATTTCATTATCATCATGATCATTAAAGTTTAACTATTTAAAGGGTACTAATCACCCCATCTCATTAAAGGTACCATTATTATAAACACCATTGATTTACATCATGTAATAGACCACTTAAACCATTGACCTTTATTCACTTTAAGTGTCCATACAATTTGATTAATTACCTTCCAAATGATCTTGGTCACTTAGACCTCAAACGGTCTTGACCAATTAGACCTCAAACGGTCTTGTTTGAATACTCAAAATCGTTTAGTAAAGTTGAGGTTGAAACTGTTTGCCAAAGTGAACCCTTAAGATTGTTTGCTAAAGGTGCACACTTGAAACCGTTTGCTAAAGGTACACACTTAAAACCGTTTGCTAAAGGTGACCCTTGAAACCGTTTGCTAAAGGTGACCCTTCAAACTGTTTGCTAAAGGTACACACTTGAAACCATTTTCTAAGGTGACCCCTTGAAACTGTTTGCTAAAGTAAAATGTTGAAAAGGCATGAACTCAACCGGTTTAGGATCGTTTGGTCCCAAACGGTCTTGAGACCATTTGGTCCAAACCTCCTCAAAACTGCATGGACAAAAATAGTCGCAACTAATCAAATTGAATTAGGGTTTCCAATGTTGGTTCCTTCAACCATTGAATTCATGTAATCAATCATCAATTGGACCTATCACCATACTTTAATTAAGTTGAATAGGTCATCCTTCAACTGATTTGACCGTAAATTGACCCTCAATTGGTCATCAATCAGGGTTTGAATCAATTGGATTAGGGTTTGGAATCGATGATCCTTCAACATCAATCAATGTGTAACTAGTTACTTTAAAACTATTGGACCATCATCCAAATTGGACATGACCTGACCCCAAACGGTCTTGAGGTCATTTGGATGACCTCCAAACGGTCTTGAGACTGTTTTCCCATGTCAACATCAAAATCCAAGTCATCCAATTAGGGTTTGGTTCATTGGATTGATCACCAAATCAACATTTGATTGCACTTCAACTTAGTACCTTTGGATCTTCAACCACCTAACCAAACTCAACCCTAGACCTCCAAACGGTCTTGGGTGACCACCAAATGGTCTGGAGACCGTTTGGGTGATCCCCAAATGGTTTTTAAACCATTTGGGTCAATCAAACCAAGTTTCTAACTCAAACAATTTGGAAATCAGCACTTAACCCGATTAGGGTTTTGGTGATTGATAGACCTTCAACTCATGAACCAATTGGAGATAATCAAATATAATTGATGGGTCATTAACCTAGATCATTATGAAAAAATCCCCAAATGGTCAACCTTGTTCAACATCACCAAACGGTCTGAAACCATTTGCCCTCATGCGGTTTGGTGAAACCGTTTCCCTTCAAACGGTTTGAAACCGTTTGCTCCCAAACGGTTTGGGAAACCAATTGAGCAACTGATGGAAACCATTTGGACTGATATTTCTATGGATAAACATCTATGATGATGTCATCATCGTCTTCCTCCATTCAACCAAGAACATAAACCATTTTTTCATGGGAACTTCGACAATGAACCAAAAGAGTATCAAATAGAAAAGAATAGCCAACAGTTATTATAGAAATGGATGCAATAGCAATGATTAAGGGTTTGAGTTATATAACCCACCTATAAAACTGATCCCAAGATCCATGCTCCATGGATCTAATGGTGGATGGAGCTCCAGCAACTGTCCAAGGTTCGTTCTTGAGCTTTTGGATGAGCAAGTTGACTAGGATTGGAAATCAGATGAAGAAAACCAATAATCAAGCATTGATTTAGGGTTTACACCATGAATCCGAGGTAGAAGATGATAAAAACTTACCAACAGGTTATGGTCGTCCTTCTCCTATTCCTGAGCTCCCTCGTGGTCGTCCAAGGCAAATATGAGAAAAGGAAACTAAGGCAAAGATCCTTAAGTGTATTGGAAAAAGGATATACATAAGGATTTTCAAGGAAAGAGAGAAAGGATTATTTTCTTTAAATTCCAAAATAATTTCCACCAAATTCCCCTCCATTTCTTGGACACGAAGCCATATTAATGTTCTTGCAAAACCTCTTCATTATCCAAGAATTAATGGAAAAGAAATTAAGCACCTTAAAGAGTTTTATATTAATATCCAACCTTTTTAGTGGATATTACTTTTTTTTATATTAATGTGAGTGTCTTCCACTCGACCAAGAACTTTTTGTGCCATAGCAAGGCACAAGCTCGTCCAACACTATTGCAAAAACATCCTTCAACTTTTGGTTGAAGGGCACCTCAATTAATTTATTTCTTTTTGCATTAAATTAAATTAAAGTTCCAATTATGGTTAAATCTTGATTATTTTAATGCCAAGATTCTCTCTCCTCCAAGTAATTCAAATGAGGTGCCCTTTCATTTTATTTGCTCTACTTGATGCCAAGAAACATGACAGACCCTCTAGAGGTGGTATTTTGCATATTGAACCCTAGGTTTTGGGTAAATTGCACATTACACCAAAACTAGGTTTTAATGTACAAGGATTTCTCTACAAGCTTTATCTTGATGCCCAAGCTTGTGGAAACCATACCACTACATCATATTCGTTATTATGATGTCTCAACATCAGAGGAACATCTTATCATGTGCAATTTGCAATTAAACCCCTCAACTTGGGTAATTTGCACTTTAGTCCAAAATTAACAAAACAATGTTCCAACATTATTCAAAAAGGACTGAAAATGAAATATAAGTTCCTCAAGAGCCTTAATTACTTTTCAAAAGATACGGGCAAGAATTTAATCAACTTTATTAGGCAAAACACCTAGGGTTAGTACATAACCCAGGTCAGGGATGTTACAAATTATCCACCCCTTATAAGGATTTCATCCCTGAAATCATTAACAAAACATTAAGAGAAAAGAGTAGGGTATTTCATCCTCATCTCTTCCTCTAATTCCCATGTAGCTTCTTCAACACCATGGTGATTCCAGAGGACTTTTACAAGACTAATGTCTTTCTTCTTCAACTTCTTGATTCTTCTGTCAAGAACCAACATAGGTCCTTCAACATAGGATATATCATCGTTCAATTATACTTCCATAGGCTACACAACTGATTATGTGTCAGGATGACATTTCCTTAGCATGGAAACGTGGCACACTGGGTGTAACTTTTGTAGCTCAGGTGGTAACTCCAGCTTATAAGCTACCTTTCCAACCCATTCAATGATTGGATAAGGCCCCATAATTCTAGGAGCTAACTTTCCTTTCCTTCCAAATCTAAGAACTCCCTTCCAAGGTGAGACCTTGAGGTACACTCTGTCTCCAACCTGGAATTCTAAAGGTCTACGACGCTTATCAGCATAAGATTTCTGCCTATCCCGTGTAGTCTTTAACTGTTGTTGTATTAATTTAATCTTCTCAGTGGTCTGTTGTACAAGATCAGGACCCAAAAGTTGATATTCACCAGTTTCATACCAACATAGGGGAGATCTACAACGTCTACCATACAAAGCTTCATAAGGTGCCATGTCGATACTGTGTTGATAGCTATTGTTATAGGAAAACTCTATCAAACTTAGATGCAGATCCCAACTTCATGTAAACTGGAGGACACATGCCCTAAGAAAGTCCTCCAAGGTTTGTATAGCCCTTTCTGATTGTCCATCAGTATGAGGATGAAAGGCTGTACTAAACCTTAACTGTGTGCCCAAGGCTTTATGAAGTCGCTCCCAAAAATGACTCATAAACTGGGGACCTCTGTTAGAAACAATGGTAACTGGGACCCCATGCATCCGCACTATGTCATCTACATATAACTATGCCAGTCTCTCGATAGAATAGGTTGTTTTGACAGATAAGAAATGTGTTGTCTTTGTCAACCTATCAACTATTACCCAGATGGAATCATGACCTTTCGTTGTTCTGGGTAAACCAACCATAAAATCCATGGTTACATGATCCCACTTCCACTGTGGTATGGGAAAAGGTTGCATTGTTCCTACGGGCTTCTAGTGTTCAGCTTTAACTTGCTGACACACTAGACACCGCATAACAAACTCAACAACATCCTTCTTCAAACCAGGCCACCAATACATATCTTTCAAGTTTTGATACATCTTGGTGCTTCCTGGATGCATAACATACATTGAAGAATGAGCTTCTTCCAATACTAATTTCCTCAAGTTAACAACATCAGGTACTATCATTTTACCATGATAACAGGCTACCTGATCATCTAAATCATGGAAACCATCTCACTTCTCACTACCATACTCTGATCTAATCTACTAAACTGCAACATCAGCTTGTTGTGCCTCCTTAATCTGCTATCTCAGAGTAGGTTTTATGTACATCTCAGCTAACAACCCAGATAACAATGATACTTTTAATTGTACATTGTCTTGCCTTAAAGAGATAAGCATATCCCTCCTACATCACACCAAAGAATTTAGTTGTGCTTTATCTAGGGCTGGTGTTGCTAATTTTCTACTTAATGCATCAGCAACCACATTGGCCTTCCCTGGATGATAATCAATTGTACAATCGTAGTCCTTGATTAATTCCATCCAACGGCGTTGCCTCATGTTAATCTCATTCTGAGAGAAGATGTACTTTAGGTTCTTATGGTCTGCAACAATCTGGAATGCCTCTCCATAGAGATAATGTCTCCAGATTTTCAAAGCATGGACTACAACAACTAGTTCTAGATCGTGTGTCGAAAAATTATCCTCGTGTTTCTTAAGCTATCGAGAAGCAAAAGAAATCACTTGTTTATCCTGCATTAACACACATCCTAGTCCATTCATAGAGGCATCACAGAAAACTATATACCCTTTCCCTTGTTCAGGTAACACTAGCACTGGTGCACTTGTCAACCTCTCCTTCAACAGCTGGAATGATTGTTGAGACTTGTCATTCCAGGCAAAAGGAACATCCTTCCTGGTCAACTTAGTCAAGGGTAGGGTTATAGAACTGAAGTTCTTAATGAACCTCCTGTAATAACCTGTCAACCCTAAGAAACTATGAATCTTTGTCGGTGTCTTTGATTGTTCCCATTGCAAGACATATTCTACCTTTTTAGGGTCAACACGTATACCCAAAATAGATATTACGTGTCTAAGAAAAGAAACTTCTGGTAACCAAAACTCACACTTGCTAAACTTAGCATATAACTTATGCTCTCTTACCAAAGTTAGAGCCTGACGAAGATGCTTCTCATGCTATTGAGCATCTCTACTATAGATCAGGATATCATATATGAAGACAACTACACACTGATCAAGAAAAGGTCGAAAGATTCTATTCATGACATCCATAAATGTAGTTGGTGCATTGGTTAGTCCAAACAACATAACTGTGAACTCATAGTGACCATACCTGGTCCTAAAGGTAGGCTTAGGTATGTCACCCTCCTTAATACGCAGCTGATGATATCCGGACCTCAAATCTATCTTTGAGAAAATAGTTGCACCACTCAAGTGATCAAAGAGATCATCAATCCTTGGCAAAGGATACTTATTCTTTATAGTTACTTTATTTAATTGTATGTAATCAATGCACAACCGCATCGACCCATCCTTATTTTTAACAAAAAGGACCGGAGCACCCTAGGGTGAAGTGCTCGGTCGGATGAAACCCTTCTCAAGCAACTCTTATAGTTGTTTCTTGAGTTCTGCCATCTCAGCAGGCGCCATCCTATACGGTGTTTGTGATATTGGCTGCGTGCTTGGGATTAGATTAATCTCAAAATCAATCTCTCGGGGCGGAGGTACACCTGGAAGTTCTTCAGGAAACACATCTTCAAATTCCCTGACTACAGGAACTTCAGTAGGATTAGAACTCTCCAAGGTGGTATCTACACCATCGGCCAAGAATGCATAACATCCTTGCCTCATCAGCTTCTTAGATACCATAGCTGATACAAGGCAGGTTGGAAGAATCTTTCTATCCCCTTGAAAGATCCATGTGTCACTTTCATCTTTGAACACAACCTGCTTGGACTCACAATCCAAGACAACCTTATACCTTTCTAAGGTATCCATCTCAAGGATTATATCAAACCAGTACATCTCAAGTGGTATAAGATCCACTTGAATGCGATGTTCAGAAAAGAAAAGAATGCGGGGAGAACACACCTCCCGCAACATAGCAGATCCCATCAAAGGAGTTTCTAACAACAGACTATCTGCTCTATGACTTGTAGTCATATTGCAGTCAAGAATCACTCTCCAAGTGATAAAGGAATGTGTAGCACCCGGATCAATTAAAATAGATATGATGCAGGATGTAGACATATCAGAATAAAATAGCTTCATCTGACCTGTCACAACCCGAGGGTTGATTAGTGCATCAGGTGGATTCATTGCATAGAATCTCGTCGTTGCCTGTGGCTGATTCAGTCCTTGATGACTGGGTGTTGATGATCCAGCTTGGGATGCTTGTCCACGTCATCTAGCACCACCTGGAAACTATCACCTTTGAGAACCTTGTTGACTCTGCCTTTGAGGTTGAGTCGCACTTGCCTCTCTGGCTCTACAATCCTTCATCAGATGTGCCATCTTTCCACATATGAAACAACTTCTAATCCCTTGTTGTGGTCTGGATGGTTCTGTAACTGACACAAATGTTGAGCTATGGGCTCCTTCTTGTGGTAAATGTCATCCTCTACCCCTATTTGACATCCGCTGCATCTGGGTACTGAACCTAGGTGGTGGGGTAGGCATGGAAAACTTTGGTTTCTTGAAACCTTTGGATGAGGATCCTTGGAACTAGGGATACACCTTCTTGTTCTTGGTATGTCTCTTCTCAGTCACATACCTCTCTATCTGTAACGCCCACACCCACTGCCCAAGGCTCTAAGAGAGTTATAGGAATGACGACTGGCCCCACAGACCACCACTAGCCTTAGTGGCACACTTTGTCCACACTGATGCGCAAGCCAGGATCAACTTCCCGACTGGTCACCCATCCTAGTACTACTCCAAGCTGAGCACGCTTAACTATGGAGTTCTTTAGAGATGGGCTCCATGAAAAGGAGGTGCACCTTGGTGATATGGGTAGTCCAATCATTCCTTTTAAGATCAACATATCCAAGGCCTCAAATCCTGGGATGTTACAATCTCCCCCACTTAGACGCTTGAGGTCCTCGTCAAGTCTCAACTATATGGCCTCATAATCTGACCCCATTTCAATGCAGACCCACAATGGCCCATGGACACCCAGCTCACGTCCACGACTACCAGCGCAAGGGCAGCTCCATCTCGTCTCTACGGATAGCCATTTCCAACTTGCCTGGACCACACGGCTCAAGACTGGCATGCCACATGCCCATGTGGGCCCCACCTACTGGAGGGGTTATGGCTCTGATACCATATGTAACGCCTGGACCCACTGCCCATGGCTCTAAGAGAGTTTTAGGAATGACGACTGGCCCCACAAACCACCACTAGCCTTAACTGCGCACTTTGTCCACACTGATGCGCAAGTCAGGATCAACTTCCCGACTGGTCACCCATCCTAGTACTGCTCCAAGATGAGCATGCTTAATTATGGAGTTCTTTGGAGATGGGCTCCCTGAAAAGGAGGTGCTCTGATACCATATGTAACGCATGGACCCACTGCCCATGGCTCTAAGAGAGTTTTAGGAATGACGACTGGCCCCACAGACCACCACTAGCCTTAACTGCGCACTTTGTCCACACTGATGCGCAAGTCAGGATCAACTTCCCGACTGGTCACCCATCCTAGTACTGCTCCAAGATGAGCATGCTTAACTATGGAGTTCTTTGGAGATGGGCTCCCTGAAAAGGAGGTGCACCTTGGTGATATAGGTAGTCCAATCATTCCTTTTAAGATCAACATATCCAAGGCCTCAAATCCTGGGATGTTACACTATCCTTCTAACAGACTCCACAAAAGTAGCAAATCTTTCCCTATTCTCCAGAGTAGACATAGGGGTGGTCAATTCAGCATTTAATCCTTTCTCAAAATGATGAATCCTCTCTTCATCTGTGGTTGCCATATGCGGACAGAACCGCAAACGCTCCATGAACTTGGCCTCGTACTCACTAATGTTCATTGGTCCTTGTCTTAACCTCTCAAATTGAGAGATTTTCTCATCCAGGATCGTCTTAGGAAAGTATTTGTTGACAAATTCTCATCGAAATACTTCCCATTCGATCTCCACACCTGGCCTTTTCCCTTCCTCTATGGTCCACCAGTGACCAACACTCCCCTTAAGAAGGTACACATCATGTCTAACCTTCTCAGCTTCTAGGATGTTTAGGATTCTAAAGGCCTTCTCTAGTTCAGTTAGCCACATGTTAGCATCTGCTAGGTCAGCTGTCCCAGCATATTCCATGGCTCCAACCCGATGAAGTCATTCAAATGTCTTTCCGACTCCTTGTCCTTCTTGACGGGTAGGTTCCCTAGGTGCAGGCATGGGCATTCTATTAGTCATGTGTGTCATGACAGCCATAAACTGCCCAAACATAGCTTGGAAGGCTGGGTTCCCCATGTCAGCTTGATTGAACTCGAGTGGTTCAGGTACAGGTTCCTCCCTTTCTTGGTCTCTTGCACCTCCTCCGGGTGCAGTGACACTAATTTTAGCAACATGTTCATCATGTGATCCAGACATCTTTAGTTTTCTCTTCTCTTCCTATATGAGCAAAAGACACTATCAGATAGACTGGAAGACACTAGAATAGACTCAACAACCTTAGTCCTATGTCTCTATAGACTTAGTGAACCTAGAGCTCGGATACCACTAAATTGTGACTATCTAATCATGAAAAACAAGATTAACTAATGCGGAAGTGAATATTTGCAGTGGAATTACTGAAAATTACTAAAAATTAAAACTTTTTGCACTGAATCCACAAACTATAAAACTCTTTCATAAAGAACTATAGTAAGTTATTTACATTCCGATACATCATTACATCTCCGTATCATCTCATCTCGAGAGTCATAAACATTGATTGCTCTGTTAAACTGTACATGAACCGTATACAAAAATCTCGAGGCATCAAGCTAAAAATCTCAGATCTATATCAAACCATCTACCGACTCCTAGGACCTGAGAGTACAGAGATGACACATAGGACTCTCTATATACAGAACCTAACAGACAGTGTCTCCACCTAAAGATCACTGTTGTCCTTGATGTTGTTGCTACTGTTGTTGTTGCTGCTCACCCACTAAAGGGTTTCTTCTTCCTTAGCGTCTACCTAAAAAGTTGAATCCCACGGGGGTGAGACAATTGAAAATTGTCCCAGTGAGAGATATAACTCTCCGCCAGAAACATTGTTATTGTAGATAATAAATCAACACACTTTAAATACAAGCGTAGGGGTCATATTATAGTATAGGACAGTGGAAAGTTAGGGGTTTAACCCAATAGAGAAAAGGGGGCACTAGAGATTAGTTAGTTTTAGCTAGGTTCCTACTGCATAGTCTAGGGTTGAAGGGTTTGAAGGTTGATTTTGTTTGATTACACAAAGAATTGAATAAGATTTTAAAGAACAACAAGAATCAAACCCTAAATCACCCTAGATAATTAGTTCTAATGAGAAAGAAATGATAAGCTAAGAAAGAAGGGAAGAAAATTACACTAAGGTAAGAAAAGCAAGACTAACTGCTATGACTCACACTAAGTTTAACTAGTAAGTACAATGATTAGTGCATCACCATGTTGATTAAGTTAAGATAAGTGTTCAAGGTGTGATTAGTGCTTTGATCATATTGAGACAACCTAGTTAGTATGTTTTCATGCTTTTAGGTTGTAGTGGATCCCGTGCTTGAAAGTTTGAAAAAGAAATTGCTTGAATCGGACCTCTGAGGCAAAAGATATGACATTTTCAAGTTTATTGGTTTCAGAATGCAATTTACCCATTAGTGGATTAATAACCCCTTTCCCTTATCCTCTACCTCCCAATTGGTGTAGAGCACCCTTGAGCGGCGCATAGATGTGCCCAATCAGCCAACAGAAGGGAGAGGAGCAGGGCGATTTTAGGGATCCTTAGAGCCGAGCTAGTTTGGCATCGTCTTCCTCCTCCTTTCTTTTCCCTCTTCCTCACCCTAACTCGCACCCCGACCAGCTAGGGCAACGCGGCCAGTAGTTGTGTGGCATCAGCCAGGGGCCCTTCAGGCACGAGTAGCACCTCGAGTCGATGCCCTTGACTCCAGCCTTGAGGTATAAGCTTGAATCCACAGCCCCAGCCGCGAGCAGTGACGACCAGCCAAACTTCTTCTTCCTCTTTCCTTCTTATGTGCAAGGTGAAGTAGCTGCTTGTAGCAGGTCTGAACCCAGGGCAGTTTTAAGGTTGAAAATGACCATGTGGATGCCTGGAAGCGAGCTTTGGGAAGATTTCAGTTGAATTTTGGCAACCTCGATCCTCGATGAGTAGAATCTCACCCACTAAGCAAGTATTAACTTTAAGAAATGGATAATTTCGATTAGATATGTGTTTTTCATGGGTAACAGTGATTACCCAAGTGTCGGGCAGTCTTGGCATAGACCGACATTCTCATTGCATGTTTTTCTTCTTCACGTTCACATGACCCTAGTTATTTTAACTAATTTGTATGATTTGGATTATTGGAACTATATGGTTGAATAAATCCTAAATATGTCAATAGAGAGGATGAAGATAGTAGCACACGATCCAGATTTACAATACCTATACAGTTTGGGTATAAACCCAGGCTGTATGATTTTAGTAATTAACTAATCACACATGTTCAAAGAAAAAGATTATGACCTGCAATGCTTCAATGGAAACCTATTTGCACGCTCCAAGTTATAGTTAATATATGTGGCTAGTATTATCACGAATTAGCACATTTCTCAAGGACATCATTAGGAATTCTCAGTTATTATTAATAATTCTTGCCATGATAAGTAATTAACTCTTAATTAAGTTATGTGTTGCACAACTTAGGATTAGGGTTGATGTGTACGTTTTCCAAGAAAGCACAAATAATTTACAAGTGCAAATGACGATTACTCATATGTCAAGTAATTAACTCTTATCAGAATATTAAGAAGTTCAATTGCATAATTCTAGTGTATAAGTGCCAAATGGACATGTATTCTATTTAGTTAAGAATTTTAGTCTGTTTGCGTGTATAGTATGTTGATTACTCAATATATTACAGTGTTATGAATATATTCCTCTGCCAAGTTTAAAATGATATACATGTCATATTATAAACTTCAAATAAATAGACACGGTACAATAGACATACCAGAGACAAGTATAAGTAAGAGAAAGATACAATATAGTAAGAGCTTTCTAAGAATAATAAAATAATAGACTTAGGAGCCCTGAATATCGTAGATTCCCTATTAGAGGTCTGTGATGTAGGAATGAAACGACCTAACCCTAGCTGTGTTCGGTATACTGGGGGGGAGGTCGGAACGTACTAACAGGTGGTACGGGGGATGAAGCCCTAGTGGAGGTCTCCTTAAAATACAACATGTAGTGTCCAACATCAACCAGAGGTCCTGGTGGCACCAGAGTACAGAAAAGACAATAGGTGGCTTGACTCTCCGCCTGTGTGCTCAGGTCAGAGGAGGAGTCTAATTTTAAGGCCAATAGGTGTGCCAAGGCCAACGTCATTGTCAGGCTTAGCATCTCGGGTGTGTCAGCTAAGTCTTGTATGGTGAGATCATATTTTGTTACGATTCTTCATATGTAGAGTACACAGGATATGATCAGGGCTTAAGCTAAAATATGATAATATAAGTTTTAAAGAGTTTCTTATAAGTAAGAAAGGCTAAGAAAGATTCGAGTACAGTTTCATAGCAGTTGTTCTTTAAATGTAATTTTGTCATTTTATGTTATTTAACTTTATTGTTTTAGATTTTCTCAGTTTAGTAATTCTTGTATTTTATTTCAGTTTAATAAACATAAAATGAGTTATTTGCAATGGTTGGGTGAAATTCAATTCACTGAGCCAGTAGCTCACCAACCTACTGAAAATATTTTTTAGGTCAACGTCAGCATGAGGTAGCTGAAGGATCTTATCACCCAGGCTCTTAGAAGGTAGTTCATTGTTAGAATAGAGGTCTCTTAGTCCTTTCCCCTCATTCCTTGGGGCATGTGGTGTGGTAGAGAGAGAATATAATGTAATATGTAGTTTAGTTTTAAGTTATCTATTGTGCTTTATATTCCACATGAAAAATGTAATATGTTGTGTAAATCTACTTTACCTACCTAGTAAAGTAAATAGTAGTTGCTTCTATAGTTTAGTAAGATTTTAGTTTATTCCAAGTTATAAGATTTTCCTTTGGTTAATTTTAAGTGATTAAGAAAAGAAAAAGTTAAGGGTGGTTTACCAAGGTTGACTCTCCGGTCTCCGGGGTCATTAGAGATGGAATGGGGATCGGGGTGTCACAACGATTAGTATCAGAGCATAGGTTGAACCTAAAATGAATTTAGGTTTGGGTCAGGGGTGATAAGAGACCAATAGGGTTAGGATGTTTTCCTCTTTGAACTATAATTTTCTAACAGATGTGTTCTGTTATAGATATGCAGAGATGGAAGGAAGAGGTTGTGGATATGGTGAGGAAAAAGCTGAGAGCCATTACGGCCCTGACCCTCAAACAATGGCTCAAGGTGAAGAGGACAATGAGGCAACAAGAATGTATCATATTTTTCTGGAGACAAAAGAAAAATACAAGATGGACAAGAAGTCTTCATCTTCTAGTAAGGATCTGATGAGATCCTATGAGTTGGTGAAAAAGCTTGGTGGAACTGAATTTTTTGGAACAATAGATCCAGCTATGGTGAAGGTGTGGCTTCGACAACTGGAAAAGGTGTTTTTCCTAATGGAGTTATCAGAAGATAAGAAAATCAATCATGCAGTCTATTTACTCAAGGGAGATGTTGAGTTGTAGTGGTGAGGAGTGGAAGATAAAAGGAGAAATGTAGAGATGACTTGGAAGGACTTTGTAGATGAGTTTCACCTTAAGTATTTTCCTCCTACCTTCCTAAGTGATAAGATTAAACAATTGGAGAATATCAGACAAGGAAGTATGACAATTGGTGAATACACGGTATATTTCACGAGGTTGACAAATTTATGTCCGCAACTTGTGCCAGATGATGTAGAAAAGTGTAGAAGGTTTCAACAAGGATTAAGATCAGAGATTAGACACACTGTTTCAGGCACTGGTCGAAGAGATAGAGAAAACTTTGGGGAATTTGTGGAAGCAGCGAGACACATAGAAGAGTTAGTTAATGCTGATAAGAAGTCTGAGAGTAAGAAAAGATCTAGAGACTTTATTAGAGGGGGACAAATAAGTGGTGGATACAAATGAGGTGGTGGTTTTTTTCTAAGATAGGATGAGGACTTGGCTATTTTGGGAGACAAGGATCTAGATTTTCACCAAGTGGAGGAAGGCCCAATTCTAGTAGATGGAATACACAGTCTACATGGACACCTCAAACAAGGTCTTATGGATCATTGGCCTTAGTGATAGGTCCACCAAGGAGAGAGATATCAATGTGTGATATTTGTGGAAATCCACACTCCTATAAGTGTTGGGGTGCATATTTTCAGGGATGTCACAACTGCGGACAGGTGGGACACATTTGAAGGCAATGTCCCCAGTTACCGCAAGTGACAACATAGGGTTCCCAGTTACAGTACCAGAATGTTTTGAGACAGGCTCCAACTGGAGGAGCAGGTTCTTTAGTGGCTTCAGGTTCACAAGGAGGAGGAGCACCCAGTGGAGAGGACATTGTGGGAGAGGAAGAGCTTCAGGATGCTTCTTCTCTCTAACACAAAGAGAAGGTATTATTTCTTCCTGAGTAATTACAGGAGAAATACTTTTCTTTAATAGCATTTCAGTTATAGTTTTGATAGATCAGGGTGCCACTCATCCGTTTATACATAGTTCTTTAGCTTGTGAACTCAACTTGTTAACCCACGAGTTACCGTTTGAGTTGTTGTTGAGGGTTCCGTTAGGTGAACGAATAGTGTTGATGGAGTTTTGTCCCGAATGTTTGTTGACTTTTGGTGGTTACACCATTGCGGTTAACCTTATACCCCTAGATGTTAACTCTTTTCAATTTATCTTGGGTATGGATTGCCTAGAGACATATCGAGTTCAGCTCGACTGTTGGAAGAAGGAGGTTGTCTTTCAACAGGGTGGATTTTCTTGTGTCTTTTCTAGAGATAGGAAAGTTTTGTGTACGTGTATCATATCAGCCATTGTAGATGATAAGATGTTGTTGAAAGGTTGTGAGGCATTCTTGGCACATGTAGTAGATACTAGAGAAGAGAAGAACACAGTCAGCCTATGGGATGTTCCAGTGGTCTGTGAGTTCCTAGATGTTTTCCTAGATGAGTTTCCAGGTCTACCTCCTGAAAGAGAGATAGACTTTGAGATCCAGGTGTTGCCAGTTAGTCACCCTATAGCGCTGCCAGCCTACAGAATGGCACCTGTAGAGTTGAAGGAACTAAAGATCCAGTTACAGGAGTTACTAGATAAGGGTTTCATTCGACCTAGTTCTTCACCATGGGGAGCTCCAATCTTGTTTGTAAAAAACATAGATGGTACTATGAGGTTATGTATAGACTACAGACAGTTGAATAAGATCACCATCAAGAATAAGTACATATTGCCAAGGATAGATGATATGTTTGATCAATTGCATGGAGCGACGATCTTTTCTAAGATATACTTGAGATTTGGATGTCATCAGTTGAGGATAAAGGCTTCAGATATTCCTAAGTCAGCTTTCAGAACAAGATACATACATTATAAGTTTTTGGTCATGTCGTTTGGACTGACTAATGCCCCAGCAGCTTTCATGGATATGATGAACCAAATTTTCAAGCCGTCTTTGGATCAGTTCAAAGTGGTTTTCATAGATGACATTCTGATTTATTCCAGAGATGATGAGCAGCATCTGAGGATAGCATTACTATTATGATCCGTTTCAAAGATTATCTATAAGTGTCATGATTAAGTGTATAATTAAGTTAATTGAGCTAATATAAGTGCTCATGTGATGGTTAGTGCATTATTAACTCGATTTAGTTGAATCAAGCACATAAGATCAATTAGTGCATAATTAAGATGATTAAGTTGAGTAAAGTGATTTTTGGATGCAATTGGAATTTTGAACCAGTAAAATAGTATAATTAGCATGATTTCATGATTTGAGGGTGTAGGGGACCTCACGCGTGAAACGTTGCAAAAAGAAACAGTCAAATTGGACCTTCGAGGCAAGAGTTGTGACATTTTCATGTTCCTTTGGATTTGGTTGTAATTTTTCCAAGTATTTTGGCTATTTCTTTCCCTTACCCCCTTTATTGTGTCGACTACTTATTTTTCTTCCTTATCTTCTTTCTTCTTCACGCGATGAATAGAACCGTGTAACCGACTGTAGCGGCGCGACCAGCAGAGGAAAAAGAAGCGAACTAGGGTTGGTTCTTAGCTCCCTTGGCCTCGATTCAACGGTGCCAGATTCTTCTTCTCCTTCCTCTCTTCTTCTTCCTCTTCCAATCGCGCCTAGGGCGGCACCCTTGCCGCGCCCAACCTGCTGCATCGCAGCACGGACAGCAACCGCCCAAGCGGCGCTCGAGCAGGCTGCTCGACCGGCGATTGAGGAGAAGCGGAGGGCGATTTGGGATCTTCATCTCCGACCAGCCAGGGCGCCACCCTCCCTTCCTCTTCCTCTCTTACCCGCTTAGCAACTTCGCTGACCAGCCGCTTTGGCCTGCGGCCGTCCTGTAGCAGTAAGCTACTGCGCACGGCCAGGGGAGCCACCGTTGGTGCATCCAGCAGCAGGGGAGCTCCCTTGAGCTCCGTCCTCGAGGTCCCAGTAAGCTACAACAGCTTCTAGCCGCGTTTTGGAACCCAACCAAAACATCCTTCTCAACCTGTGCATGAAGAAACTGTCGTTGGTAGCAGCAGGCTCGACCAGGAATAGCTTGGGCGCACGAAATTTCAAAGCAAGCTTGCCATCGACCCCGACCACGAGTCCCAAGTGGAGATCCGCAGCCAATAGCCGTGGACAACAGAATGGTAAACAAAGAATTCAAAGGTTGAAGACAACCAAAAATAGCCCAGAACCTGGTCCCTGGACGCATTTCCGGACGAATCCGGACATCCCAAATCACTGTGAGTGGGGTTTCATTTATTTATCATTAATAAACTCAGGTGTTTGAATATTTCCAGTTATGTGCGTGAATTACGTTGATAACAGGCGTTATCAGGCGTCGGGCAGCGTTTGGCGTCGCCCGACTTTTTATTTCATAAAATACTTCTAGACGCAGTTATATGATTTAGTTTAGCATCTGATCAGTGTGGATTGAATCAGTAAATTTATATGGTTCATTGGAACCTAAATTGCTCATTTGAATGTTGAAATTAGAAATTCATGTCTGAAAATGGTATAATTTGGGTATGAACCCAAACAATGAAGATTTCTGATAAATTATCAGATGTACGATTTCAAAGTAGATATGAATAAATAAAATATGCATGAAAACCCTAATTGCATATATCTTTTGACGTTAATATGTGTAAATTGATATTTACATGAAATGGCACATTTCTCTAAAATATTACCAGAAATTCTCAAGTATTGTTATTAAATTATATTGTGAAATGTAATTAACTCTTAATTGAGTTAAGTGATGCACAAACCAAGATTTGGGTTAATGTGCACGTTTTTCGAGAATTTTAGAGAATTGACAAATGTTGAGTATGATTCTCGTATGTGAAGTAAATTTCTTTAATTTGTGCAATAAGATGTTCAATTGCGTAAATTCGCTATGTATGTGCCAAATTGAAATAAGCTGGGTTATTTATGCATTTCTAATTTGTCTGAATGCATGGTATGAGAATTTCTCAGAAATTACAATGATTTGAAATATATTGCTCTGTCAGTATAGAATGATAGTGTATTGTGATCTGATATGAAATCAGTAAATGTGATATTCCTGTTTAAATGGTTATATGTTAATCAGTTAATAGACTTAGGTGCCCTAACACCATAGAACCCCTTTGACAGATCTGCTTCTTAGGGGTGAAACTCGTGTTGCAACATTATCCGTGCGATGTCATGGAGACACGAGGATAGAGAGGCAGTGTCCAATAATAACGTGTGCGATGTCACGGTGGCACTGGAGGAATTGGGGGTTATTGCAACAAGATATGTGCGATGTCATGGAGGTAACCCCGTGAGACTCTCCGCTTGTGTACTCAGGTTAGAGGAGGAGTCTAGAGCACTCGATGTAGTGCAGTGAGGCCGATGAGCCTGAAGGCCGATGAGCCTGGGGTCATGTGGCAGAGCAGGGCTGGCGTCAGACTTAGCATTTCCCGGGTGTGTCGCTAAGTCTTGTACGGTGGGATCGTAGTTCGCTACGGATCTTCATATACAGGGTACACTGTATATGATTAGGGCTTAATAATAATATAAATTGGTACTCATATAGGATCACAGTAAATTAAAGTATTCGAACTTTTGTGCTATTTCTTTATATCTGTTTATCTGTTCAAATTATCTGTTAATGCATGGAAATGTGATTATATTATGCAAATCTGTTATGTTATTTGAACTACCCTGCTTAGTACTGTACTTATGTTTTATTTAAATCTATAAACCTGATGAGTTGTTTAGTGATAGCTAAATGAAATGCTATTCACTGAGCGAGTAGGCTCATACCTCTACTCAAAACATTTTCAGGTCATCATCAGCAGCAGGAATCAGAAGGATCTTTTCATCCTAACGCTTAATCTGTAGAAGGTATATGTAGTTAGTTTAGTTAGATTGTGGTCTCTTAGTCCTTTCCCCTCGGTCCTTGGGACATGGTGTGGGTGAGAGAGAGTATGCATGGCGAATGTGTAAAAGATGTAAATTAACTGTTATGTTTTACTTTCTGTTAAACAATGTGACATGTTGTAAACTATGTTTATGTTCTCTAGCCAGTTTAATTGAAATGCTTCCGCAATAGTTATTTATGTTTTAGTTTACATCAATAATCCGGATATCATTACGAGGTTTTAAAAAGAAAAAGTTCTCAGTGATTTGTTTATGTGATAATCCCTCCGCCGCGCCCTAATCTCGTGATTAGTGGTTAGTGTGAGATCGGGGTGTGACAACTTGGTATCAGAGCATAGGTTGAGTATATGAATACTCTAAGTCAAGGTCAGGGGACGATAAGAGACCAATAGGATTAGGACTTAGGTGTCTTCCTTCTAATTGCAATTTTCTAACAGGAAGTATTCTGTTATACTATTGCAGATGGCAGGAAGAGGACGTGGTCACGAGAATCAAGTTGAGAGTTTAAGCTGAGTTATCAGGGATCATTAGGATCAAAAGATAGTATTATAATTAAGTTGGATAAGAAATGATGTGTTTTAGCTCTGGAAGGTCTGAGTGTTTAGATACCCTGGCCAGGTGTCTGAGTACTTAGATTGACCAGTATCAAGCTACTCTGTCTATTCTTCTCTGAATACCCTGGCCAGGTATGCAGAGGAAGGATAGGCTAGAGAGAAACCCTAGAAATCTTAGGGTTAAGAAATCGGAAATTAATACAGGAGTAAGAGATTAAACATAGGATGTGATGCAACTCTTGCCTTATATTGCTTAATTGATTGGAAATCTCTAGAAATGCCCTTATATGTATGAATTAAATTTTCAGTTTGAAGAATTAATATGATTCTTTTATATGGTTGTGTGTCATGAAGTGATTTATTTATTGTTTTTATTCTTTTTATTAAGTAGACCAGAAGTTACGCTTAAATGAGTCTGCCCTAAGTGGATATTCTTTCCACATGTTTGAGATTAATAGGAGTTAGTTAATCCTGAGTAGCTCTTGGCTTCAGGGCTACAGGTTCTGCCTGGTCCGGCTGGCAGGATGCGTTACTGAGATCTAATGACTCCTATTAATAATATAATAAAAGTAGATCCTGGATAATTTAGACCCGAATCATGGTGAAAAATATATATACACTAAGATGTTGAGATATAAGGGAAAGATTAGAACAACTCAGAATTAGTTGGAACTGATATCGGAGACCCAACATTGGGACCTCATATGAGCAATCCTTAATTAGAAATGAAGGAACACAATAAGGGTCAGATTAAATTTAATGATTAGGTGAGAAATACCCTTAATGGTACTAACCAATAATGCATAACAAATGTATGGATCCAATACATGATTAGTAAGACCTAGTTGAGGGTGTATCCTTATAAACCCTGGTTGAGGGTGTATCCTTGTGAAACCCTAGTTGAGGGTGTATCATTGCGATTGTTTATAGGCAACCTTATAATAAAGTTCTGCCTTAAACTAAGATAAGTCCATATCATGTGAGATAGCTGGACAATTCTAATATGTGGCCTATGCATTATATGCTAGGGGTGAGTATTCTGTGATGGAATGCATTAAGAGGGGAAATACCTTAATACAAGATAAATTTGGTTAACTCAAGAGGGTCTGAATTAATGAGAAATGGGGAACCCTAACCCTAATTTGGGGAAAAAGGGAATGATAAGCCCTGTTTGATAGTGAACCCTAATTCCTGGTCAAGGAATGATGATATTACTATTGTATCACATGATGTGATGAATATCTTGTATTACTGTTATCATGCCTAATAACCATGCAGGTATGATGAGATGATGAATATAGCCAAGTTTGGGCTGTGACATTTATATAATAAATGTTGATTGGCTTTTTGTGTGTTGATGTTGTTGTTGCTTAATAAAAGTAATAATGTGTACGGATTTTATGAACCATGTGAACAAGTTGTTGCCTAGTGAGAGGTGACAAGATGTGAATGGCCTTGTGAGCCATGTGAATAAGTTGTTGCCTAGTGAGAGGTGACAAGATATGAATGGCCTTGTGAGCCATGTGTGATGCTTGGGTAACAAGTATCATGTTTATTTGTAGCATTTGTGTTAATAAGTTATGCTAGAGAACTTGGCTGATGTTACATTTCTGTTATATATCTATAGTTCATTAATGATTATTCATATCTGTTGTATCCATTACAAGTAGATGGATGAACTTATGAGATCTAAAGTTTGATTTCAAACTAAGGAAGCAAAGTCACATCACAATAATGCTATGTTACTGATAAGGACCAAACCCTAGAATGTTTAGAGTTGTAGTAGTTCAAGGGATGTCACTAGTGATTTGACCTTGAATACTAGTATCTTTATAAAACAAGATCATACGATTTGCACTATGAAAGGTAACCTAGCACTAATAAAATCCAGGGTTTAAAGTTAGCTAATCTGGAAGGTAGATACACAATATGAAAATGACTCGGAGAAAAGAGTAAGATATAATTTTGAAATAAATTCTTACAGTAGTAATAAGAAGTTAGTACCATAGAATGAGGAGTATTACTCGTCACATGATATGGAATTAGTTGTTGTAGTTCATGCTCATAAGACATGACATTACTGTCTTTATGGTGAGGTGTGCCAGGTGTTTATAGATCATAAGAGCTTGATATATATCTTTACCCAGAAGGATTTGAATCTTAGACAGCGGAGATGATTAGAATTGATTAAGGATTATGATATAATGATAGATTATCACCCTGGAAATACGAATGTGGTAGCAGATGCTTTGAGCATAGTGTTAAGTTCAACAGTTGATGCATTCTCTATTGCATGTTTCGAGAGAGACATGCTAGTAGAAATGTGAAAGTTAAACTTAGACTTAGAGGTGACAAAGTAGAATGGTTTGATTGCACAGATGCAAGTCAAGCCTATCTTTTATGATTAGATTAAGGAACTACAGTAGGGTGATAGTGAGTTACATCAGATCATGCATGAGATGACATGGGGAAAAGACCAGAGTTCATGTTTTCAGATGATGGTGTGTTGTATCAGCGTGACAGATTGCATGTACCTCGAGATAATGATTTGAAAGAAAAGATTCTTGAGGAAGCACATGCATCAATGTATGCTATGCATTCAGGTAACACTAAGATGTACATAGATCTCAAGGAGTTGTATTGGTGGCCTGGTATGAAAAGGATGTAGATGAGTACATGACTAGGTGCAGTGTGTGTCAGCAGGTTAAGGCTGAGCACCAGAAACCTAAAGGTACCTTACAATCTCTTCCTATACCAGAATGGAAATGGGAACATATCACAATGGATTTTGTGATAGGGTTGCCCTTGACACCTAGAGGTTGTGACTCGATATGAATGATTGTGGATAGAATGACTAAGTCTGCTCACTTTCTTCATATTAAGTCAACCTTTGATGTCCCAAAGTTGGCTAAGATATATGTGGATGAGATAGTCAGGTTGCATGGTATTTCGATTTCAACTATATCAGATAGAGATCCTAAGTTCACATCCAAGTTGTGAAATTAGTTGCATCGATCTTTGGGTACAAAGTTGAGGTGCAGTACAACCTTTCACCCGCTGACAGATGGTCAATTTGAGAGGACCATTCAGAATTTTGAGGACATGCTGAGAGCATGTGTCTTGCATTTCAATGGAAGTTGGAAAGAACACTTAAGCCTTATAGAGTTTGCATACAACAATAGTCACCATTCCAGTCTTGGTATGGCCCCGTATGAAGCTATGTATGGTAGAAAGTGTAGATCACCCATATGTTGGTTTCAGGATGGTGATGAAGTGTATTTGTAAGTTCCACCATGAAAAGGTGTTTTGAGGTTTGATAAGGAAGGCAAACTGACTCCTAGGTTTATGGGCCCATATCCTATCATTCAGAGGATTGGACCTGTAGCCCATAAGTTGGATTTGCCATCTGAGTTGTCAAATCTACATGATGTGTTTCATGTATCTATGTTGAAGAAATGCTATCCTGGTACAGAAAAGATAGTTGACCCAGAACCTACACAGCTCAGATCGGATGTGTCCTATGTTGAGGGATCAATTCAGATAGTTGATTGAAGGATCAAGAAATTCAAGAATAGTGAGATACCATTAGTGAAAGTTATGTGGAGGAATCATAATCTAGAAGAAGCTACATGGGAGCTTGAATCTGAGATGCGTAACAAATTTCCTTTTCTCTTTTAGGAATTTCGGGGCGAAATTCTTATAAGGGAGGGAGATTGTTATGACCTATTTCAAAGATTATCTATAAGTGTCATGAGTAAGTGTATAATTAAGTTAATTGAGCTAATATAAGTGCTCATGTGATGGTTAGTGCATTATTAACTCGATTTAGTTGAATCAAGCACATAAGATCAATTAGTGCATAATTAAGATGATTAAGTTGAGTAAAGTGATTTTTGGATGCAATTGGAATTTTGAACCAGTAAAATAGTATAATTAGCATGATTTCATGCTTTGAGGGTGTAGGGGACCTCACGCGTGAAACGTTGCAAAAAGAAACAGTCAAATTGGACCTTCGAGGCAAGAGTTGTGACATTTTCATGTTCCTTTGGATTTGGTTGTAATTTTTCCAAGTATTTTGGCTATTTCTTTCCCTTACCCCCTTTATTGTGTCGGCTACTTATTTTTCTTCCTTATCTTCTTTCTTCTTCACGCGATGAATAGAACCGTGTAACCGACTGTAGCGGCGCGACCAGCAGAGGAAAAAGAAGCAAACTAGGGTTGGTTCTTAGCTCCCTTGGCCTCGATTCAACGGTGCCAGATTCTTCTTCTCCTTCCTCTCTTCTTCTTCCTCTTCCAATCGCGCCTAGGGCGGCACCCTTGCCGCGCCCAACCTACTGCATCGCAGCACGGACAGCAACCGCCCAAGCGGCGCTCGAGCAGGCTGCTCGACCGGCAATTGAGGAGAAGCGGAGGGCGATTTGGGATCTTCATCTCCGACCAGCCAGAGCGCCACCCTCCCTTCCTCTTCCTCTCTTACCCGCTTAGCAACTTCGCTGACCAGCCGCTTTGGCCTGCGGCCGTCCTATAGCAGTAAGCTACTGCGCACGGCCAGGGGAGCCACCGTTGGTGCATCCAGCAGCAGGGGAGCTCCCTTGAGCTCCGTCCTCGAGGTCCCAGTAAGCTACAACAGCTTCTAGCCGCGTTTTGGAACCCAACCAAAACATCCTTCTCAACCTGTGCATGAAGAAACTGTCGTTGGTAGCAGCAGACTCAACCAGGAATAGCTTGGGTGCACGAAATTTCAAAGGAAGCTTGCCATCGACCCCGACCACGAGTCGCAAGTGGAGATCCGCAGCCAATAGCCGTGGACAACAGAATGGTAAACAAAGAATTCAAAGGTTGAAGACAACCAAAAATAGCCCAGAAACTGGTCCCTGGACGCATTTCTGGACGAATCCGGACATCCCAAATCGTTGTGAGTGGGGTTTCATTTATTTATCATTAATAAACTCAGGTGTTTGAATATTTCCAGTTATGTGCGCGAATTACGTTGATAACAGGCGTTATCAGGCGTCGGGCAGCGTTTGGCGTCGCCCGACTTTTTATTTCATAAAATGCTTCTAGACGTTGTTATATGATTTAGTTTAGCATCTGATCAGTGTGGATTGAATCAGTAAATTTATATGGTTCATTGGAACCTAAATTACTCATTTGAATGTTGAAATTAGAAATTCATGTCTGAAAATGGTATAATTTGGGTATGAACCCAAACAATGAAGATTTCTGATAAATTATCAGATGTACGATTTCAAAGTAGATATGAATAAATAAAATATGCATGAAAACCCTAATTGCATATATCTTTTGATGTTAATATGTGTAAATTGATATTTATATGAAATGGCACATTTCTCTGAAATATTACCAGAAATTCTCAAGTATTGTTATTAAATTATATTGTGAAATGTAATTAACTCTTAATTGAGTTAAGTGATGCACAAACCAAGATTTGGGTTAATGTGCACGTTTTTCGAGAATTTTAGAGAATTGACAAATGTTGAGTATGATTCTCGTATGTGAAGTAAATTTCTTTAATTTGTGCAATAAGATGTTCAATTGCGTAAATTCGCTATGTATGTGCCAAATTGAAATAAGCTGGGTTATTTATGCATTTCTAATTTGTCTGAATGCATGGTATGAGAATTTCTCAGAAATTACAATGATTTGAAATATATTGCTCTGTCAGTTTAGAATGACAGTGTATTGTGATCTGATATGAAATCAGTAAATGTGATATTCCTGTTTAAATGGTTATATGTTAATAAGTTAATAGACTTAGGTGCCCTAACACCGTAGAACCCCTTTGACAGATTTGCTTCTTAGGGGTGAAACTCGTGTTGCAACATTATCTGTGCGATGTCATGGAGA
This sequence comes from Alisma plantago-aquatica, assembly GCA_963693085.1. Classification (NCBI taxonomy): domain Eukaryota; kingdom Viridiplantae; phylum Streptophyta; class Magnoliopsida; order Alismatales; family Alismataceae; genus Alisma; species Alisma plantago-aquatica. The sequence continues at coordinate 223,122,346 of OY856413.1, forward strand.
CATGAGGATAGAGAGGCAGTGTCCAATAATAACGCGTGCGATGTCACAGTGGCACTGGAGGAATTGGGGGTTATTGCAACAAGATCCGTGCGATGTCATGGAGGTAACCCCGTGAGACTCTCCGCTTGTGTACTCAGGTTAGAGGAGGAGTCTAGAGCACTCGATGTAGTGCAGTGAGGCCGATGAGCCTGGGGTCCTGTGGCAGAGCAGGGCTGGCGTCAGACTTAGCATTTCCTGGGTGTGTCGCTAAGTCTTATACGGTGGGATCGTAGTTCACTACGGATCTTCATATACAGGGTACACTGTATATGATTAGGGATTAATAATAATATAAATTGGTACTCATATAGGATCATAGTAAATTAAAGTATTCGGACTTTTGTGCTATTTCTTTATATCTGTTTATCTGTTCAAATTATCTGTTAATGCATGGAAATGTGATTATATTCTGCAAATCTGTTATGTTATTTGAACTACCCTGCTTAGTACTGTACTTATGTTTTATTTAAATCTATAAACCTGATGAGTTGTTTAGTGATAGCTAAATGAAATGCTATTCACTGAGCGAGTAGGCTCATACCTCTACTCAAAACATTTTCAGGTCATCATCAGCAGTAGGAATCAGAAGGATCTTTTCATCCTAACGCTTAATCTATAGAAGGTATATGTAGTTAGTTTAGTTAGATTGTGGTCTCTTAGTCCTTTCCCCTCGGTCCTTGGGACATGGTGTGGGTGAGAGAGAGTATGTATGGCGAATGTGTAAAAGATGTAAATTAACTGTTATGTTTTACTTTCTGTTAAACAATGTGACATGTTGTAAACTATGTTTATGTTCTCTAGCCAGTTTAATTGAAATGCTTCCGCAATAGTTATTTATGTTTTAGTTTACATCAATAATCTGGATATCATTACGAGGTTTTAAAAAGAAAAAGTTATCAGTGATTTGTTTATGTGATAATCCCTCCGTCGCACCCTAATCTCGTGATTAGTGGTTAGTGTGAGATCGGGGTGTGACAATTACAGTTGTTGAGACATCACCAGCTATATGCTAAGTTTAGTAAGTGTGAGTTCTGGTTAGTTGAGGTGTCTTTTCTTGGACATATCATCTCAGGAGATGGAGTAAGTGTTGACCCTATGAAAGTTGAGTTTGTTCTACAGTGGGAGCAGCCTAAAACTCCTACTGAGATCAGAAGCTTCTTAGGATTGGCAGGTTACTATAGGAGGTTCATCTAGAACTCCTGTGTTGTAGCGTCACCTCTGACATGCTTAATGAGAAAGCATGCACCATTTGTCTGGTCAGACAACTGTGAGAAGTGTTTTTAGATTTTAAAGAAGAGGTTGACTACAACACCAGTGTTGATCATGCCTGAGGTAGATAAAGGCTACATAGTGTTTTGTGATGCTTCAAGGAGAGGTTAAGGCTGTGTGTTGATGTAGGAAGGCAAAGTAGTAGCTTATGCATCTAGAAAGCTTAAGAAGAATGAGGAGAATTACCCGACACATGATCTGGAGTTAGTTGTAGTAGTTCATGCTCTTAAGACATGGCGCCACTATCTTTATGGTGAGGCATTCTAGGTGTTTACGAATAATAAGAGCTTGAAATATATATTCACCCAGAAGGATCTAAATCTAAGATAGAGGAGATGGTTAGAATTGATCAAGGATTATGAAGTGATGATAGATTATCATCCTAGAAAAGTGAATGTGGTAGCAGATGCCTTGAGCAGGAAGTCAAGTTCAATAGCTGATGTATTCTCTGTGGCATGTTTTAGGAGAGACCTTCTAGTAGATATGCGGAAGTTGAACTTAGACTTAGGGGTGACAGAACATAGTGTGTTGATTGCACAGATGCAAGTCAAGCGTACTTTTTATGATCAGATCAAGGAACTACAGTAGAATAACAGTGAGTTACAGCAGATCATGCAGGACATGACAGGGGGAAAAAGACCAGAGTTTAGGTTTTTAGATGATGGTTTGTTGTATCAGCATGATAGGTTGTGTGTACTTGGGGACAATGATTTGAAAGAATAGATTCTTGAGGAAGCACATGCATCGATGTATGCTATGCATCCAGGCAACACTAAGATGTACATGAATCTTAAGGAGTTGTACTAGTGGTTAGGTATGAAGAAGGATGTAGCTAAGTATGTGGCTAGGTGTAGTGTGTGCCAGTAGGTTAAGGTTGAGCATCAAAAACCTGCATGTACCTTGGAATCTCTTCCTATACCAGAGTGGAAGTCAGAACATATCACAATGGATTTTTCCGTAGGATTGCCCAGGACATCCAGAGGTTGTAACTCGATATGGGTAATTGTGCATAGACTGACTAAGTCTGCTCACTTTCTTCCTATTAAGTCAACCTTTGATGTCTCGAAATTGGCTAAGATATACATGGATGAGATAGTCATGTTGCATGGTATCCCAGTTTCAATAATATCAAATAGAGATCCTAAGTTCACATCCAGGTTTTGGAATTAGTTGCATCATTCTTTAGGCACAAAGTTGAGATTCAGTACAACTTTTCACTCACAGATGGATGGTCAGTCAGAGAGGACCATTCAGACTCTTGAGGACATGCTGAGATCATGTGTCTTACATTTCAGAGGAAGTTGGGAAGAACACTTGAGCCTTATACAGTTTGCATACAACAATAGTCACCATTCCAGTCTTGGTATGGCTTTGTATGAAGCTCTATATGGCAGAAAGTGTAGATCACCCTTATGTTGGTACAAGGTGGGTGAAAAGAGATTCTTGGACCAGAGATAGTGGATTTGACTACATAAAAGATTACAGTGGTCAGAGAACAGTTGATAGATGCACATGATAGGCAAAAGAGTTACACTGAGAAGAGGCATAGACCTCTTGAGTTTGAGGTTGGTGATGAAGTGTATCTGAAAGTTTCACCATGGAAAGGAGTGTTGCAGTTTGGTAAGAGAGGCAAACTGACTCCTAGGTTTATGGGCCCATATCCTATCATTGAGAGGATTGGACCTGTAGCCTACAGGTTGGATTTGTTATCCGAGTTGGCTAATCTACATGATGTATTTCATGTATCAATGTTGAAGAAGTGTTATCCTGGTACAGAGAAGATAGTGGACCCATAACCTACACAGCTCAGAAAAGATGTGTCCTATGTTGAAGGACTAGCACAAATAGTTGATCAGAGGATTAAGAAGCTCAAGAATTGAGAGATACCGTTAGTGAAAGTTCTATGGAGGAACCAAAACCTAGAGGAAACCACATGGGAGCTTGAGTCTGATATGTGTAACAAGTTTCCTTTTCTCTTTTAGGAATTTTGAGATGAAATTCTGATAAGGGAGGGAGATTGTTATGACTCACTCTAAGTTTAACTAGTAAGTACAATGATTAGTGCATCACCATGATGATTAAGTTAATATAAGTGTTCAAGATGTGATTAGTGCTTTGATCAGGTTGAGACAAACTATTTAGTATGTTTTCATGCTTTGAGGTTGTAGTGGATCCCGTGCTTGAAAGTTTGCAAAAGAAATCGCTTGAATCGGACCTCCGAGGCAAAAGATATGACATTTTCAAGTTTATTGGTTTAAGAATGCAATTTACCTATTAGTTGATTAATAGCCCCTTTCCCTTATCCTTTACGTCCCGATCGGTGCAGAGCACCATTGAGCAGCACACTGTTATGTGCCTGATCGGCTAGCAAAAGGGAGAGGAGCAGGGTGATTTTAGGGCTCCTTATAGACGAGCTAGCTTGGCGTCATCTTCCTCCTTTCTTTTCCTTCTTCCTCGCCCTAACTCACCCATCGACCAGCTAGGGCAGCGCAAACAGCAGTAGCACGGCCAGCAGCTGTGCGACACTGGCCAGGGGCCCTTCAGGCATGAGTAGCACCTCGAGTCGACGCCCTTAACTCCGGCCTTGAGGTCTAAGCTCGAATCTGCAGCCCCAGCCGTGAGCAGCGACGACCAGCCAAGCTTCTTCTTCCTCTTTCCATCCTGTGCGTGAGGTGAAGCTGCTGCTTGTAGCAGGTCCGAATCTAGGGTAGTGTTAAGGTTGAAGATGACCCTATGGATTCCCAGAAGTGAGCTTTGGGCAGATTTTAGCTCAATTTTGACCACCTCGATCCTCTGTCAGTAGAATCTCACGCACTAAGCAAGTATTAATTATAAGAAACAAATGATTTCTATTAGATCTATGTTTTTCATGGGTAATAGTGATTACCCAAGTGTCGGGCAGTGTCAGTGTCGCCCGACATTCTCGTTGCACATTTTTCTTCTTCACGTTCGCATGACCCTAGTTATTTTAACTAATTTGTATGATTTGGATTATTGGAACTATATGGTTGAATAAATCCTAAATAGCTCAGTAGAGAGTATGAAGATAGTAGCACGCGACCCAGATTTACAATAGTTGTACGGTTTGTGTATAAACCCATGCTATATGATTTTAGTAATTAACTAATCACACATTTTCAAATAAAAAGATGATGACCTGCAATGTTTCAATGGAAACCTATTTGCACGCTCCAAGTTATAGTTAATATGTGTGGTTAGTATTAACATGAATTGGCATGTTTCTCAAGGACATCATTAGAAATTCTCTGTTATTATTAATAATTCTTTCTATGATAAGTAATTAACTCTTAATTAAGTTATGTGTTGCACAACTCAGGATTAGGGTTGATGTGCACATTTTCCAAGAAAGCACAAATAATTTACAGGTGCAAATGAAGAATACTAGTATGTCAAGTAATTAACTCTTATCAGTATATTAAGAAGTTCAATTGTATGATTCTAGTGTATAAGTGCCAAATGGACATGTATTCTATTTAGTTAATAATTTTAGTCTGCCTGTGTGTATAGTATGTTGATTACTCAGTATATTATAGTGTTTTGAATATACTTCTATGCCAAGTTTAAAATGATATACATGTCGTATTATAAACTTCAAATAAATAGATGCGGTACCATAGAGATACCAGAGACAAGTATAAGTAAGAGAAATATACAATATAGTAAGAGCTTTCTAAGAATAATAAAATAATAGACTTAGGAGCTCTGAACACCGTAGATTCCCTATGAGAGGTCTGCGTCGTAGGGATGAAATGACCTAACGCTAGAAGTGTCCATTATACAGGGGGGTCAGAACGTACTAACAGGTGGTATGGGCGACGAAGCCCTTGTGGAAGTCTCCTTTAAATATAGCATGTAGTGTCCAACATTAACCAGAGGTCTTGGTGGCACTAGAGTACAGAAAAGCCAATAGGTGGCTTGACTCTCCTCCTGTGTGCTCAGGTCAGAGGAGGAGTCCAGTTTTGCGGCCCATAGGTGTGCCGAGGCCAGAGAGCCATTTTCCTATTGCAGACCAATGACATTGTCAAGCTTAGCATCCCTGGTGTGTCAGCTAAGTTTTGTACGGTGAGATCGTATTTCGTTATGATTCTTCATATGTAGAGTACACTGCATATGATCAGGGCATAAGCTAAAATATGATAATATAAGTTTTAATGAGTTTCTTATAAGTAAGAAAGGCTAAGAGAGATTTGAGTACAGTTTCACAACAGTTGTTCTTTAAATGTAATTTTGGCATTTTATGTTATTTAATTGTATTGTTTTAGATCTTCTTAGTGTAGTAATTCATGTATTTTATTTTAGTTTAATAAACATAAAATGAGTTATTTGTGATGGTTGGGTGAAATTCTATTCATAGAGCCAGTAGCTCACCAACCTACTAAAAATGTTTTTCAGGTCAACGTCAACACGAGGAAGCTGAAGGATTTTATCACCCAAGCTCTTAGAATGTAGTTCATAGTTAGAATAGAGGTCTCTTATTCCTTTCCCCTCAGTCCTTGGGGCATGTGGTGTGGTAGAGAGAGAATGTAATGTAATATGTAGTTTAGTTTTAAGTTATCTGTTGTGCTTTATATTCTGCATGAAAAATGTAATATGTTGTGTAAATCTGCTTTACCTACCTAGTAAAGTAAATAGTAGTTGCTTCTGCAGTTTAGTAAGATTTTAGTTTATTCCAAGTTATAAGATTTTCCTTTAGGTTAATTTTAAGTGATTAAGAAAAGAAAAAGTTAAGGGTGGTTTACCAAGGTTGACTCTCTGGTCTTCGGGGTCATTAGAGATGGCATGGGACCGGGGCATCACACTAACACTACACTAAACTAGGAATTACACTAAGGGATGGAGAATTGTTCCCCTCACATTTTATCAACTCTATTTACACTTGGTGACTTGTAGTTGCTAGGCATGAAGTATTCATGAAGTGCCTCATGAGGTGAACTTTGGCCTTCCATCTTGTCTTCCGTGTACTTCTTGTCAAATGCAAAAGGAACAACCAAACAGAAGAGGAAAAGTTAGCAAACGAATATGTAAAAATAATACAAAGAATAAACAACAAAGAATATGAATGGTGAGGGAAGTAGGAAAAGATCAAGGAAAAACTAACTAGATACATCGAGCACCTTTCTCCCTAACAAGAGTGCCATAATGTTTGGTGTGCTTTCCAAATGCAACCAAGAAAAAAAGGAAAACAACAATGCTTAAGGGGAGAGTAACACCAAAACTACTAGGGATCTATGGAGCTTTGTATCCCTAACAATGTAGCCAGATAGCTTGATGCATTTACCTTTAAGGTACACATAACCAATTAAGTTTGATTGGATGTGCCCAAAGCACACAACATGGATCTTTTAATATTTATAAGGCCCTAAAAGGAAAACTCGCATAGACTAACACACTTGACCCGCAATTGCATGGGGTCGCATTATCGTATATGAAAGTGGCAAGTTAAGGGTCAAACACAAGAGAGGAAAGGGGCACTAGAGCTGAGTCAATTTTAGCTAGGTTCCTACTACGAAGTCTAGGGTTGATGGGTTTGAAGGTTAATTTTTTTTATTATACTAAGGTTGAACAACCAAACAATTAGAGGAATCAAGGAAAGAAAAACCTAAGTTAACCCTAGACAACTAGTTCTAATGAGGAAGAAAAAAAGACTAAGCAAGAAAAGAACAAGTTACACTAAGGCAAGCAAGAAGATATCTACACTACATTAAGCTAGAAATTAAGACTAAAGGGCAATTAAAGATTGAAAGTAGCAAGGACAATGATAGAGGAAGTCAATGGACCAATTAAGCAAGTAAAGAGCTAAATAAGTAAAGACTAGCTAAGAACGAAGGCAATTACAGTTTTAGATGATTATTAGAGGTGTGGGTTGTTTGGGGGAACACACTTGTCAGTTGAGGTGGGGATTATAATATGTAAACATTACTCTTTCATTATATTTCCATACAAAACAAAAAGATAGATCCTAATGAATTTCCCTAAACTACTAATTGTCCAATGATGTGATAGGGTGTGTATAGGGGAGCTAGTCCATTTCACCTTCTAATCCACCCTTACGAGGCTTACTTGGATTAGGGTTTAAAAATAATTATTATAGGATCTGATCAAGTGTAGGTTCCTAGAATACAAGATATAAGGTGATTGGTGGTCGGGGTTAGTAATGTAAGGTGGAAATGAGGTTTTGGGCCTCAAATCACCTACCTTCTATCCTTTAGGAAGATCCAATCCAATCCAATTACACTAAATACTTATAAAATAACTACTTAGTGTAAGACCCTGACCTAGCTTTATGATTAATAGTGATTACTTTTCTTAATAGGATGCTTAAACCTTAATTTATCTTTTCATATGTCTTAATATCATGTAACATGCTTATATTTTCATTTTGGTCCAATTTGATTCATGTTTGAGCTATCTTTACTATATATGTGTTTGTTTTTGACCAGTTTGCAATTTACCCATAAGTGAGAGTTACCTTGCAAATTGTCACATTTTGAGAGTTCTTCTTGTGTTTTAGCATCATTAGAGAGGAGATGATGCAATAGATCACCTTGTTTGAATCATAGTTAGTGATGTGACATCTCATGGTGATTCTAGGGTTTCTAGGGTTTGCTTAAGTTGATAAAGTAACTTTGCTAAGGCTTGAGTGTTGCAACCCTACATCACTTTTGGTGAGGGTAGCAACCGCAACACATGCCTTGGATGTTGTGGTTTTGATCTAGATGACCTAGAGGTGAGATGGTTGAAATACTTTGTCCTCTAGTGTCTCGATCATGTACACACGGTGACTTAGGGTTTCGACCTAAAGAAATAGATGAAAGTGTCTCGACTGAGACAAGGCAGTAGCTGACCTTAGAGGTCACTATACTTTTGCTGGATAAACAAGAACATTTCATAATTTTCATGTGAATGGAGTAAAGGTTATTTCTTTGAAGGGCATGTCTACCTTGATGGTATTATGTTGACACAAAAAAACCTCTACTTCCCTCCTCCTTTGGGTATATAATCCCTTCTCTTCATATATCAGCAATCTTTTTGGCCCTATTCTCTTTCTCCTTCCTCGTGACCGACCTTGGAGCTTTGGGATTAAGAAAGATCTTTTCTTGAAGCTTGGGTGGCCAATCCATCTTGCATGTTGAAGATCTTGTGCTAGAATCAACCTTTGGTGGTGATTCTTGGATATTTCTTTTCTTGATAAGTAGTCTTAATTCTTGATCACATTTTCCCCCTTCTTAAATCTCCATCATCTTCTTCTTCCTCCTTGTCTGTAGATTGTGGATCATCCATGGTGGCTTCTATTGGAGATCTCTTCTTTACAAAGGCCATAGATTATGTTTTGACATGATGGTACCTGAGTAAGAAGAAGACCACTTCTTTCTTCTTTTTTAAATTCAACACATGGTTTGAGTTTTCTCTTTCCTTAAGATCTCCTTTGACCATGTCATTTATTTCTCTTCTTGAGGTGATCCTTTGGACGAAGTGTTGAAGATTGGTTGAAGTTCTTGGGAGTTTTAGATCTTGGGAGATTGTTTCTCTTCAAATCAGGTGGGTTATATAACTTTTCCTTCATCTATTGTTATCATATTAAGATATGGTCATCATTTGTTGTTCTATGTATTAAAAATGTGTTCTTGATGATAGGAGGAATAACATGTCTTAGGGTTTTGTTGTGTAGTATTCTTGAGAAGATTATCTTTCTTATAAACCCTAAAAAAGCCTTATACTTGATTTTGAAGTAAATGAAAAATGATGTGTTTCCTTTGAATCTTCATTTATGGAATCATACTACTTTCTTTATGGTTCATTTATACATGAATAACAGGACGTTTTTGGTATGTTTATATGCATAAGAATCTAGCTATTCTCTTTCTATATATAACTCTTTTCATGTTCTTCTATGATCCATAATCTAGTGTTGATGAATACTTGGTATAGGAAGTTGTTCTTCCTATTGACGCCTGGTTTCCCTATTGTTAACCACCTGTTCAGACCTTGTTCAGACTTGTTATGGTGTTTGGCATATAGCTAAACTATGGATGAGACAACCTTTGGTCTTCCATCACGGTCGACACTCTTACAAGTGGTGGTTTCAACTGTGACACCCTAAACTCTAAGGGGGGTCTCTACACTACTTGTTGTGATGTAGTGTTGTTGCATGGTCCCTTAGTTTGTTGGTTGATGTTGCATCCAAGATGGCTAAGCTAATGGTTGAGACACATGTTCACATTATGTCATGAACGTAATATGTCAAGACTTAGTTGGTTGTGGTTGTGACACCAATGGGTTAAGGTCATAACACCTTGTGTTGTAAGGTCGACACACCTTGATGCATCTCACTCATGACAACCCTTGGTGAAATTACAGTCGTGATGCCCAGTTAGGGTATCTCCTAGTGTTGTGGTCGTGACTCCATGACTTGGTGGTGACATGTTTTGAGAATGGCAGTGATCATGTGAAAGTGTCATGGTCATGACACTTGTGATTTGAGGGGTCAAGACACATGTGTTGAAGGTGATCGAGACCTATGTGTTGTAAATGGTCGAGACACCTATACATATGTATGTGCTTGGTCAATACATAGTGTAATGTCTACATAAGGTATTGTGATTATGATTGGCTAATTATTAACTATAGTACTTAACCCTAGTATTCTCCAAACATACAGGAGTCGATGCAATTAGGGTTAGTGGTTGAGGGATGATATGAAACCCTAATCTTGAGATGTAAAGTACACTTGCTTGCATTGTTTGAATATCATTATCATGTGATAGCATTTTGTCTCTCCCATCTATGTAACCCTAATATTACAAGTGAGAGGAATGCCATAGATATAATATGTTATGTCGATCCCTATGTAATATATGGTGGTGAATATAAGTAATGTTAAGGCATGTTGGGATATTGAATGTGCAAGAGTTATATGAATTGGTCTGATGACCTAGAAAATGTCTTGTGAATAAATTGAGGGATTGATTTCCCATAGTGATGTGATATTGTTGATGACCTTGTAATGATTGTGATACAAGTGTCATGTGATGATGAGACAAGTTCTCACTTTGTACATTTTATATCTTCTGAAGTTATTTCTTATCCTTGAATTATAGAATTTGTTTAGGGTTTATATGTTGTAATTTGATTGATGCATTAAAAGATACCCAATTGGAATATTTAATCAATTGAAACCCCAATCATATAGTTTCCCTATAACATAGATCCATCTTCAGCACCAGTATCTTGCTGGATGGTGAATTGAGTAACTCATATGGGAAACTCGAAGCCCATATTATTGAATATGCGGGGTGCAAGTAGAGAGATCTCCCTATATCCTTAAATTGTTGATATATTGGTATAGTGTTTTATTATGGAATGAAAATGAGTCAGTCTGTTTTCTAGTGATGTGCCATGTACCAAGGCATGCTAGTTATTTTACAAGACCATAGCTTTGACTTTGAGTTTCTATCTATAGGACTGTAGCTATTACTATAAGTTTCTATTTATCAGTTTGACTATTATGTTGTTGCATTACAGACTCGAACTGACTGAGTAGTGTTGGTGATGATCTTGTAGTCTGACTCTTCTAGAGATCTTGTATGGTACTTATTTCCACTTAGCAGTAGTCAGTTGGATTTGAGCGGTATGCTTCAAATCCTCAGGGCATAATAATAAAAGTGATAATACAGCCTAGTAGTATATTTTCTTAGGGTCAAATACAAATAATATTGGATGACTCCATTCCTTACTTCTTGTAATGCTTAGTTTATAACAGTTATACATGTTCTTCATATTCCTTTTAAAAGCATAAGATGTTCTACTACTCAGTTGTAACTTCTTAAACTACTCAAAAAGTAATATCTAATATATTAACTATTTTATTATATTACCATGCTTATTATAGATGTTAATGAAGAGTTATATCTCTCACTGGGATGTTTGGTCCCACCCTGTGGGTTCTACAACTTTTTAGGTGGTCTTAGATAAGGAGCTCGAGGTCTGGTGTAGGTGTTGAGCAAGAAGGAGAGTAGTAACTATTAGAGGTTGGATATGCTGCCAAAAGTTTTATAGTAGAGTCTTATGTATCATCCCTATACTCTCAGGTGTTTGGGGAGATTTGTTATTTGGAATATCAAAATGTATTTTTGGCTTTGTTCCATGAGTGTATAGAAATGGCATGTGCATAAAAACAGGTTGCAATATGTAACAGTAATAGCTAGACATCCTTTGAACATGATATGTAACATCTTTTGCCATAAATGGATTACAAATGGCCTGAGTTAAGGCTTTTCTATGAAATACTTCCGCTTGAGATATTGCATTGCAAAATGGTTTTATTGATATTATTGATATTATTGATAATTCCACACTTTGTTTTAAGTAATCTCTCTCTTATGGTGAAGGGAGTCACAATTTGGATAGTATTAGACTATAAGTTTACTGAGTCTACATGGACATAGGACTAGGGTTTGAGTATGTTCTAGTGTCCTCCAGTATATCTTATGTCTACTTCTGCTTATGCAGAAGAAGAAGAATAGAAGAAACGATGTTTGGAGAACATGAAGAATATGTTTCTCAAAGCTGTGTTGTTGTACTAGGAGGTGGTGCAAGGAGGCGAGAGAGGGTTGATGTCGTTCTAGATGTGCCTCAAGTTGACCCAACCAATGTAGTGGACCCTGCATTCCAGTCCATGTTTGGTCATTTTATGGCTACAATGACACACATGGAGGATAGCATGCCTACAACCCAACCTAGGCAACTGTTCTCGGTGTTAAAACTCATGGATTTGGGAAGACTTTTGAATGACTTCGACATGTAGGAGCATTGGAGTATGTGGGAAAATCTGATCCAGCTGATGCAGATATGTGGCTGACTGAGCTAGAAAAGTCCTTTAAGATCCTCAATATCCCTGAAGAGGATAAGGTGAAACATTCCATGTAATTGTTGAAGGGGAGTGTTGGCCACTGGTGGGCCATAAAGGAAGAGAAAAGGTCGAGTGTTGTGATTATTTGGGAAGAATTCCGACCGGAGTTCATAAGTAGATACTTTATGAAGACATATTTAGATGGAAAGATTGTATGAATGAGAATATACGACAAGCATATATGTCAATCAATGCTTATGAAGCTAAGTTTATGGAGCTTCTAAGGTTTTTTACTCATATGGATACATCAGACAAGGAGAGGATTTGGTGCTTCAATAAGGCTCTAAGTATTAAGCTGACAACTCTAATGTCATCTTTATAGAACAGAGAGAGGTTTGCCACTTTTGTGGAATCAGTTAGAATAGTGGAGAGGTCCGTGATAGAGAAGCATGAGATAAAAGCTAACAAGAGGCATGTGCAGTACCAAGGACAATATTCTATAGGCTTCAAGAAGCCTAGGTCCTCAACACCTCAGTCTCAGCAGAGGTGAGTGACTCAATCACAGTGGACACAGAGAAAAGGAAGAGGCCATTATTTTCTACCTGCGAGAGCTCACAACAGAACATAAGTGTCTGTGATAGGGCCATTTAGGCCATGGTACAAAAGCAAGACTTGTTTCAAGTGTAGATTGGTGGGGCATACTAACTGGTACTACCCTGTGAAGGATGAAGAAGTGACTTAGTAATCAAGGCAAAGTCGGCAAGGGTCACATCTGTAACAAAAATATAGTGGTAGAGGACGAGATTAGGCATCACATGCTGGTTCTTCAGGACATGTTAGCAGAGGAAGAGGGCAACAACAAGTGATGGCTCGATTCTATGTGATGAGTCTGTCGGAAGGAGTCATTAACCCTTGGGTCATGGCGTGTTAGATAGAATTATTTCATTATGATTTTTCTTCATCATGTTTCATATCTATTTTGATTGATCTAGGTGTGACAGATTCTTTTATCACTAGAGAAGTGATTGCTAGTTGTTCCTTACTTGTTAGTCATAGACAAGATAGTCTTCATCTAGAAACTCCTTTAGTTGGCAAAGCAGAGCTATGGGAAGTGTGTCCATTCTGCATTCTTTCCTTTTCAAGACATAGTATTCAAGTGGATCTCCTACCATTTTTATGTGATCCTTGGGATAACTACTTCAAAAAAGTATCAGGTGATCTTGGACTGTAGTGCTAAGGTGGCAACATTTGTTGATGGTAATGTTTTTTGGGTCTTTCAAGGTGATAGGAATATTCTTCTGACATGTCAAGTTTTAGCTATGACAATAGAGACACTAATGAGACAAGGTTGTGATGTGTTTTAGAGCATGTGGTGGATACCAAGGGAAAGAGTCCTAGTATTCAGGAAGTGTCAGTTGTACATGAGTTTGAGTATGTGTTTTGAAATGAGTTTCTTGGTATACCTCCTCCTAGAGAGATTGATTTTGATATCAATCTAGTACCAGGTGCCCAACCTATAGCAAAAACACCATATAGGATGGTACCATTTGAGATGCCTGAATTGAAGAAATAGTTGTAAGAACTTCTTAAGAAAACATTAGGCCAAACACGTATCCTTGGGGTGCTACCATTCTATTTGTAAATAAGAAGGATAGATCAACGAGGTTATGTATTGACTACCATTAGTTGAATAAGATGATCATTAAGAATAAGTATTTGTTTCCATGTATAGATGATTTGTTTGATCAGTTATGGGGAGCCACAATCTTTTCTAAGATAGATATGAGGTTGGGTTATCACCAATTTGCAGATTAAAGTAGATGAAATATCAAAGTCAACTTTTAGGACAAAGTATGGTCATTATGAGGTTGTGGTTATGTCGTTTGGGCTAACCAATGCACCAACATCATTTTTGGACCTAATGAATAGGGTGTTCAGGCCCTATCTAGACCAGTTTTTGGTAGTGTTTATAGATGATATCTTGATCTACTCTAGAGATAGCCATCATCACGAGCAACACTTATGTCAAGTGTTGACTTTGTTGAGGCAACACTAGCTGTATGCGAAGTTCAATAAGTGAGAGTTTTAGTTAAAGGAAGTGTCTTTCCCAGAGCATGTAATATCTGCTAAACGAGTCTGTGTAGACAAAAAGAAAGTAGATTGAGTGTTGGAATGGGATCATGCAAAGACACCTACATAGGTTCACAACTTTTTAGGTTTGACAAGATATTACAAGAGATTCATTAAGAACTTTAGTGTGGTGGCGTTACCCCTAACAAAGCTTATAAGAAAGGATGTTCCATTTGTTTGGGATGACAGATGGCAATGATCTTGTATAATCCTAAAGGAGAGGTTGACAAGTGCACCAGTGTTAATGCTATCAGAACAAGGAAAGGGTTGTATTGTTTTCTTTGATGCATTAAAGAATGGTCTAGGTTATGTGCTAATGCAAGATAAGAACATGATTTCTTTTGCTTCGCAATAGCTTAAGAAACACGAGGAGAACTACTTGACACACAATCTAGAGTTGGTCGTTGTGGTCCATGCCTTGAAGATATGGAGACACTACTTGTATGGTGAGAAGTGTCAGATCTTCACTGACCACAGGAACCTACAATTTATCTTTTCAAAGCAGGAGTTAAATATGTGAAAATGATGCTAGATGGAGCTAATCAAAGACTATGATTGTACCATAGAATATCATCTAGGGAAGGTGAATGTAGTGCCAGATCCTCTGAGTAGGAAGTCTTCTTCAACATCAATCATTGAGAAGGAACATTTGAGTTCTTTAGTATGTCATAAGAGAGATATGTTGGGCTCTCTTTGACTGATGAATGTACAGTTAGAAGTG
Organism: Alisma plantago-aquatica; assembly: GCA_963693085.1. Lineage (NCBI taxonomy): Eukaryota > Viridiplantae > Streptophyta > Magnoliopsida > Alismatales > Alismataceae > Alisma > Alisma plantago-aquatica. The sequence continues at coordinate 223,137,375 of OY856413.1, forward strand.
TCCATGTTAGCAGGTCTGTTGGCACATAGACAAGTGAATTCGACATTGAGTCAGTAGATCATATATACATAGTAAAATGATACTCTAGTACAATAGAGTCGAGCAGAGTTGGGTAGTGAGAAGCGTGATGGCTTCCATGAATTTGATAATGGGACAATGTGTTATCATCACAGAACAATTGTGTCAGATGTAGATAATCTGAGAACGTTAGTGTTAGAAGAGGATCACTCTTCTATGTATGCTATGCATCCAGGTAGCACCAAGATGTATCTGAATCTGAAAGATATATATTGGTGGCCAGGATTAAAGCATGATGTAGCCTAGTTTGCGGCTAAGTGTGCAGTATGTCAGCAGGTTAAAGCAGAGCATCAGAAGCCTATAGGGACTTTGCAACCATTTCCTATACCACAATGGAAATGGGATCATATCACGATGGATTTTTTGGTTGGACTTTCAAGTACAGACAAAGGTCATGATTCCATCTAGGTAATAGTGGACAGGTTGACTAAGTCACCACACTTTCTTCTAGTAAAGATGACATATACAACATAAAAGCTTACACAGGTGTATGTCGATGAGATAGTATGTTTATATGGTATCCCAACTACTATAGTGTCATACAGAGGACCTCAATTCACTAGTCGCTTTTGGGAGCATTTGCATGCAGTGATGGGTAGACCGTTGAGGTTCATCATTGTTACATCCATAGATAGATGGACAATCTGATAGGACAATACAGACCTTGGAGGATCTATTGAGAGCTTGTGTGTTACAATTTTTGCATAGTTGGGATATACACCTTAGTCTGATAGAGTTTGCCTATAATAATATCAATCAGAGGAGCATAAATATGGAATCATATGAAGAGTTGTACGAGAGACGTTGTAGATATCCTTTGTGTTGGTATGAGACATGGAAATATCGGCTTTTAGGCCATGTGTTAGTGCAAAAAATGATAGAAAAGATCAAAGTGATTCAACAACAACTGAAAGAAGCATAGGATAGGTGGAAGTCTTATGTTGATAATCATCGTAGACCTTTAGAGTTCCAAGTGGGAGACATGGTGTACCTCAAAGTTTCTCCTTGGAAAGGTTTTCTAAGGTTTGGGAAAAAGGGTAAGTTAGCTCGTAGATATATGGGGCTTTATCCTATGATTACACATGTTGGGAAGGTATCCTGTAAGCGAGAGTTTCCACATGAGTTGCATAAGTTACATCCAGTGTTTCGTATCTCTATGTTGAGGAAGAGTCACCTTGATACGGAGTTGACTCTTCAACCTATTGAGGTGGAGCTTGATGATGACATGTCTTATTTAGAAGATCCTGTTCTGATCTTGGATAGAAGGATCAAGAAGTTGAAGAAGAAAGACAATATGTTAGTCAAGTTTTTGTGGTATCATTATGGCATAGAGGAAGCCATGTGGGATCTTGAAGATGAGATATATAGATAGTATATATCTCTTTTTACGTAGGATTTTGGGGGCAAAATCACTGTTAGGGGTTTATGGTTGTAAGACCCCTAACCAAGATTCATGATTAATTGTGATTAATTTGCTTAATAAGATACTTAAACCTTAATTTAATATTATTAGATGTCTTAATATCATTTGATAGTCTTATATTTACATTTTGGTCCAATTTGATTGACATTTCAGCTATCTTTGCTATATGTGTGTTTATTTTGGACCAGTTTGCAATTTACCCATAAGTGAGGGATATCTTGCAAATTGTCACATGTTGAGAGTTCTTCTTGTGTTTTATCATCATGAGAGAGGAGATAATGTAATGGGGAACCTTGTTTGGATCATGGTTAGTGATGTGACATCTCATGGCGATTCTAGGGTTTCTAGGGTGTGCTTAAGTTGATAAAGCGACTACGCTAAGGTTGAGTGTTGTGACCCTACACCACTTTTGGTGAGGGTAGAGACTACAACTCATGCCTTGGATGTTGTGGTTTTGACCTAGATGACCTAGAGGTGAGTTGGATGGAGCACTTTTTCCTCTAGTGTCTCAACCATGTACATATGGTGTCTTAGGCACTACTACAGAAACATCATTCAACGTCGCTTTACTTGGCGTCAGTTTTTTACTAAAACCGACGCTGATAACATTCAACATCGGCTATTAAGTAAAACCGACATTTATATTTGAAGACCAACTAGCCACGGGTATCACTTTTTATTCAGCGTCGGCTGGATAAAAGATATCGACGCCTAAAATAACCCGCGAAATCAATTTTTTGAGCGAAAAAATTTGCGTAATGTACAACATCGGTGTTTTACCAAACAACTGACGTTGTTTTGCTTTGGCATCGGTTTTTTGTAATGACCGACACCGATTGTTGACTTATTAGCACCCACGCGAAGTAGACTCTTACCCTTTCTATGTTTCATTGCAATCGAACGTCGATTTTAGGGTCTGGCGATTCCGGTGAACAAGCAAACTCCCTCCGTGCGCCACTTCCCGCCACCGCTATTCCTTGCTCGCCATCGCCCACCACCGTCATTATCCTTGCTCTCTGCTGCTCCTTCCCCCTGCTTGCGCGCCACCACCTGGCGCTCCTACTGCAACGCTGGGCTGACATCGAATGACTCCTTGCTCGCCGCCGACCTGCTCAACCTACTCAACCTCACCTCGCCTTGACCTACTTGATCTACTCAGCCTCACATGCCCAGGTACCTACCGACCTACCCAGGCGGCACCCAGGCGCGCCTAGGCGGCCCAGGAGTTCCCCTAGGGTCCCAAACCCAGGCGCCCAGCCTGGGCGGACGCTTGGGCGACACCAAGGCACAATGCTACTGGGTGTATTTTTTATTTTAAATTAAGTTATTTACTGATTTGTGTTTATTTATGTACTGATTTGGTTATTATTTAATCATCTACTTATTTAACTTTATTTATCAACTGATTTAACTTTATTTATCAATTGATCTGTATTTATTTATCTACTATTTGTATTTATTTATGTACTATTTTAGGAATTAATTGATCATCTACTACTGCCCGCCATCTCCCTGCCCGTCGCCTGCTCACCTGCCTGCTTGCCTGCCTACTCACCTACCCTCCGTCTCGCCCTCTCTCCCTGCTGACACCTGACTGAGCTCAAACAGAGGTAAACATCCCCCGAAACCCTATTTTATTACACTGCTTGATCTTTAATCACATAGACTTAATCAACATTATTACTTGCATGATCCTAGTGATTAAAAGCACTCGTTCCTGGTCCCCTCAGTAACTAATGTTCCGTTGAGATGAGTGTTAATTGATCTAGCTTGCTTACTTTCCTTGTAATGCCATCTTTTATGTGATATGACCCACTAGTCACCTTTAGAGTATTAAAATGATGCAACTTGTACACTTGTTAAATTTGAATCTATAAATCATATGAAATGATATCACCCCACAAAATCAATAGTCACTATTATGTCTTATACACTCTAGAATCAAGATCTAATACTCTTATTCTATTTTAACACCATGATACCTTTTTTGCTCATTCTAGTGGATTATTATGACCTATGATGACCTAACATGAAACCATGCTCTTAATGATATGATTTTGTTGGCCTAGAAACCCGTCCAAGATTTACTCATTAGGAGTAAATCTTAGATATTCCCCGGTTTGGGACTGTTCTTGAACACCTAATCTCACTTAGGATGTAAGTGTATAATGTGTATTGGGTTTTCAAGAAAATTTCGACAGCATTTCCCCGTTTGTTCTCTAAGTACATATGTACTTGGAGAACAAAAGATATGTACTTAGAGAAAAAATGGGGAAATGCTGCTGAAATTTTCTTGAAAACCCAACACACATTATACGCTTACTAGTGAGATTAGGTGTTCAAGAATGGGATAGGTGGTACACATTTATTATATATAAGAATGACAACACATGTATTTGTTGGTCTAGAAACTCATCCAAGATTTATTCATTAGGAGTAAATCTTGGATAGTCCCCGGTTTGGGACTGTTCTTGAACACCTAATCTCACTTAGGATGTAAGTGTATAATGTGTATTGGGTTTTCGAGAAAATTTCCACAGCATTTCCCGATTTGTTCTCTAAGTACATATGTACTTAGAGAACAGCGGGGAAATGTTGTCGAAATTTTCTCAAAAACCCAATACACATTATAAACTTACTAGTGAGATTAGGTGTTCAAGGATGGGACAGGTGGTACACATTTTTTTGGTGAACAGAAAGAATTTTTGGTGAATAGGTGGTACACATTTATTATATATAAGAATGACATCACATATATTTGTTAACCGTAGACCCTAATCTTGTCCTAATATATACTTGTTTTCTCTTTGATCATAGAATGGATAGATCATGGATGTCCATTCGCAATCGGTGCACCCCAGAGTTTATATCTAGTCTTGATCGGTTTATTAGATTTGTTGAGGAACATAGGAAAGAACCTGGAGATAGGTTCTACTGTCCATGTAGGCATTGCGGTAACAACTTGAAAGTCAACACTGGTGATGAAATCAAAAGTCATGTCATGTGCAACGAGATTGTACAAGGCTATACAGAATGGCACTGGCATGGAGAGATTTCAAACTCAAAACCAGTGGATGTCGATAGCAGTGCTTGGGTGGAAGAAGAAATTGCCTCTGATGACATAGATGTGAACGAACCAGTTCCAGTAGACATCGTTGATGTGATGCTGGATAGTTGTAGGGTAGAGCACACCGATCCACCTCCTATCTTTAGAAACATTGTGCATGATGCTGAGATACCATTATATACAGGCTATGCTAAGTTTACGAAGCATAGCACTGTGTTGAGATTGTATAAGTTGAAAGCTAACAATAGATGGAGCAATAAAAGCTTCACTTCATTGTTCACTTTGTTGAAAGAAATGCTTCCTGAAGGAAACGAGCTGCCAATCTCAACATACCGGGTAAAGAAATTGTTGTGCCCAATGGGAATGGAGGCCAAGAAGATACACGCATGCCCGAATGATTGTGTATTATTTCAAAATGACTATGTGTATTTGAAAGATTATCCAAAATGTGGTGCGTCACAGTATAAATTGACGACTTTGGGGGAGTCAAAAATTGGTTCTCCTACCAAGGTGATGTGGTATCTACCTATAATATCACGGTTTCAACACTTGTTTGCAAATCCGAAAGATGCGAAGAATTTGAGGTGGCATGCAAATGTTAAAAAAAAAATAATGATGGGATCCTACGACATGTGTCTGATTCCCCACAGTGGAAGAAGATTGATCTATTGTACCCCAAATTTGGTGAAGAAGATAGGAATCTAAGACTTGGGCTTTGTACATATGGGATGAATCCATACAGGACATTGAGCAGCCAACATAGCACTTGGCCAGTCATGCTTGTTATATACAATCTTCCGCCTTGGCTGTGTATGAAAAATAAGTATGTTATGCTATCATTGTTGATATCGGGCCCTAAACAACCCAGAAATGATATCGATGTTTATCTTGAACCTCTGATTGATGACTTAAAGAAACTTTGGGCTGAAGGTGTGATGACCTATGATGCTTTAGGAAGAGAGACACTTCATTTGCACGCTATGTTGTTTTGCACTATTAATGACTTTCCAGCATACGGGAATTTGTCTGGATATAGTGTCAAAGGAGCTAAAGCGTGTCCTATATGTGAAGAAAACATTGATTCAATAAGACTAAAACATGGCGGCAAGACTGTATATCTTGGTCATCGAAGGTTTTTTTCAAAATTCCATCCATATCGTAGGAAGCGCAAAGCATTCAATGGATGGAATGATGAACGGAGTGCACCTAAACCTATACCAGGGGATGTTGTTTATGAAAGAGTAAAAGACATTGTCAATGAATTTGGTAAGAAATCACAATGTAGTATGGCCACACAGAGTGACAATTCTTCATTCAAGAAGAAGTCAATATTTTGGGATCTTCCTTATTGGAGTTCTTTGACAGTCAGGCATTGTATCGATGTAATGCACGTTGAGAAAAATGTCTGTGATAGCGTCATTGGTACTCTGTTAAATATACCAAGTAATACTAAAGATGGGATAAAATCCAGACTGGACCTACGTGAAATGGGAATAAGGTTAGAATTAACAGAATTAAGTGAAATGGGTAATAAAAGAACATACTTACCTCCCGCTTGTTACACATTGTCTAGAAAGGAGAAGAAAGCTTTTTGTGAATGCTTGGTAAATGTTAAGGTGCCACATGGTTACTCATCCAACATCCGTAGATTGGTATCAATGAAAGATCTGAAGTTGATAGGTCTTAAATCTCATGATTGTCACACTCTAATGCAACAAATATTTCCTGTGGCAATTCGATCTATATTGCCGAAGCATGTAAGGTTTGCAATCACCAGACTTTGTTTCTTTTTCAACAGTCTATGCAGCAAAGTTATTGATCCTGATACTCTCGATAATTTGCAAAGAGAATTGGTTGTTACCCTATGTCAGCTTGAGATGTATTTCCCTCCTTCATTCTTTGATATCATGGTACATCTTGTTGTCCACTTTACTAGGGAAGTGAAAATGTTGGGACCAGTTTTCTTGCATTGGATGTATCCCTTTGAACGATACATGAGAATTTTTAAAGGTGGTGTTCGAAACTGTTATCGGCCTGAAGGGAGTATTATTGAAGGTTATCTGGCGAGAGAGGTTATGGATTTGTGCAATGACTTTCTGAATGGTAATAACACTCATGTTAATGACAAGAATATTGAGGAGGGCAAAGGAATTTTAGGATCACATGTGAAAGTAATCAGCCATGAGAAGTTGGAACAAGGTCACTTGTATATTTTACACAACATGGACGAAGTGAGTGTTTATATCGAGGAACATACCAATTTCATCAAGAGACAACATCCTCGAGCAAGTTCAATGTGGCTTGCTAGAGAGCATAACAAGACTTTTACTAAGTGGTTTGAAGATAAAGTCTTACATCAACTATCTCAAACACCAAATGATATTACAGAAACTATCAAATGCCTCACCTTTAAACCAAAATAGAATGTTATTTCTTATGAAGGGTTTGACATTAATGGGTTCACATATTACACAAAGCGCCAAGATGATAAGAGTGTCGTCCAAAACAGTGGGGTCACTCTTCAAGCGTCGAATATGTATTTTGCAAGTGCAAAGGATAAGAGTCCACGTGAAGCTAAAATGTCATATTACGGTGTCATTGAAGACATATGGGAGTTTGACTACATAGATTTTAGAATTCCATTCTTTAAATGTAATTGGGTTGATAACACCAAAGGAGTTATAGTGGATGAATTGGGTTTCACTTTAGTGAACTTTGAAAAGATTGGTGAGAAGGGTGAACCATTCATATTGGCATCACAGGAGAAACAAATATTCTATATCGATGATCCTACAAATGATAAATGGTCGGTTTTTCTTCATGGTAAAAGACAGTTCATTGAAGATCCTATAGATGAAGAAGTGTACTATGATAAGTATGATGACTCCAGTCCATTCTTAGTTGGGTTGCCAACTCCACAAAATATTGAAGCTAATGAAGACTTATATGTGCGCGGAGATCACAATGAAGGATTGTTAATTGATAAAAGATCACAATTTTAGAGGCATGCATGTTTATATATTTTTATTGAAGCTAAATGTTTGCTTTTTTAATATCAATATCATTTTCAGATTTGATATTTCGTTATCTTCTAGTTAATACAAATGCTAAATGTTTTCCCTTTTAATGTCATTTTCAGATGGCTGACCATGATGAGCATGATGTCCATGATGAGCATGGCGAGGATACCAATGTAAGTTCTAAAAACATATCATGTATTTCTATAAAATTCATTATCTTCTAGTTATGTCATATATCCCATATTTCTATATTGGGCTAATTTAGTGTGTTTATTTTTGTCAAATTTTAGGTTGATGATGCACATGTACCCACTGAAGCACTGGAGGAACTTGATGCGCATCACCAAACACTTAACAAGAAAAGGGGCATCACTCTATTGAAGAGGTTAATAGGGCTAAGTGGCAGTTGATCCAGATTGGTTGTGGAGTTTGATAATGGAGGAAATGTAATTGAAGTGAACCGCAATAATTTTGTAAACTATCTTGGGGTTGTCACTTGAAGTCATTGTGGTGTTAAGTATGATAATTGGCATAAAGTTCCTCAGGTGAAGAAATACATGATATGGAAGGATTTATGCATGAGTTATTATTATTTGCAATTCTATTTTGTAGATTACAATTTCTATTATTTGCAATTATATTTTTGGATACTAGTTAATAGCAATTCTATTTTATAGAATATGTTTGCATTGGATGAGAAGCTGCATCGTAAAAGCGTGATGCAACACACTGGAAAGATGCTAAGGAACTATAGGACAAATCTCAACAGAGAATACATAAAAGATGGTGATAAGAAGAAGAAGTCAGCCCTTGAATAGTGGAACTTCTTGGACAAAGAAGATTGGGACATGTTTGTTGCTTCAAGAAAATATGAAGAATTCAAGGTATTAAGTGAGGCGCAAAAAGCAAGGCGTGCACTGAATGTGCATGACCACACTATGGGTCCAAAGAGATATGCAAGCGTTCGCCAAAGACTACAGGCGGAGTCTGCTGCTACTCATGAGTCCTCTACTACATGTGCCACACCCATGCCTCACCATGATGTATGGATAGCTAGGAGGCAAAACAAGAAGGGTGAAATAAAGAACCCCGTAACTACTGAGACGGCTGCGAAAATGGCAAAATACAACTCTTAGAGCAATCGTTTGAATATTGATTATTTGTGGTGTTAACTTACCAATTTTTGTTGATGGTGATTAGCGGGAGTTGCACGAGCAGAGGAAACAAGGCACGTTCATCCCTCAGAGCACAAGGGATGAATTGACAGTTGATCTGGGTAACCCAGAGCATCCTGGACGTGTTAGGGGTGCAGGCATTGGTGTGGGCATCAAAGAATTCTTTGGGCCATCCCAGTGCAAACCTAGAGCGGGACTTTCACAAGAAGAGGTAACCTATTCTTTTTTTTGAATGTTACTGCAAAAGGGAATTCAATAATAAGAAGCTAATGTTTCTTTTATCCATGTATAGGAGAATAAAAGAGTCGAGGATATAGTTTCTAAGAAGGTCAAGGAAGAATTGTTGCGGTGGCAGGCATCTCAGGCTTCCAATCATCCTATGGCGACCCACTCTTCTCCTGATGCACAAACTGAGAGTAATCCTGTAGACCCACCGCCTAACACGTCTGTTGTAAGTATTGTTTATGACATTGTAGCTAGTCTTTTCAAGATGATATGTTTTTAAGATGATATGTATATATGTATAATATTCTTTACGTAAATTTGTAGGTGTTGAAGCCATGCCGCTTAAGAATACAAGACTATGTTGTTGCAGAGGCGTAGGCTTACCCTTCCCTTCCTGGGGCAACATTTCATGGGACTCCAATGCCACAGGGCTATGTTCGTGTGAGCCTGATACATGTATTACCCGATTGGAGGGAAGCTACATTGCCATATGTCCACCCGGATATTGATACACTTACTGAGGCAGAAGGCGAGGTGATATTGTGGCCCAAAGCAAATGTCGTCTGCACTACTGAAATTATAAGATAAATTTACATTACTTTAGATTGTTAATGTGTATATATGAGGTCAATTGATATGAAATTATATATACAGGTTAAAAAGAAGACACCCGGAGCACCTAGGCCTCCACCTCCACTTCCTGCATTACCAAGTTGGGTTCCAACTGACCTAAAATACCCATTAGGTCCTTCTTGTAGGGGAATGGCATGTTGGCTATGAGCACATAATATACATTTCCCTATAATTGTTTCTTTAGAAGCGAATTATGCAGGTCAATCATACGAAAGCTCTTTATTTATACAAGATATTATTGAGTTGTTTATATATGATTGGTTGAATTAATCAATGATAGAGACATGGATAAGGTGAGATCTTGTTTATACATCCATATACCTTGTGTAAGATCTGACGATCTGGTTTCTTATATATTAATGCATACGTAATACATGTTTTGCAGCTACATAGTCAAAAATCAATGTAAACAATTTGCATTTGACCATGTGGGATTTTTTATTCCATCATTGATTAGTATGGTAGCTAAAGACCCTGATTGTATTCAATAATACTGTATAGATGCTTTTACAATTTTCGGTCAGCAAAAGAAGACGATAATAATAGCTCCATTCAATGTCAAGTATGTTTACTTTACTTATAATTTGGACTTTACAAGTAAGTTTACTTTACTTATTAATTTTTAACTTTTTTACCTCTAGCGGTAGGCATTGGGAGTTACTAGTTATTCTCCCTGGGATGTTCACTATTTATTATCTAGATCCTACAGGGAGTACATTGAATACTAAAATTGGACACGTAATGAGAATGTCATTATTCTGGTGAGAAATATTTCATTTTTATATCCATTAACATATGTTATTACATTACTATTTAATTATGCAATCGACTGTGTTACACTAACATGTAGGGGCTTAGATGCATTCAAAAAGGCTAGAGGAAAGGTCCCCAGGAAAAAGAACTAGCCAATAATTTGGGAGAATGTGAAAGTAAGTTCTTGAATCCAATGTATATATTATTTATGTGAACTGTAATTAGTTGTATTTTTTAATATTTTGTATGTTTCAATTTATAGTGCGCTACACAAGACAACAACTAGGCATGCACATACTATGTGATGCAATTTATGTAGATGATTATCCAATACGCCGCATTGGACATCGATACCATATATGAGGTATTATATATAGTCTCATTAGTTAGTATGAAATATATCAATCTTATTTTTATATTATTACTTATATATATACATCATTCTCTTTGCAGGTGCTTAAAACTGACCACACTATAGGTAAACGCTTAAAAGATGTACATGCTCCATATACGATGGAAGTATTAAATGAAGTAAGAGAAGAATGGGCAAGAGCCATACAAGCAGTGGGGACTATAAAATATAATTGGGATGCTGATAGCGATGTTAAATGATATTTTGTAAATGAATATTTATGAATATTTATACATGTCTGAATGTTTCTACATGTATTTGAATGTTTCTACATGTGTGAATTTGAGAATTGAATTGATGTCTGAATGTATCTACTTGTTTGAAAAGTATATTTGTTGATTTTATAGGTCTGTGGCCTGTTTGTTGGCTGATATCAATGGATGTCGTAAACCTGCAGTTAAGAAAAATAAAATGTAAGTTCTCATCCTACTGACCAGCCACAACAGGCCTGCAAACTGATAAGAAAAAAAAATTAAAACACAGGCGTCATTTATTTATAGAACACTGTCATCAAAGGCTTATATCGTCAGTTATTGGATAAAAACTGCCGCCTAATGTGACAAACAACCCGACCCTGCAGGAAAGCACGGTCGTGGAGGAAAAAGTGTTAGTTATTAGTACAAAATCGACGCCTATAGTAGCACGACCGTGGTGTCTAGGAATATGGCGTCGATTTTTTAGTAGCAAACCAACGCAGATAGTGCCCTAGATGGCACCCTTTTTTTGGCGTGAAGCCTTGTGGCGTCGGCTTACTATAAATAACCGACGCCTATTGGTGCCCTACTGGCGCATTTTCGGTGGCACGAAGCCTTTTGGCGTCGGTTATAAAACCGACACCGAAGAGTTCGACCTTTAGCGGCACCCACATAGGTGTCGCTTTAGAACCGTCGCTAAAAGGGCATAAACAACCGACGACAAAGGCCTATTCTGTAGTAGTGAGGGTTTTGACCTAGACAAGTACATGAAAGTGTCTCGACCGAGACAAAGTAGTAGCTGACCTTGGAGGTCACCACACTTTTACTAGATAAACACGAGCATTTTTTAATTTACATGTGAGTGGAGGAAAGGTTATTTGTTTGAAGGGCATGTATCCCTTGATGGTCTACTATGTTGACACATCATAAAGTTTCTACTTCCCTCCTCCTTTAGGTATATAACCCCTTCTCTTCACATATGAGAAATATTTTTTTGGCCCAACTCTCTTTATCCTTCCTCATGACCGACCTTGGATCTTTGGGAACAAGAAAGATCTGTTCTTAAAGCTTGGGTGGCCGACCCATCTTGCATGTTAAAGATCTTGTGCTAGAATTAACCTTTGGTGATGATTCTTGGAGATTTCTTCTCTAGGAAAGTAGTCTAACTCTTGATCATGTTTTCCCCCTTCTAAAATATCCATCATTTTCTTCTTCCTCGGCTGTAGACTGTGGATCATCCATGGTGTCTTTTCTTGGAGATCTCTTCTTCACAAAGTTCATAGATCATGTTTTGACATGATGGTACCCGAGTGAGAAGAAGACCTCTTCTTTCTTCTTCTTTGGATTTCACCTAGGGTTTGAGTTTTCTCTTTCCTTAAGATTTCCTTTGATCATGTAATTTATTTCTCTTCTTGAGGTGATCCTGTAGAGAAGTGTTGAATCTTGGTTGAAGTTCTTGGAGCTTGAGATCTTGGGAGATTGTTTCTCTTCAAATCAGGCAAGTTATATAACTTTTCCTTCATCTATTATTAGCATATTAAGATCAGATCATAAGTTGTTGTTCTACATATTAAAAACATGTTCTTGATGGTAGAAGGAATAACATGTCTTAGGGTTAACTTGTGGAGTATTCTTGAGAAGATTATCTTTCTTATAAACCCTAAAAGCCTTGTACTCAATTTTTTAGTAAATGGAAAATGATGTGTTTCCTTTGAATCTTCATCTATGGAACCATGCTACTTTCTTTATTGTTTGTTTGTACTTGAATCACAAGAAGTTTTTGGTCTATTTATATGCATAAGAATTCAATTTTTGTCTCTCTAAAAATAACTATTTTCATGTTCTTCTATGATCCATAATCTAGGGTTGATGAATACTTGATATAGGTCATTGTTCTTCCTGTTGAAGGTTGGTTTCCATGTTTTTAACCACCTATTACGACCTTGTTCAGACTTTTTATGGTGTTGGGCATATAGAATAACCTTTGGATGAGACAACCTTTGGTCTTCCATCATGGTCGACACTCCTACAAGGGGTGCTTTCGACCGCAACACCCTAAACTCTAAGGGTGGTTGCTACGCCGTTGATTATGGCGCAGCATTGTTGCATGCTCCCTTAGTCTGTTGATTGGCGTTACGACAAACATGGCTAAGCTAATGGTCAAGACACATGCTCAGGTTATGTCATGAATGTAACAGGTCAATACGTAGTTGGTTGTGGTCATGACACGAATGGGTTAAGGTTGTAACACCTTGTGTCGTAAGGGTGACACACCTTGATGTGTCTCGGTCACAACAACCCTTAATGGAGTTGCAGTCGGGACACCCCGTCAGGGTATCTCCTAGTGTCGCGGTCGTGACTCCATGACTTGGTCATGACATGTGTTGAGAATGGTTGTGACCACATGAAAGTGTCATGATCGTGACACTTGTTGTGTGAGGGATTGAGAAACATGTGTTGAAGGTGGTAGAGGCCTATACATTATGAATGGTCAAGACACATATGCATATGTATGTGCTTGGTTAATACATAGTGTAATGGTCTACATAAGGTATTATGATTATGATTTTCTAATTAGTAACAATGGTGCTTAACACTAGTATTCTCCAAACACATGGGAGTCGATAGAATTAGGGTTAGTGGTTGAGGGATGATATGAAACCCTGATCTTGAGATGTAAAGTACACTTTCTTGTGTTAATTAAATATCATTATCATGTGATAATTTTTTCTTTCCTATCTATGTAACCCTAACCTTGAAAGTGAGAGGAATGTCATAGTTGTAATATGCTATGTTGATCCATATGTAATACATGGTGGTAAATATGAGTAATGTTGAGGCATGTTGGGATATTGAATGTGCAAGAGTTATATGAATTTCTCTAATGACCTAGCAAATGCCTTGTGAATAAATTGAGGGATTGATATCCCATAGTGATGTGAATTATTTATGACCTTGTAATGGATGTGATACAAGTGTCATTTAATGATGAGATAAGTTCTCACTTTGTACGTTTTATATCTTCTTAAGTTGAATCTTATCCTTAAATTTGTAGAATTTGTCTGATAATTCAGTCTTTTACACGATAACCCCAATTTTCTCTTTTTCTTCTTCGCTTTGGGCTCCTTATTTGAGATGCCAATATTGATAGCCATGTTATGTTACGATACATATTCATGATGTCATGGATGCTTATGCTACTGGATTGTTTGTGCTGTTAGAGGGTTGAGTAGATCATGGTTAGAATTGGTGTACAAAGGATAGTATTTCCAAATTACAAGATGTGGTGCACTTTGTTCTTACTTGACCGTAATGATCATTCATCTTCAAAATCAACTAATAAATATTCACAATTTTTCAATAATGTTGAATATCAAGTTCGCACAAGTATATGAATGTTCCATTAGGTCACATACATATGAATATTAAAACATCCCTTAATAAATATTCAAGTTCATATAGGATTTCCATTGTCAAAATTTAAGATACAAGTTTCCAAGAGTGAGTCTCAATCCTGATTCCAACAGGGTTCATGATCTATTCTAGATAAAGATTTAGTTTTTTGTTTGAGGATCATCATCAAAGATTAACATTGAGGACCTTTTTAGAAAAAGGGTTTAGAATTAGGTCTTAATAATAGCCCTATAGGATTCATCTCATTCTTTTGATTGAAATAGAGAGAGAGGAAGGCTGTCACATGTAGTTGCACACTGTTGGCCCTAGATTGGGAAAATCCACATAAGGTGGCAAGAGTGTGATATAAGGGTCTACTCATGTGGGTGGGGGTGAAACAAAGTCAAAAGTGGGGCTTATATAGGTAAATGAACTAGGTTTAGTGCATCATTTGAAGCCAAAAGCCCCGTGGCGACACCAAGGTATGGATCTTCTCGATGCCTCATGATTGGGCTCAATAGAAAGGGAAAAATTATGCAAGGGGTGGAATCCAAAAAGATAAAGAATGGACCAAGAATCAAGTAAACATAGCTAAAATGAGGGAGATTCGGGTAGCTAGGGTTTGCCTATTAGCAATCGTTCTAGTCAGCAACCTGAGTTAGTTGATGAGCACACATCCATCAAATCAAAATCTAATGGTGTGTTTTATCGGTCCCTTACCCGGGTTTGCATGTGGCATGTTAAGGGGAAAATTTGGCCCAAATGGGAAAGTCAAGGGGGAAAGGTGAAAAGGTGCATTTTAGGTGCAACTTTGGGAATTTATAGGGGAAACTAGGAACCTTTGATTAGAGTGAAATTTGGACCCAAATATTTTAATATAGTATAAAAGTTTTAGATAAAATTTAGATCCATTGCATAAAGCTAGTTACTAAAATGATACAAAGGATAGTAAGTCTAACTCAAGTATATTTGCATGTGTTTAAGGTATCAAATTATCCAATTAAGTGCCAAAAAATTATCAAATTAACATGGAGCAATAAATGGAGTCCAAATTTTATAATGCAAGGGTATTAAGGTAAATAATTTATCAATTTAAAAACACTCTTTATCACACTAGTTCTTGAAAGAGTCGCATTAGGTGATTCATCATGGAAAAAAAATTGCATCCCCATAGAAAGGAAGATCCAACTCATATGTGATGGAGTCATGGATGGTGTCACTGGGTCATAGCTGCAATAGGGTTTGACTGCTAAAAGGAAGGTGGGGGATGAAATTGTAGTGGATGGTGGGAGCGAGGCTCGTGTGTGTGACCACCATGTAGAGGACCTAGCCTTAGCTCACACAAACTGATATTGAAGGTGAATCAGGGACAAGAGGGGAGAGTTTCCCTTGCCCTAATGTGTTATTAGAATAAGAACTGGCTTGAAAATGTTGATTAGGAAGCAATACATGGAAAATGACATATAGTACTCCCACAATAGGATAAGATTCATTCCATGTTAAATATTTCGTCCCACACAAGGGGGTTGATTAACCTTGAAATTTGAATTTCATTCAAAAAACTGACCCCACTAATACAGATTGAATTTTTTTCATCCAATCAGGATGCCCCTCAATGTTGGGTTGAAACCACCTAGGTAGCAAAAAAATTTGTCCATTCTAGTCAAGGTCTTGAAGAATGGATAAACAATTTTCAATTATATATTTACAGTCACATATTAAAAGTTTTACTTAACCCGTCAATTAATAGGAACAATTGATCACCTACAAAGCCAACTACAACACACCATTTTAAAAGGTTCTTCCAATAGAGTTTTTAATGTTCCACTATCAATAGCTATGACTCTCAATCATGGCTACAGAACGGCTTGTCCTTTAAAAGGAAGGTGTGATTTACTCTTGTAGTTGAAGAATGAAGGGAGGAAGAGATCAGAGGGCTAGCATGTGTGCAACCACCATGAAGAGGAGCTATATCATCCCAGGCCTTGAGGCCTCATATAAAATAATCTTAAAAGGAATGATTAGACAACCCATATCACTAAGGTATATCTTATTTTCAGGGAGTCCATCACTAAGAATTATATAGTTAAGTGTGCTCAACCTAGAGTAGTACTAGGATGGTTGACCAATCGAGAAGTTGATCTAGCTTGTGCATGAGTGAGGACAAAGCACATATTAAGGCCAATGGTGGTTTGTCAAACCAATTGTGATTTCTAAAATTCTATTGGAGCATTGGGCACTGGGCCCTTAAATTACAATAGTATTAGAGCTAAAAACCCCTCTAGTAGGTGGGTCCTATATGAGTATGTGGCATGCAAGTTTGGAGCTGTGCGGTCCAAACATGTTTGAAAGGGCTATCTAGGGTGATGTAGGCACCCTTGCGCTGGTAGTCGTGATTGGAATCTAGGTGCACATGGGTCATCTTGGGTCTACACCAAAATGGGGAATGATTATGAGGCCTTATCGTTGAGTCTTAATGAGGACGTCAAGATTCTAGGTGGGGGAGATTGTAATATCTCAAGTCTTATGATATGGATAAGATGATCTTGAAAGGAATGCTCAGACTATCCATATCACCAAGGTGCACCTCCTTTTCACAGATTCCATCACTAAGAACTCTATAGTTTAAGCATGCTCTTCCCAAAGTAGTACTAAGATTGGTTACCAATCGGGAAGTTGATCTTGGCTTGTGCGTGAGTGAGGAAAAAGTGTGTAGTTAATGCCAATCATGGTCTTATAGTTAAGCCTTGACGAGAACATCAAGATTCTAAGTAGGGAAGGTTGTAACGTCCAATGACTTGAGGCCTCCGATAAAATGATTATAAAAGGAATGACTAGACTATAAATATCACTAAGGTGCACCTCCTTTTTAGGGAACCCATCACTAAGAACTTTGTATTTAAGCTTGCTCATCCCAGAGTAGTACTAAAATGGGTGACCAAATGTGAAGTTGATCCCAGTTTATGTGTTAGTGATGATAAAATACATAGTATAGGCCAATGGTGGTTTGTGAGGCTAGTCGTTATTCTTAAAACTTTACTAGAGTCTTGGCCAGTGGCCCCAGCTATTACAAGAGATGGCCCTATCTCATAGAGATGGACCATTGGAGGGGAATAAAGGACATCAGGAGCCCAATATCCTTTGTCCTCGTTGGTTATTGGAACATGAACTGACTCACAAATGTTGACGAGACAGTAGTGGAAAATGACATCTACTAACCCTAGAAAAAGGATAAGAAAATTTCTAGGTTCAAAATTTAATCCCAACTAAGTGGTTTAATTAACATGGAAATTCAGATTCCATTGAGAAACTCCGACCCCACCTAATATGGTTTAAATCCAATTTTATCCATTCAACCCCCACCCCCAATGCTGAGTTGAAACCGCCTAAGTTGCACAAAATGAAAATTCCAAATCAGGTTCAAACAAAATTCCCGCATTTCCAAACATGGTCTTGAAGTGCGGATGAAAGTTACTATAGTCCAAGTATAGCACATCATTTAAAAAAAGTTAAAACAACTAATTCTCACCTAGATGAGTAATTCACCTTTATTTCAATTTGAGTAGTACATATCACTAGTAAAATATGATACAAATATTACATATTATTTAAAAAGATATTTATATATAACAAGTATAAGGGTATAGCGGATCTGCATCTAAACACAACTATTAGTGGACCCGGTTAAATATAGATCTAAAGGCATGTGGGTACAAATGTTAGACGGTTATATATTTTTTTGGGTTCGGAATCACAAGTACGCATGTATACTCGGACCCATTTAAAGTTTTGTCCCGCCTTTTCAAGTTGGGTTTTGAAGCGTGGATTAAAACTTTTAGGCCTTGTTTGTTTCAGGATCTAACAGGGATCAACTTTTATCTTTTTGCACCACGTGGGCATAAGTTCCGACTAATTCAGTCGATATATTGTTTTGTTGGCCAAAAGTTGAACTAACGGGCGGTCTGGATTCCACAAAGTATCCAGATCAATTCAATCATGCTTTTAGCAGGATTATAAATTTTAATCTGGATTTAACTTTATCGTGTAAGCTATTTTATTTTATATACAACACTGAAAATGAGAACAATCCAATTCCAATCCAATTAGTGTCAAATAGGTTGCCAAAATAAAATTATAGTAGATTCAAATCAGTCATATATATTTTGACCGATCCAGTCTTGACTATAGAATCCCGATAGTGAACCAACAGGGGTTTAGATTCCATATTTGTACCGCAATTTCATTGTTTTATTCGAGACAACGATTAACAGGGGCAACCGGCCACCTGTAGAGCCAAGTATAGCACACCATTTTGAAAAGTTCTACCTATGCAGTTTCTATTAGTCGACCCTCATAACCATGAGCAATCATCATATTTGTCAGTTAGTGATGCCTAAAGGGGAGATGGCCGTCATATCCGGATATGGGAATCTTTGATCCATACTAGGAGGTGGATAATTTATTGTTATTGTTTAATCTTGCTGTGTCAATTGCGATACCACAAACATCCGCCCACCGGCATATGATACCACCTGGTATTGGTGATACAGCAAATGGTACCTGCTGCAATTCTTTTGGGGGTGAACATGCGTGATGATCGATCATTGTGTATATAATATCACAACGTTTGTCGCGTTTGCTAGAAAGAGAACATCGATATTATTGGTTGCCTTCATGGTACGAGTGCATCGGCTGGGTATGACCGAGTTACGGATCACAATCCGAACACCCCAAAGGGGATGTGAATTCCCCACTATGTTGGAGGACGAAGAAATATTGAAAGCCAATAACAGAGAAAAAAAAAAGATTAATGAGTGACATGTACGTGATGCTGCAGCAATGGGAAGACGACAGCTCCAATTTCGTCGGGGTCTGCCAAATCTGGTCCTTCTCCGAAAGCAGCCGGCATCCTATGTGAGAAACCCTATACCTAGAAATAATGAAGAACGACACTAATAAGAGCGAGGCGGTCCATTCAGTGACCACGCTCTATATAGATCGTTTGAAAAAGAAAGTATCCCTGCAGCAATCACGTCGGCGACGGGAGGATGCAGACATAGATATAAATAACAGTGGCATGTCGATGTTAGTTTCTTTCTATTGTCGAAAGGAATAGGTAAAAGGAAGCAGGGGCAAACTCGAAACAAGGGACAAGTGTTGATCATCCAAAAGGATGTCGGCGAGCACCTCGAATGGGAAACCCTGGGGATTGTATTAAATCAAGCTGTAAGCAGAGCCAAACTTCCTGCTCTCCCATGTGCGCACCAACATAAGAAATAGATAGTCATTTAGAAATAATATAGGAAATTTGAGATCTGGAGCCCTACTGTTACACTAAGCGTGTTAGTTTGTTGCTTTTTAGAACAAAACTCCTTAACAGGACTGTTGATCGAACTAGATGCCAAGTTGTTGCAAACAACTAGTCTTTGGCCATCGCTTAATTAGGACATGGGAGAGTACGCCATTGCCCAATAACGGCGAAGCACATAATTATCGTTGTGGCGGCGAGGACAAAAGAAGCAAAAAAATGACTTTTCCTGCTTAATCATATTCTTAAAAAATCCGAGGAACGGTTATAATAATAGTCATTAACGGTTCAATATCTTTTGTACTACTATGCATGATTTTTGTACCGGCTGTGCAGTTCTTGTACTGTAAAAAAATACCCCTTATAGATTAAAAATCAAATGACTGCTATATAACTGTCATTAGCTGTCCAATTTTTTTTTGTTTTTTGAAGGTAGCTGTCCAATTTTTCTTGTACTGGATATGTACAGTTGTGTACTACTTCATGTATAAATGAGTACTATACAATATATTTTCATTATAGGACAACGGTTCCATAACACAAAAACGGTCTTCAACGATCAAACATCTGTTGTACTAGTGTTTATGCTAGCTGAATATAAAACGTGATACGTACCGCAGGACTTTTATCTTTTTTTTCTCCAAGTATATAAGTGAGTATAGAATGAATATTGTGCATCTTTTTCTTCTTTTTGATTTATGATTTCCCTCACACAAAGGGGTTGGTTTTCAACTGGGCTACTGCTTTTATACAAAGATGAAGTTATGACAACCAAGGATCTCACACACGCGAGGACGCTGATTGGTAGAAGTTCCATAATAGACTTTGGTACTTCGAATTGAGGAGGCATGTCATTCTTAGCTGTGTGAAATGACAAGAAGGTTAACTGCATCGACGCTCATCTAGAGAGAGAAACGACAGGATGGGTTATTGATGTAGGATTTGAGGCTTGAGGTCGAAAACCTCCAACTACAATATCTTGATATGATGATCATTAGGTGGTTAGTTAGGTCATTCATGATGCTTCTTTAGGTATCACAGTGGACCTATTTAATTTGTAGATGGATGTTGCATGAATTTTAATTGAGATATCTTCCACCAACAAGGATGTTTCTCCTCTGATGAAACTTATTATGAATTAATAATATGTTTCCTAGTTTTTCTTAGTTATGGATGTGATGGAATTTGGAGTTTGGCTTATCTTAGCATCTGTTACAAATCCCAGATATGGGGTTCTTGAAAGATCAAGGGGAAGAACTTAGCACATGTTAAGTGAAGTGAAGATAAGTTGGTCTGATGAATTCTGCAGTCTCTCCGAGGAGACGAAAAAAGCAAATCTCTGCATATACTGGAGAATAGTCTGGCTAAT